>CM038673.1:744709462-745216538 GCA_021605145.1 Aegilops bicornis | reverse complement strand
TGTGATTTCCTGCCCGTTTAGCGGTTGTGATGTACATTGAAAAACTTTCATGAATTAAGTGAATTACACAGTAAGTACCACCTGTCGAGATTTCTCCACGCACAAACCGCCGGTTCGACATTTCTTCACACACAAAAATGTTGGCGCTAATCGCTGGCAGCTAGAACTGATCTTTAACACGACCAAATGATACACAAACAACTACTACAGGATCTCAACTCTCAAGCAGTTCTTATACAACGGCATGAACCATGCCAACAACGCATGTAATGCGCGCATATGACGCAATCTAGCAACAAATCGAGAGGCGCCTTGGTGAGTCGACTGGGGAAAAGAGCTGTCTCACCTTGGATTGGAATCGGCGGGCTCCTTATGCGGCGGCAATGGGGGCGCGCGCGCGCGAGCTGCCGCTCTCCTGCTCTGCCTCCGCCGCCTCCTCTGCTAGGGTTTTCGCCGGGCACCAGCCCTGTTATTTTATACGGTCCTTGGAGAGGATCCAGGCCGTCCAAGCCCATATGGGCCGATTGGTGGAGACCTGCCTTGCAGTTGGGCCAGGCCAGTTTGATGTCAGACAGTTTGATGTCAGAGCTACTGGGCCTCTGTCCGCGAAACGGCAAGTTTAGCTGCAGGTAAAGTAGCCCTAAAAAAAACTGCAGGTAAAGTATCCCTAAAAAAAGCTACAGGTAAAGTTAGAAGCTAGGGTTTTCCGTTCTCATGCCGCCGCCCCGGCGCATTTGAGAAATTTAGGTCCCCTCGCCTTCGGCTACCATCTTGGCGCTGAGAGGTGGGGGGACCTCAGATCTTGAAGACATCTATGTTTTTCGTCAACCTCTAGTGATTATCATAGTTTGTGAGAATAATTTACTCTCGTTCTTTTGGCGGTCCCATGAGATTAAAGAGTTTTTTGTCCTCGCAGATACGGTTATTCGTATTTGATGAGTTTATGTTGTTGTGTCAAGCTTTTTTTTATTGGTCTGATTCTTTGTGGAGATATTCACCGACATCACGGTGAAGATATAGTGATTCGACGACCTGCACTTCTAGGAGATCATCCCCGGTCCAAGTACGTTCATCGATCAAGGCTTCCATCTTTTTAGATGGGTGACTCAAGATGCTTTCAAAAATTGTTATTGGTAATGTTCGTGCAGGTGAAAAAGTGACAACATCGTTGCTGCAGTCCAATTGCAGCCTCTTTAACGAAATCTTTGAAGTATTTCTTCGAGCAGAGATTGATACCGTGAAGAAGATGTTTTCAAGAGATTGCATTATAATTCGTAGTCATAGGAGTTACTTTTGTATTTTCTCGGATCTTAGATCAAAATCAGTGTACCTGTAATTGTTGTCGGCATGAATAAAGTTATAGATGTTTCTCAAAAAAAACTGCAGGTAAAGTTCACCTGATTCTCAAAAAAAGAGGTAAAGTTCACCTAAAAAAATTGCAGGTAAAGTATTTCTCCTTGCCTAAAAAAGGTGAAGTATTTCTCCGAAAAACAAACTGCATCTAAAAGTAAGGGTGTGTTTGGTTATCTGCATCGTCTTTTTGCCATTTTGCATATATGTCCCAGTTGGGCCTGATCGAGCATATACAGGCAAAAAATCATCATCTGCATATTGATTCGTTGTCTGCATTCCCTTTCCTTGCATCGTAGCAACACCTCTACGTGATGTTTGTTTGATCGCATTGGTTGTGCTTATACTAGTGCATGTGTGTTTGGTTGCATACGTTGAACATGATTAAGAGTTAACAGTTGCACATAACACACATTGTTACACTAGAGTGCCTCGGCTACAACGGTGAGAGGTGGTCGCGGCGCCGCGTCCGACAAGGCGAGCACAGAGTCGTGGTCGGGCGAGCGATCCCATCAGTGGCGTGGTGAACTAGTTGCTAGTGTCGTCGTCGTAGAGAAAGTCCGTGTGAAGTAATGAGTAGGAGGGAGTTGAGGCAGAGGATGACGGGAGAAAAAATGCAGTGTGCACGCGATTGCGACATCAGTGTAGTATGACGTGGAGGAGGAGGCCGAAAAGAACGACGATGACTACGACACCAGTGTAGTAGGACGCGAGCAAGGAGACTGAGAGGAACGATGTCGACGATGGCTTCAGTGTAGCAGGGCATGGGAGAGGAGACCAAGAGGAACGACGACCGCACGAGTGTACTAGAACATGGGAGAGGAGGTTGAGAGGGACGACATTGGTGGTGACGTTAGTGCAACAACACGCGGGAAAGAACGACAATGGCGACTGCGCCAGTGTAGTAGGACGCAGGCGAGGCAGCCGAGAGGAACGACGTCGGCGATGGTTTCAGTGTAGCAAGACATGGAAGAGAATGCAGAGATGAACGACGATCACATGAGTGTAGTAGGACGTGGGAGAGGAGGTTGAGAGAAACGACGCCGGCGGTGCGCTAGTGCAAAAACACGCGGGGAGAGGAGGCCAAGAGGAGCGACGCCGGCGATGACACCGGTGTAGCATGACACGGGAGAGGAGACCGAGATTAAAGTGTCATTACCACATATCACACATATGCGTGTATACTTTTCACGAGAAAGAAGTTAGATCTAATTATCTAATGCGCAACAGGTAAGTCGTGTGAAACTGTAAGATAAAGCTACTCGTCAAAGGAGATTTCAAACGGTCAACCGTGCACGATGAATTTAACAAAATATATCCAAAATAGTTTCAAACATGAACACGAAATTAAACATTTACGATCGATGAAACTACTAACTGATCGCAAAAATGGATCTATAACATTGATATGCATCTTTTTCATGTAGAGCTTATCTCAAATCGAAGCACCGTTACGCAGATTAGAAGGAACGAAGAAAAAAAGATTAGAGAGGAAGCTAAATCATTATTTTATGTCAGTTCCACATAGTACATAGCTGCCTCCTCCCCTAAGGAAAAACCTAAGTTTTTTTGCCTCCCGTCGGCGCTGTCGTCAGTCCGTCTCGTCTCCGGTGGCCTTAGGACCATGGCGGCGTGGGGGTCCTGGCCCTTGCTGACGGGAGGCTTTGTTTTCAGATGTTCTTTTGAGTTTTATTAGGACTTGTGTCCTGCTCAGGAAGATAAGACGGCGGCGGCTCCCTGAAGATGGAATAAAATTCTCCCCGCCTAGCCCCGTTCCGGTGGTGTGTCTAGCATCGCCGGTGGGCATGTGGAGGTGTGTCTCTGGCGGATCTGTCCTTGATGGATTTGGATCTGGTTATAGTTCATCTACGTTCGTGTGTCTTCAGGTTAGATCATTTTGATCTACGCTACTTTTCATCGACGCGGTTGCTGTTCTGCTGTGCTTGTTCTATGGGGGCTTAGCACGACGACTTCTTAACTGTCTACTACAAAAAAAAATGCTCGGCTCCGACGAGAAAGGGGCGATGACGATGGTACATCTTTGGCTTGCTTTTTCCCAAAAAATTAGAGAGCTTACTGGAGTTAATAGAGAAACCACATACATGGTGTACATTAGCTTGCATCCTCTCGTGCAAGCTGATCAACCATATGTGTTTGATTATGGACAACATGCATACCTGTCCGTCCCGTGTGGTGACAGTTAGCGTTTGGTCCGGAAATCACGGGGGCGATTCCGGAAATCACGGGGGCGATTGTGGGGCGATCGAGATCTGGCGATCGGTGCTCTAGGGTTCCTCGATCTCGCCGTCCTGAATTCGTCCCTCGTTCCCGTACGTGAGTTCGTGTAGCCTCCTTCCCATCCCACCATAAGCCTTCCTCGCGCTCCCTAGGGCTCGGGGTCGTACACCACCATCAACCCTAGGAGGAGGAGGGGGCGGGAGGGTGAGGAAGACGAGTAGATGGAGGGAGTTGCAGGCATGTTGAGGGGTCTGAAGTTGTCGGAGGAGGAGAAGAAAGGAGTAAAATTCAGATGCTCGCTGAAGGAGAAGGGGAAGGATTGGATGCTGCGGGCGGTAGGCAAGGTCATATCGGAGAAGTTAGCCCATCCGGACGCCAGCTGCCTTACCCTAGGCAAAGTCTGGTGCCCGATCAAGGGAATAGCTTGTAAGGAGATAGGGGTGAATCAATTCCTGCTCACGTTCCACCAGGAGTCGGGGAAGAGGAAAGCGCTTGAGGACGGGCCGTGGATGTTCGATAAAGATTTAATGGTGGTGGAGGAGTATGTACCGAAGAAGCGGCCCAAAGACTATGAGTTCAACTATGGGTGGGCATATAAACCGAGAACCGATCAACCGAACCGTATTAACCTGCACCGAAGCCGAACTGACCGACACCGAAATTCTCGGTACCATGCTCGGTCAGCGTTGGTGGAAAACCGAACTTTGTTCGGTGATTTCGGTCGTGGCCCTCTGTCCACCGAACTAACCGAGCACCCGAAGCCCCTCAACGCGATGAAACTGGTCGCATGTGCCTCCTCCAAAATCAACGAAGCGCGGAAGGGATGCGTCCTTGCCACCTCCCAAATCCCGTCTCCAAAAATCGCGGCATGGATGATACCTTCCTCTTCGAAGACCGCAAGCCTCGCCCGATCCGTTCCCTGCCGAAATCCCTATATATAATAGGGATTGCATCAGTTTCCCCATCCCCATCCGCAGCTCTGAACCCTAGCCATAGGTGACGGCGCCGTCCGGCGGAAATTGGTAGCGGAACTGCGGAAGAACAACGTCGGCTGGCAGCTGCAAGCATGGCAACCCAACGGCGGAATTCCTCACCCAACATGTGTACATCGTACATGTTCAGTTCAATGGTGATTTGATTAGCATATTGTCCAGTTCAATGGTTACATGTGCTTTGATTAGTTTTCCTCTCTGAATCGTTGGTAATTGACATTTTCCTTGTATTCTAGATGTCTTCAACGACAGAGGAGACCATGGGGTCAAACGATGCAGCAGCAGGGTCCAACGCACAGAAAACTGCTCTGAAGAAACACGCGGTTGTTTGCTTGTTCTTTCCAAGCCTGAACCTGTCTCTGTCGCTCAAGTGCTGTTTGCCAGGCCTGCAAAAGAACCTTTTCCAGCCGACCAGCCCATGGGCTTTCTTGGGTGTGTTCGGTCCAAACTGACACCGAACCGATTCTAACGGTGGACCGAAGCCTCGGTTAGCCTAATTACCATTGACCGATCGGTGCTTGATTTACTATAACCGAAGATTCCCAGCGACCGAAGCACCGAACCGAATGGTTCGGTGTAACCGAACGCCCACCCCTCAACAATATCCCAATCTGGGTTAGTGTTTATGATACGTCTCCAACGTATCTATAATTTATGAAGTATTCATGCAATTATACTATCCTTCTAGGATGTTTTATATGCATTTATATGATATTTTATATGATTTTAAGGATTAACCTATTAACCTAGAGCCCAGTGTCAGTTTCTGTTTTCTCCTTGTTTTAGAGTATCGCAGAAAAGAAAAACTAAACGAGTCAAATTGACGTGCCACTTGACGGAGATCATTTTTGGACCAGAAGAAGCCCACGGAGTACCAGAAGCAGGCCAGAAGAGTCCCGAGCTGCCCACGAGGGTGGGGGGCGCGCCCTAGGGGGGCGCGCCCCCTGCCCCGTGGACAGCTCGGAGACCCCCCTGACGTGAAATCAACACAAAACTCTTCTATATATACCCAAACTTCCAGAAAGAAACCTAGATCGGAAGTTCCGCTGCCGCAAACCTCTTTAGCCACGAGAAGTCAATCTAGGCCCTCTTCGGCACCCTGCCGGAGGGGGCCATCATCACCGGTGCCCTTGGAGGACTATCACGGAGGGGCCATCATCACCATGAAGGCCAAGGACCAGAGGGTGGAGGCCATGGAGGAGGAAGCACAAGGGGGAGAACCTCTCCTCCTCTCTTCCGGTGGCGCCGGAGTGCCATCGGGAGGGGAATCATCGCCACATTGATCGTCTTCATCAACATCACCATCATCATCACCATCCTCACCTCTTTTACGCGGCCCACTCTCCCGCACCCCACTGTAATCCCTACTTGAACATGGTGCTTTATGCCACATATTATGATCCAATGATGTGTTGTCATCCTATGATGTTTTGAGTAGATATCTTTTGTCTTTGGGTTGATTGATGATCTAGATTGGTATGAGCTGTATGTTTTACTTTGGTGTTGTCCTATGGTGCCCTCCGTGTCGCGCAAGCGTGAGGGATTCCCGTTGTAGGGTGTTGCAATACGTTCATGATTCGCTTATAGTGGGTTGGTGAGTGACTGAAACACAAAACCGAGTAAGAGGGATTGTTGCGTATGGGAATAAAGAGGACTTTATGCTTTAATGCTATGGTTGGATTTTACCTTAATGATCTTTAGTAGTCTCTAGTAACAGAGAATGACAACTCCTGCAACAGATATTGACAGAGCATGACACTCTCAACGCGCCAGTCACTTGTACTACAGCGGATAAAGGTCACCGGCAAACGACCGTTCCACAATGGAACCTGGCACTACTGTTTGCCCTAAGGGCCGACCCACCTTTTCAGAGAAACAGACACATGAAATCACTATATTACGCATTTTCGAGATAAGAAAGTGGAGAATGCACTCTTCCCTTTTTTTACATTTTAAACTCATGTTCATGTCGTACTGCCACAATGCTCTTGATAGAAGGAAGCATGAATACCGAAGGCCTACCTAGTTGAAATAGGAACAACTATGGCAAAAGAACAATCTGAGTGAGGATAAGGTGGTTTATGTTAGGGTCCGAGAAAGCAACTTGACATGCCAATCCTAACAAGATTTCCACTCCTCCCATAGAAAAAAGATGCCAACACCGTCGAGGATTTCAGGCCAATCAGTATCATCTCGGCTTGCCCCTGTCTCTGAAAAGTGCAGATGCTTGCTAGAGTTCCAATCATAAGTGCATATGATCCAAGTAGAGAAAGTATGTTACCTTATGCCTCTCCCTCATATGAAATTGCAATGATGACTACCGGTCTTGTTAATAATTGCCTAGGACAATTCCGCACACCGATCCACCATTATTCCACACTCGCTACTTATAATATTTAGTAATATATTCTAACTTTATGATAACAACACCTACTTTCATCTTTTAGCTCTCCGATATCATACAAAGTTATCCACTTCATACCCACAACGTATTTTTATTTCTCGTTGCTAGTTGGAAGCAAACGTTCGGTGTACGTAGAGTCGTATCAGTGGCAGGTAGGTCTTGAGAGAATATTGATCTTACCGTTAGCTCCTTGTGGGTTCGACACTCCATACTTATCACTTCCATCTTTGGAAATTGCTATGATGATTCCTTGCACTTGGGGATTATTAGTTTACAACCTGCCTCTTGGCATGATGAATGGGGACTCTGCGGAGGACATAGGCAACATCATCGGTTAGTTTGTCGAAGCGGATACAGGAGCATACGGGAGTGTTATAGGGAGGTTCTTGCGGGTTAAAATCCGTATGCGGATAGACAAACCTCTCATGTGTGGCTTCACGTTGGAGGATGAAGAGAAACCGAAGAGAGGGAAGCAGATGGAGAAAGGAGTAGTTGGTGAGGAGGAAGAAGAGAATGACAGAGACTGGTGCAAATTTGAGTATGAGTATCTTCCGGATTTTTGCTTCACTTGTGGGATCATAGGGCATGGAGATAAGGACTGCTCGATCAATATGAATAAGGGAGAGAATCAGCAATATGGCAGATGGCTTAAGGCTGACATGGGCCATAGGAGAGGAGCACCAGAGGGTGTGGCTTGGAGGGGTGGGGCTAGAAGTGGGGTAGGAGCCAGGAGCTATGGATATAGTCGATCAGGAGGGCGTTCTGGAAGTGGGAGTGACAGTCTAACTTGGAGGAAAAGTGACTCCAGGTCTAGTGATGGCGGCCGGGGTAAAAATGAAGGAGGGGAGGAGGTCACAAGCCCGAATAAGCAGCAGAATATTCCAAACAGGACTGGTAAACCAAGGAAGCTCGAGCTGGGGGATGGTAATCTGCGGAAGCCAGAGGAAGAGGCAGGGAAGGGAGGCAGCGTTGGTGCCCGCGTGGAGGCTGGTACCAAAGATGCGGTAATGACTATTAAAGAGGTGGGGGACACACTGAACAGGAATGTTGCCAAGAGTCAGAAGCACCGAGTTAGTGAGCACAAGGGACAAGATGGCCCGAGCAAGAGCTCAGGTAGGAAGCGTTATAAGAAGAAAGGGAGGGATCGGTCGATGGTGGAGAGTAACAAGGAGAGGGAGGCGATACTAGGGCTGAAGAGAGGAAGGGCGGATGAGGAGGGAGAGAAGGATGATAAGAAGGGGAAGATGCACGAGGAGGGTATTGCTGAGGGAGAGGAATCCTACACCCAGGCTGGGGTGACACTTGACACAGAATTGGCCGGGCTGTCTGTGCAGCCCCGCCGAGCACAATGAAACTCATCGGCTGGAACTGCCGGGGTTTGGGAAATGGCCCGGCAGTTCATAGCCTCCTCGAGCTGGGGAGGGTGGAGGAGCCCGATGTTCTTTTTCTGGCGGAGATGAAGATGTCAGTGGAAGAGTTGGAGAGGTTTAGGTGGATGATAGGAATGGCGCACATGACAGCTTGGAGTTCGAAGGGAAGGAGTAGGGGGGTAGCTTTGTTTTGGCGGCGAGAAGTGGACGTATCGTTGAGATCGTATGGCAGGAGGCACGTAGATGTGGATGTGAAGGAAGGGGATGGTAGGGTGTGGAGGCTGACGGGGGTATATGGCGAGTCTGCTGATGAACGGAAGGTGGAGACATGGAGAATGCATGCTGAGGCTTCTGGGCCAACAACACTAGAGTAACCGGCCCTGGTTATGCTTGGGAGACTTCAACGAGATTCTGTCCTGGGACAAGAAGGTAGGAGGGGCTGTTCGTCCACAATGACTCATAGACAACTTCAGGCAAGCTCTGGAATCATGCGAGCTCTCTGATCTCGGATATGAGGGTGACAAGTTCACGTGGAGAAATCATAGTAGGGAGGTTGACACATACATCTGTGAGAGGCTGGATAGAGCTGTGGCTAATGCTCGGTGGTGTCAGTGGTTTCCGGAGTTCACTGTCCTCAATAGCATCCCTCGTCACTCGGATCACAGGCCGGTCATTGTATGTACCCAAGGAGAGAACAGGAGGGGGCCGGAGGGCGATCGAGGGTTTCGGTTTGAGGCATGGTGGCCGAAGGAGGAGGGGTGCAGTGAGCAGGTTCAAGCTGCTTGGGAAGAGGGATGTATGGGGGGAAGCGGAGGTGTCTCGGCTGGCTTACGGTGTGTAGCAAATAGGATGACGACATGGGGTAAGGAGGTGGCTGGAGAGCTGGAGGAGCGGTTGAAACAGGCCCGTCGTGCTCTAGAAACAACTATGAGGGCTCCGGTGAGTGAAGAGAAAGTACGGGAGGAAGCAAAACTCAGATGCCAGGTAGAGAAGTTGGAGGAGAAGAAGAATATAAAGGCAAAGCAAAGATCTCATGTGTCTTGGTTGAAGGATGGCAACAGAAGCATACGATACTTTATGGTCGTGGCTTCATCAAGGAGGAAAGCGAATAGGGTGAAGAAGTTGAGGAGGGAGGATAGAATGGAGGTGAAGGAAGGGGAGGAACTTAACAATTTTGTTTTTTCTTATTTTCAGGAACTGTTCTCATCAGCCTAAGGGAACCGAACCGCGGAGCTTATTGATAAAGTTCAACCCCATGTCACAAATGCTATGAGAGCCATAATTGAGGCGGAAGTGACGAGAGAGGAAGTAAAGGCAGTGCTTGACCATATTGGCGACCTTAAGGCACCTGGACCGGACGACATGCCCTCCATTGTTGTACAAGAAACATTGGCATTTCATGGGAGACAAGGTGGTAGAGGAGGTGCTCGCGGTCCTAAATGGTGGAGCAATACCAGAGGGGTGGAACGACACCGTGGTTGTCTTGATCCATAAAGTTAAAAACCCGAGTAGGATCAAGGATATGAGGCCGATAAGCTTGTGCAACGTGGTCTATAAACTGGTGCCCAAGGTGATCTCCAACCGTCTTAAGTTGGTGCTTTCGGATATCATCTCTGACAACCAAAGTGCCTTCGTTCCTGGGCGGTTGATTACGAACAACGTCCTTATTGCATACGAGATGTCACATTTCTTGATGAATAAGAAGAAAGGAAATGAAGGTTTTGCAGCAGTGAAGGAGGATATGAGTAAAGCCTATGACCGTGTGGAGTGGGATTTCTTGAGGGCCATGCTTGTCAAGCTAGGGTTTGGGGCTCGATGGATTGACTTGGTAATGAATTGTGTCACAACTGTCAGATACCAGATCAAGATTAATGGAGAACTTACGGCTCAGTTTACACCATCTCGAGGCTTCCGGCAAGGAGATCCAATATCGCCCTACCTGTTTGTCATTTGCGCAGAAGGATTATCATCGCTGCTTCAGGATGCCGAAGCCTCTGGCAAGGTGAGCGGAGTTAAGCTCTGCCGGACGGCACCGGTCGTCTCACACCTACTATTCGCCGATGATTCGATGCTCCTGCTCAAGGCCAAGCAAGAGGAAGCCCAAGCACTGCGGGATGCTACTTCTTGAGCATGCGCTGGTTTTCCCTTGAAAAGGAAAGGGTGATGCAGCAAAGTAGCGTAAGTATTTCTCTCAGTTTTTGAGAACCAATGTATCAATCCAGTAGGAGACTACATGCAAATCGCCTAGTACCTGCACAAACAATCAAGAACCTTGCAACCAACGCGATAAAGGGGTTGTCAATCCCTTCACGATCACTCCCAAAAGTGAGATCTGATAAAGATAATAAAGTAAATATTTTTGATATTTTTGTTGTATAGATTGGAAAGTAAAGATTGCAAAATAAAATAACGGTGACAGAAATTGGCAAGTTAACGGAAAACTAAATAAACGATTATATGATGGCAAATAGACCCGGGGGCCATAGGTTTCACTAGTGGCTTCTCTCAAGATAACATGTATTATGGTGGGTGAACAAATTACTGCCGAGCAATTGATAGAAAAGCGCATAGTTATGAGAATATCTAGTCAATGATCATGAACATAGGCATCACGTCTGTGTCAAGTAGACCAAAACGATTCTGCATCTACTACTATTACTCCACACATTGACCGCTATCCAGCATGCATCTAGTGAAGGAAATATGCCCTAGAGGCAATAATAAAGTTATTATTTATTTCCTTATATCATGATAAATGTTTATTATTCATGCTAGAATTGTATTAACCGGAAACATAATACATGTGTGAATACATAGACAAACAGAGTGTCACTAGTATGCCTCTACTTGACTAGCTCGTTAATCAAAGATGGTTACGCTTTCCTAACCATAGACATGAGTTGTCATTTGATTAACGGGATCACATCATTAGGAGAATGATCTGATTGACATGACCCATTCCGTTAGCCTAGCACTTGATCGCTTAGTATGTTGCTATTGCTTTCTTCATGACTTATACATGTTCCTCGTAACTATGAGATTATGCAACTCCTGCCACCGGAGGAACACTTTGGTGCTACCAAACGTCACAACGTAATCGGGTGATTATAAAGGAGTACTACAGGTGTCTCCAAAGGTACATGTTGGGTTGGCGTATTTCGAGATTAGGTTTTGTCACTCCGATTGTCGGAGAGGTATCTCTTGGCCCTCTCGGTAATGCACATCACTATAAGCCTTGCAAGCAATGTAGCTAATGAGTTAGTTACGGAATGATGCATTACGTAACGAGTAAAGAGACTTGCCGGTAACGAGATTGAACTAGGTATTGGATACCGACGATCAAATCTCGCAAGTAACATACCGATGACAAAGGGAACAACGATGTTGTTATGCGGTTTGACCGATAAAGATCTTCGTAGAATATGTAGGAGCCAATATGGGCATCCAGGTCCCGCTTATTGGTTATTGACCGAGAATAGTTCTAGGTCATGTCTACATATTTCTCGAACCCGTAGGGTCCGCACGCAAGGTTTCGGCGATGCTTATATTATGAGTTTATGAGTTTTGATGTACCGAAGGAGTTCGGAGTCCCGGATGAGATCGGGGACATGACGAGAAGTCTCGAAATGGTTGAGACGTAAAGATCGATATATTGGACGACTATATTCGAGTTCGGAAAGGTTCCGAATGATTCGGTATTTTTCGAGTACCGGAGAGTTACGGGAATTCGCCGGGAGAAGTATTGGGCCTTATTGGGCCCTGCGGGAAAGAGAGAGGGCTGCCTAGGGCAGGCCGCGCGCTTCCCATGGCCTAGTCCGAATTGGACTAGGAGGAGGGCCGCACCCTCCTTCCTTCCCTTCTCTCTTCCCTTCCTTGTCTCCTACTCCTAATACATGGAAGGACTCCTAGTTGGACTAGGAAAGGGGGAATCCTACTCCTGGGAGTAGGACTCCCCATGGCGCCCTCCTAGGGCCGGCCTCCTCCCTCCCTCCTTTATATACGGGGCAGGGGCACCCCATGGACACACAAGTTGATCTACGGATCGTTCCTTAGCCGTGTCGGTGCCCCTTCCACCATATTCCACCTCGGTCATATCGTCATGAGTTTAGGCGAAGCCTGCGCCGGTAGAACATCATCATCGCCGCCACGCCGTCAGGTTGACGGAACTCATCCCCGACACTTTGCTGGATCGGAGTCCGGGATCGCCATCGAGCTGAACGTGTGCCGAACCCGGAGGTGCCGTGACGTTCGGTACTTGGATCGGTCGGATCGTGAAGACGCACGACTACATCAACCGCGTTGTCATAACGCTCCGCTTACGGTCTCACGAGGGTACGTGGACAACACTCTCCCCTCTCGTTGCTATGCATCACCATGATCTTGCGCAGCGTAGGAAATTTTTTGAAATTACTACGTTCCCCAACAAAGGCATCCGAGCCACGTTTTTTATGGTTAGATGTTTTGCACGAGTAGAACACAAGAGAGTAGTGGGCGATACAAGTCATACTGCCTACCAAAGATGTCATACTTTGGTTCAGCGGTATTGTGAGATGAAGCGCCCGGACCGACATTACGCCAGACGCTTACGCGAGACTGGTTTCACTGCTACGAGCACTCGTGCTTAAAGGTGGCTGGCGGGTGTCTGTCTCTCTCACTTTAGTTGAACCGAGTGTGACTACGCCCGGTCCTTGCGAAGGTTAAAAGCGGAGTCTATTTGACAAACTATCGTTGTGGTTTTGATGCGTAGGTGAGAACGGTTCTTGCTAAGCCCGTAGCAGCCACGTAAAATTTGCAACAACAAAGTAGAGGGCGTCTAACTTGTTTTTGCAGGGCATGTTGTGATGTGATATGGTCAAGACGTGATGAGATATAAGTTGTTGTATAAGATGATCATGTTTTGTTGAAGTTATCGGCAATCGGCGTAAGCCCTATGGTTGTCTCTTTGTTGCATAAGATGCAAGTGCCAAATAATTGCTTTACTTTATCGCTATGCGATAGCAATAGTTGCAAGAGCAATAGTTGGCGAGACAACCATGTGATGACACATTGATATAGATCAAGATGATGAAGATCATGGTGTCGTGCCGGTAACGATAGAGATCATGACAGTACTTTGGAGATGGAGATCAAAGGCGCAAGATGATCATGGCCATATCATGTCACATATTTTGATTGCATATGATGTTTATCTATTATACATCTTATTTTTGCTTTGATTGACGGTAGCATTTTAAGATGATCTCTCACTAATTATCAAGAAGTGTTCTCCCTGAGTATGCACCGTTGCCAAAGTTCGTCGTGCCCGCACCACGTGATGATCGGGTGTGATAAGCTCTCGTCCATCTACAACGGGTGCAAGCCAGTTTTGCACACGCCGAATACTCAAAGTTAAACTTGACGAGCCTAGCATATGCTGTTATGGCATCGGAGCACGTAGACCGAAAGTTCGAGCGTTAATCATATAGTAGATATGATCAACATAGTGATGTTCACCATTGAAAACTACTCCATCTCACGTGATGATCGGTTATGGTTTAGTTGATTTGGATCACGTGATCACTTAGATGACTAGAGAGATGTCTGTCTAAGTGGGAGTTCTTAAAGTAATATGATTAATTGAACTTAAATTTATCATGAACTTAGTCCCGTAGTTTTTTGCAAATTATGTTGTAGATCAATAGCTTGCGTTATTGCTTTCATATGTTTATTTTGATATGTTCCTAGAGAAAATTGTGTTGAAAGATGTTAGTAGCAATGATACGGATTGGATCCGTGATCCGAGGTTTATCCTCATTGCTGCACGTAAGAATTATGTCCTTAATGCACCGCTAGGTGATGCACCTATTGTAGGAGCGTATGCGCACGTTATGAACGTTTGGCTAGCTCAATATGATGACTACTTGATAGTTTAGTGCACCATGCTTAACGGCTTAGAACCGACTTCAAAGATGTTTTGAACGTCATGGACCATATAAGATGTTCCAGAAATTGAAGTTAATATTTCAAGCAAATACCCGAGTTGAGAGATATGAAGTCTCCAACAAGTTCTATAGCTAAAAGATGGAGGAGAATCGCTCAACTAGTGAGCATGTGCTCAGATTGTCTGAGTACTTCAATCGCTTGAATCAAGTGGGAGTTAATCTTCCGGATAAGATAGTGATTGATGTAATTCTCTAGTCACCATCACCAAGTTAGTAGAACTTCGTGATGAACTATAGTATGCAAGGGATGATGAAAATGATTCCAGAGTTTTTCATGATGATGAAATCGATGAAGGTAGAAATCAAGAAAGAACATCAAGTGTTGATGGTTATCAAGACCACTAGTTTCAAGAAAAGGGCAAAGGGATAGAAGGGAACTTCAAGAAGAACAGCAAGCAAGTTGCTGCTCAAGGTGAAGATGCCCAAATCTGGTCCTAAGCCTGAGACTAAGTGCTTCTATTGCAAAGGGACTGGTCACTGAAAGCGGAACTACCCCAAGTGATTGGTGGATAAGAAGGATGGCAAAGTGAACATAAGTATATTTGATATACATGTTATTGATGTGTACTTTACTAGTGTTCATAGCAACCCCTCAGTATTTGGTACTAGTTCGCTTGCTAAGATTAGTAACTCGAAACGGAGTTGCGTAATGAACAGAGACTAGTTAAGGGTGAAGTGACGATGAGAGTTGGAAGTGGTTCCAAGATTGATATGATCATCATCGCACACTCCCTATACTTTCGGGATTAGTGCGGAACCTAAATAAGTGTTATTTGGTGTTGAGCATGAATATGATTTGATCATGTTTATTGCAATACGGTTATTCATTTAAGTAAGAGAATAAATTGTTGTTCTGCTTACATGAATAAAACCTTATATGGTTACACACCAACAAAAATGATTTGTTGGATCTCGATAGTAGTGATACACATATTCATAATATTGAAACCAAAAGATGCAAAGTTAATAATGATAGTGCAACTTATTTGCGGCACCGCCGTTTAGGTCATATTGGTGTAAAGCGCATAAAGAAACTCCATCTTGATGGGCTTTTGGAATCACTTGATTATGAATCACTTGATGCTTGCAAACCATGCCTCATGGGCAAGATGACTAAAGCTCCGTTCTCCAGAACAATGGAGCGAGCAATAGATTTGTTGGAAATCATACATACTGATGTATGTGGTCCGATGAATATTAAGGCTCGCGACAAGTATCATTATTTTTTTTGATCTTCACAAATGTTTTTGAGCAGATATGGGTATATCTACTTGATGAAACATAAGTCTGAAACATTTGAAAAGCTCAAAGAATTTCAGAGTGAAGTGGAGAATCATCGTAACAAGAAAATAAAAGTTTCTACGATATGATCGCAGAGGTAAAATATTTGAGTTACGAATTTGGTCTTCAATTAAAACAATGTGAAATAGTTTCACAAATTCATGCCACCGAACACCACAGCATAATGGTGTGTCCGAACATCATAACCGTACTTTATTGGATATAGTGCAACTATGATGTTTCTTACCGATTTACCGTTATACTTTTGGGGCTATGGATTATAGACATCTGCATTCAAGTTTAAAACGGCACCATCTAAATCCGTTGAGACGACACCGTATGAACTGTGGTTTGGCAAGAAACCAAAGTTGTTGTTTCTTGAAGTTTGGAGTTGCGATGCTTATGTGAAAAAGTTTCATCCTGATAAGCTCGAACCCAAATCGGAGAAATGCGTCTTCATAGGATACCCAAAATGTTGGGTACACCTTCTATCACAGATCCAAAGGCAAGACATTAGATTTGCCAAGAATGGATCCTTTCTAGAGAAGGAGTTTCTCCCGAAAGAAGTGAGTGGGAGGAAAGTAGAACTTGATGAGGTAATTGTACCTTCTCCCTTATTGGAAAGTAGTTTATCACGTAAATCAGTTCCTGTGACTACTACACCAATTAGTGAGGAAGCTAATGATGATGATCATGTAACTTCGCATCAAGTTACTACCGAATCTCGTGAGAGGTCAACCAGAGTGAGATCCGCACCAGAGTGGTACGGTAATCCCATTCTGGAGGTCAGGTTACTTAACCATGACGAACCTACGAACTATGAGGAAGCGATGATGAGCCCAGATTCCGCAAAATGGTTTGAGGCCATGAAATCTGAGATATGATCCATGTATGAGAACAAAGTATGGACTTTGATGGATTTGCCCGATGATCGGCAAACCATAGAAAATAAATGGATCTTCAAGAGGAAGACGGACGCCGATAGTAGTGTTATCGTTTCTACAAAGCTAGAATTGTCGCAAAAAGGTTTTCGACAAGTTCAAGATGTTGACTACGATGAGAGTTTCTCACCGTATATATGCTTAAGTCCGTCTCAATCATGTTAGCAATTGCCGCATTTTATGAAATCTGGCAAATGGATAAACAAAACTGCATTCCTTAATGGATTTATTAAAGAAGAGTTATATATGATGCAACCAGAAGGTTTTGTAAATTCTAAAGGTGCTAACAAAATATGCAAGCTCCAAAGGATCCATCTATGGACTGGTGCAAGCATCTCGAGTTGGAATACATGCTTTGATAAGTTGATCATAGCATATAGTTTTATACGACTTGCGGTGAAGCCTGTAATTACTAGAAAGTGAGTGGGAGCACTACAAAGATTTCGATAAGTATATGTGAATGACATATTGTAGATCGGAAATAATGTAGAATTATTCGCAAAGCATAAAGGAGTGTTTGAAAGGAGTTTTTCAAAGAAAGACCTCGGTGAAGCTGCTTACATATTGAGCATCAAGATCTATAGAGATAGATCAAGACGCTTGATAAGTTTTTTCAATGAGTACATACCTTGACAAGATTTTGAAGTAGTTCAAAATGGAACAGTCAAAGAAAGAGTTCTTGCTCGTGTTACAAGGTGTGAAATTGAGTAAGACTCAAAGCCCGACCACGGCAGGAGATAGAAAGAGAATGAAAGTCATTCCCTATGCCTTGGCCATAGGTTCTATAAAGTATGCCATGTCAGTGTACCGGATCTATTGTATACCCTACAATCGAAGTTTGGCAAGGAGTACAATAGTGATCTAGGAGTAGATCATCGGACAACGGTCAAAATTATCCTTAGTGGAATAAGGATATGTTTCTCGATTATGGAAGTGACAAAAGGTTCGTCAGAAAGGGTTACGCCGATGCAAGTTTTGACACCGATCCGATGACTCTAAGTCTCGATCTAGATACATATTGAAAGTGGGAGCAATTAGCTAGAGTAGCTCCGCAAGAGCATTGTAGACATAGAAAATTGCAAAATACATAACGGATCTGAATATGAAAGACCCGTTGACTAAGATTCTCTCACAAGCAAAACATGATCACACCTTAGTACTCTTTGGGTGTTAATCACATAGCGATGTGAACTAGATTACTGAATCTAGTAAACCCTTTGGGTGTTGGTCACATGGCGATGTGAACTATGGGTGTTAATCACATGATGATGTGAACTATCGATGTTAATCACATGGTGATGTGATCTACATTATTGACTCTAGTGCAAGTGGGAGATCAAGGAAATATGCCCTAGAGGCAATAATAAAGTTATTATTTATTTCCTTATATCATGATAAATGTTTATTATTCATGCTAGAATTGTATTAACCGGAAACATAATACATGTGTGAATACATAGACAAACAGAGTGTCACTAGTATGCCTCTACTTGACTAGCTCGTTAATCAAAGATGGTTACGCTTCCTAACCATAGACATGAGTTGTCATTTGATTAACGGGATCACATCATTAGGAGAATGATCTGATTGACATGACCCATTCCGTTAGCCTAGCACTTGATCGTTTAGTATGTTGCTATTGCTTTCTTCATGACTTATACATGCTATTGCTTTCTTCATGACTTAAACTCAAGCAATATGATATAAACCCCATCTTTTTATCCTCGATGGCAACAATACAATACGTGCCTTGCTGCCTTGCTGTCACTGGGAAAGGACACCGCAAGATTGAACCCAAAGCTAAGCACTTCTCCCATTGCAAGAAAGACCAATCTAGTAGGCCAAACTAAACCGATAATTCGAAGAGACTTGCAAAGATATCAAATGATGCATATAAGAATTCAGATAAGAACCAAATATTATTCATAGATAAACTTGATCATAAATCCACAATTCATCGGATCTCGGCAAACACACGACAAAGGATATTACATCAAATAGATCTCCAAGAACATCGAGGAGAACTTTGTATTGAGAATCAAAGGGAGAGAAGAAGCCATCTAGCTAACAACTATGGACCCGAAGGTCTGTGGTAAACTACTCACACATCATCAGAGAGGCTATGGTGTTGATGTAGAAGCCCTCCGTGATCGATTCCCTCCAAATGGTAGTGCTTAGGAAAGGCCCCAAGATGGGATCTCACGGGTACAGAAGGTTGCGGCGGTGGAAAATTGGTTTCGTGGCTCCCCCTAATGTTTTTAGGGTATAAGAGTATATATAGGCAGAAGAAATAGGTCGGTGGAGCTCCGTGGGGCCCACGAGGGTGGAGGGCGTGCCTACCCCCTGGGCGCACCCTCCTGCCTCGTGGCCGCCTCGCGGTGTTCCAGACTTCACCACCAAGTCTTCTGGGTTGCGTTTGTTTCAAGAAAGATCCTCGTGAAGGTTTCACCCCGTTTGGATTCCGTTTGGTATTCCTTTTCTGCAAAACACTGAAATAGGGAAAAAAACAGAAACTGGCACTGGGCCTCCGGTTAATAGGTTAGTCCCAAAAATAATATAAAAGAGGATATTAAAGCCCATTAAACATCCAAAACAGATAATATAATAGCATGAAACAATAACAAATTATAGATACGTTGGAGACGTATCAAGCATCCCCAAGCTTAATTCCTGCTCGTCCTCGAGTAGGTAAATGATAAAAACAGAATTTTTGATGTGGAATGCTACCTAACATAATTATCAATGTAATTTTCTTTATTGTGGCATGAATGTTCAGATCCGAAAGATTCAAGACAAAAGATTAATATTGACATAAGAATAATAATACTTCAAGCATACTAACAAAGTAATTATGTCTTCTCAAAATAACATGGCCAAAGAAAGTTCATCCCTACAAAATCATATAGTTTGGCTATGCTCCATCTTCGTCACACAAAATACTCAAAATCATGCACAACCCCGGATTCAACCAAGCAATTGTTTCATACTTTAGTATTTTCAAACCTTTTCAACTTTCACGCAATACATGAGCGTGAGCCATGGACATAGCACTATAGGTGGAATAGAGTGGTGGTTATAGAGAAGACAAAAAAGGAGGAAGATGGTCTCACATCAACTAGGCATACTGATGGGCTATGGAGATGCCCATCAATAGATATCAATGTGAGTGAGTAGGGATTGCCATGCAACGGATGCACTAGAGCTATAAATGTATGAAAGCTCAACAAAAGAAACTAAGTGGGTGTGCATCCAACTTGCTTGCTCATGAAGACCTAGGGCATTTGAGGAAGCCCATTATTGGAATATACAAGCCAAGTTCTATAATAAAAATTCCCACTAGTATATGAAAGTGACAAAATAAAAGACTCTCTGTCATGAAGATCATGGTGCTACTTTGAAGCACAAGTGTGGAAAAAAGGATAATAACATTGTCCCTTCTCTCTTTTTCTCTCATTTTTTTATTTCATTTTTTTGGAGACTCTTTCTCTTTTTTATTTCCTCACATGGGACAATGCTCTAATAATGAAAATCGTCACACTTCTATTTATTTACAACTCAAGAATTACAACTCAATACCTAGAACAAAATATGCCTCTATATGAATGCCTCCGGTGGTGTACCGGGATGTACAATGAATGAAGAGTGACATGTATGAAAAATTATGAATGGTGGCTTTGCCACAAATACGATGTCAACTACATGATCATGCAAAGCAATATGACAATGATGGAACGTGCCATAATAAACGGAACGGTGGAAAGTTGCATAGCAATATATCTCGGAATGGCTATGAAAATTCCATAATAGGTAGGTATGGTGGCTGTTTTGAGGAAGGTATATGGTGGGTGTATGGTACCGGCGATAGTTGCGCGGTACTAGAGAGGCTAGCAATGGTGGAAGGGTGAGAGTGCGTATAATCCATGGACTCAACATTAGTCATAAAGAACTCACATACTTATTGCAAAAATCTGCAAGTCATCAAAACAAAGTACTACACGCATGACCCTAGGGGAAGGGTTGGTAGGATTTAACCATCGCGCGATCCCGACCTCCACACAAAGGAAGACAATCAAAGAAATACCTCATGCTTCAAATTTGTCACACAACGGTTACCATACGTGCATGCTACGGGACTTGCAAACCTCAACACAAGTATTACTCAAATTCACAATTACCCTACTAGCATAACTCTTATATCACCATCCTCATATCTCAAAACGATCATCAAGCATCAAACTTCTCATAGTATTCAATGCACTTTATATGATTTTTTTTTATATCCATCTTGGATGCCCATCATATTAGGACTAGTTTTATAACCAAAGCAAATTACCATGCTGTTCTAAAAGACTCTCCAAATAATGTAAGTGAAGCATGAGAGATCAATAATTTCTATAAAATAAAACCACCACCGTTCTCTAAAAAGATATAAGTGAAGCACTAGAGCAAAATTATCTAGCTCAAAAGATATAAATGAAGCACATAGAGTATTCTAATAAATTCCGATTCATGTGTGTCTCTATCAAAAGGTGTGTACAGCAAGGATGATTGTGGTAAACTAAAAGCAAAGAATCAAATCATACAAGACGCTCCAAGCAAAACACATATCATGTGATGAATAAAAATATAGCCTCAAGTAAAGTTATCGACAGATGAAGACGAAAGAGGGGATGCCTTCCGGGGCATCCCCAAGCTTAGGCTTTTGGTTGTCCTTGAATTTTACCTTGGGGTGCCTTGGGCATCCCCAAGCTTAGGCTATTGCCACTCCTTATTCCAAAATCCATCAAATCTTTACCCAAAAACTTGAAAACTTCACGACACAAAACTTAACAGAAAATCTCGTGAGCTCCGTTAGTATAAGAAAACAAACCACCACTTTAAGGTACTGTAATGAACTCATTCTTTATTTTTATTGGTGTTAAACCTACTGTATTCCAACTTCTTTATGATTCGTACCCCCCGATATGTTGGGGAACGTTGCAGAAAATAAAAAATTTCCTACGGTTTCACCAAGATCCATCTATGAGTTCATCTAGCAATGAGTGATAGGAGTGCATCTATATACCTTTGTAGATCGCGAGCGGAAGCGTTCAAGAGAACCGGGTTGAGGGAGTCGTACTCGTCGTGATCCAAATCACCGATGACCAAGTGCCAAACTGACAGCCCCTCCGCGTTCAACACACGTACGGATCGGATGACGTCTCCCGCACCTTGATCCAGCAAGGAGGAGGGAGAGGTTGAGGAAGAAGGCTCCAACAGCAGCACGACGGCGTGGTGGTGATGGAGTGGAAGTTCTCACCGGGCTTCGCCAAGCACACGCGGAGGAGGAGAGGTGTTGGGAGGGAGGGCTGCGCCTTGGATTGTCTCAGGCAGCCTCCCTCGCCCCTCTATTTATAGGGAAGGGGGAAGGGCCGGCCCCTCTAGATGAGATCTAGAGGGAGGGCGGCCAAGGGAGGGCTTGCCCCCAAGCAAGGGGCGCCCTCTAGGGTTCCCCCAAACCCTAGGCGCATGGGCCCTAGGGGTCGTGGCGCCCAGCCCACTTGGGCTGGTTCCCTTCTCCATACAGCCCATAAGGTCCTCCCAAGAGGTGCCCCTCCCGGTGGACCCCGAACCCTCCGGTGGCCCCGGTACAATACCGATATGCCCCCGAAACTTTCCGGTGACCGTATGACAACTTCCCATATATAAATCTTTACCTCTGGACCATTCTGGAACTCCTCGTGACGTCCGGGATCTTATCCGAGACTCCGAACAACATTCGGTAATCACATACAAGTCTTCCTAATAACCCTAGCATCACCGAACCTTAAGTGTGTAGACCCTACGGGTTCGGGAATCATGCACACATGACCGAGACAGCTCTCCGGCCAATAACCAATAGCGGGATCTGGATACCCATGTTAATCTTAGGATGATGATTCAATAACCAACACGCTAAGAATGAGAATATTATCCATTTACTACCAAGCAACGAGGTTGCCAGGGGTATCGATTTCACACACCACAATTCACTTGTCGGCATTCCGGTTACAACAACACGGGACCGAGGAATGAATAATGATAGCGAGAAGTATCACTACATCAAGAATTCATAAGAGAAGGTGCAATTCTCATGACGTTCCTGACATAAAGTGGGTAATACTTCAGGATAGAACAGAATCAAAAGCTTGATTGCATTTGATCTGCGGATTACAACTACTTTGACCCAATCCTAGAAATGGATGAGGTACTGGAGTTTGTTTCTCCTAGTCATTCCGGAATAGAATGGCTTGACGGACCACAAGAATAACAGGGCATCGATGAACACAAATGCACACATACTCTTGGTTATCAACTGATAGAGGATGGTCGGGATACAACTAAAGAGAGCAACTCAAAGGAACATATAACTTTTCGAGTTGTGGAGGCATGGATTAGTATGTCGGGCAAAGTTCAACATTTCTTCCGGATAACCCATGCGGAGAAGGTAGAACTGGCAGAGTTACAATATAGAATGGGGAACTCATCGAAAGCACTCTTGTTGTGACCTTTTGGTTCAAAGAAACTCCTGCCAAGGATGGTTCATGGTATGTGGAAGAATGAGATACCACAGACCTCGAGGACTATCGCAAAGTTACTAATATCCTAAAGGAACTAGCGAATACTAACAACATGAAATAGGGTGAATCTCGGGTTCAAGAACCCAGGAATAGAATGCCTACTAACTAATAACATCACGGGATGCTTTCGAGAATGACGGCCAGAATCATCACACTGGAAACACAAAGCATGGCAGGATTACTAGGTGACTTCCTAAACACCTAGGGTCATAATAATAACTCCAACATATATGTCGAGGCAATGGAGTACCTCATTGATCGGGTTAGTGTGCTTATTCGACCAAAAGGACATCGTGAACGGAAAGAAAGAATTTGCAAATACATCAGACTATTTAGAGACCTGGGATGACTCGGACAGCATAACGGCTATAAATGCTCAAAATGATTTGAGACATCATGCAAAATGGTGGCATAACCACTCTACAACATCATAACAAGATTCCGAGATCAAAAGTTAACATACGTAAATAGTAGGAACTGAACCGGGCTTAAAACCAACAAACTTAAAGGCCTATGGATTAGTAACACGTCATCACGATAGATAGATGAGAAGCCTAATTCTTAAACCCCGTAGAAGAGAAGAGGATGACTCGGATCGAGGAAGGCCATGAGGTATAAGGAGTAAAAAGAGCCTTACGTTCCTTCCACAATCAGTTCCCTTACATAACTAAAGCATTTCTAGACACAACTTCACCGGTTTGGCTTGGTAATCCTACATGCAACAAAGCTCGATACCAACGCCGTCAGACCCGATTCCAAGTCACATCGACCTAGCCGGTAACACCTCATATCACTTTTGCGGCCTCACGCACGGTATTCCCACAGGTGTCGCCTTACCATGGCCCGGACCGTTTGTGCCTTTTGGCTCACGTATATGATAGTGTCGCTAGCATCCATATGACAGAGAACCGGGCCGACATGGCTAGTCGTGAACCCAAAGCGGCACTAACCCATGGGGACAGGCATACATGAATCACATCGAGCATGTCGGTCATCAACGTGTGAATCGGGCTGTAAGCACTGGGCTATGAGGACTCCGATATCACAGGCATGTAGCAGGCTAGGCAGACTCCGGATGTCACCACGTGACATTTCCCCGAAGGATGTACCACGAGAACGAAGTGAAACACATGTCGGCCCGATCAAGTGTCCAGAAGCGGTAGTCTTTGGGCTAGCAGGACTCCGGTGAACCGGTCAGGCGGACTACTATCGCTCAGAAGCACTAGACTACATTTCCCCATATGAGAGGCTGCCAAGGATAAACAACTAGATTGTCGGATCCCACACATACCAAGCATTTCAAACATACACACAATATGCTCAATATGTGTAAATACAACATGGCATCACAACGTAACTCTCTGACTCAAATATTTATTCATTAGGCTCCGAGGAGCGAGATATTACAAACATGGGTCTCATGACCCAACATTCAGAGCATACAAGCAACAAGCACAAGCGGAAGCTTAACATGTCCGAGTACGACATCTACAAATGAAAAAGGCTGAGAAGCGACTATCTACCAGATCTGCCGAGGGCACAAGATCGTAGCTGAGGTAACAAGCTAAACGTCAAGTCCAAGCGGAACTACTAGCGAGACCGACGCGTCTCTCGCAAAACATAAAATAAGCAAACGTGAGTACAAACGTACTCAGCAAGACTTACATCGAACTATCTACATATGCATCATTATCAACAAAGGGGTGGTGGAGTTTGACCGCAGCAAGCCGGCTTTGACTCGGTGGCTATCCTGAATCGCGATCGCAATTAACTCTTTTGAGGTGGCGCTTTACGAATCCACATATTCACCATATCAATACACCACTATGGATCCGCTCCTGTCTTCCTACGAGAACGCCAACCATAGCACTCACGCTTATCTTGCGCATTTTAGAGTATCCACTTTCACTTGTCTATGAACTGATATAGGCAACCCATAAGTCCTCCTCCGCGGACACGGCTATTCGAATAGATCATATTAACCCTGCATGGGTGTACTTCTTCACACACGCTCTCACCACTTACCGCCGTTTACACGACATGTACTCGACAACCTTCAAGCGGAAGCCCAATGTGGGTGTCGGCCACAGCCTACCTAAACACTCAAGTCTCTAGTCCAGGTTTATCGCCTATTCGGGTTCCATCCGCAGGGAGTCCGTCCGAGGTTTCCACTAACGGCCCCGAACGATGTGTGCAGGGTTCCCGAGATACCAAACGGGCATTGATTTTGCAGACCCACGGTGTATCTACCGCATCATAGCCCACCCCTAGGGTCAGCGCCACGCACGGCCTCCAACACATATCCTACAAACACCGTAAACTAGTTGCAACTCCCGGACAGAGGACAAGGGTGGTTAAGAAGCCGAGAGAGTCAATTAAGGATCCCAATGTGTGGTAGTAACTGTTTCATGGATCACAAACACGTAACTCAGTTCACGAGGACGGCTTCAATGAGACAACCCACCATGTACTCCTACATGGCCTCTCACCGCTACCTTTACCAAATCGTGTTCACACACTTAGCTTACACACGATGAGGACATGTTCACACACCATTCCAATTCATTCCCATGAATCGGACCTGACTCAACTCTAAGCGATGGCAGGCATGACAAACAAGCATGAATGAGTAGGCACAACAGGGCTCAAACAACTCCTACTCATGCTAGTGGGTTTCATCTAATTCTTTGTGGAATGACAGTCATGTAGAGGATAAAGGGGTTCAGCTACCGCAGCAAGTAACAGATGAATCGTTGTTGTCCTAATGCAAGAAAAGAGAGCAGGAGCGAGAGAGTGGGATTGTATCGGAATGAACAAGGGGTTTTGCTTGCCCGGCACTTCAAGATAATATAGTTCTTCATCGGTGTCATCGAACTCATCGCTTCAGACGCCGTCTCATCGAGAGGGACAAGCACCGCAAACAAAGAAGAAGCGCAATCAATGCAATGCACAAATATGATGCATGATAATGTCATGGCAATATGCTGTTGATTGAGCTAGTGCAACTAGCAACCATATTAAATGAAGTTGGTTTGAACCAAGGGTTCAAATTCAAACTCCATATGTGAAATTCAAATGCCATTTAATTGAAATGTCCTAAACAGCAACTTTAAGTTGTTCCAACATGCATGAAAATGGTACAGATGGATAGATTGGATTTTTCTGATCATTTTCATATATAAATTATTTAATTTGGAGTTACGGTTGAATTTATATGATTTTTAGAAGTTTAGGACATTTTTCGAATTTCCTGAATTAAAATAAATCCGTAAAATACATGTTGCGTCAAAAGATGACGTCACCCCGATGTCAAGAGGTCAACTAGGCGCCTCCAGGTCAAACCTGACCAGTGGGGTCCACTGGTCGTTGATCGGGCTAGTTAGTGACACCGACAGTGGGCCAGTCAACGGCCACGTCAGCTGGGTCAACTCTGACGCGTGGGTCCTGCTGAGTTAATCTAAACTAAACAGGAAATAGAACCCAGGGTTAATTAGGGCGTGGGGCCCATATGTAAGTGGATCAGGGGGTTAAGTGGTGGGGGATTAGCGCTGATTAGATGGCCACGTCGACCGTCGCCGGAGCGTCGCCGACGGTGACCTCGAACCGCGGCGGAGTTCGCTCGGACCTCGCCGGAGGCGATGGATCGACGCGCCAGGGGCACCAGAAGGTAGCCCATGCCCGTGCGCATCTGGGGAGACCAACGGGAGGTGCGGGGGTGGCCGGCGTTAAGCGAAGCGAGCGCGGCGGCGGCGAGCTCGGGTGATTGCGGGTTGGTGCTACGGCGCGCCGAGCGAGCGAGTGAGTGTGTGCGTTAGGTTCCTGGGGACTTCCTGAGCACAGTGACGCACTCCGTTGTGAGCTTTCGCGGCTGTGGCCATGGCTACGCCATGGCCGGCGGCGAGATGCTCTCGGTCGCGGTGGGAAATGGAGCTAGGGAACGAGCACGAGCACGAGAGAAGAGGGAAAAAGAAGACGGGCTCACGGCGAGTCTCCTGGAGCGGACAGCAAGGCCGGGGATGGTCTGGACGGAGCCAATCGTCGACGGCGATCTCGGGTGCCCGAGGTAGAAGAAGACGAGGTAGCCGGTGATGCAGGCGTCCGGCGTGGCTTTCTGCCAGAGGGTGATGAGAACGACGCTGCGGTCCCTCTGGACTGGTCGGCGAGGCGAGTGGTGGACGGTGGCCGTGGCTATGGTGAGCGGCGGCGACGGACGCGTTCGGTCCGGGCGAGAAAGAGGGAGCAGAGAGAGAGAGAGCCGTGGGGGAGAGCGAGCGAAGCGGTCAGGGGATCGGGACGGCACGCGGAAGTCGTCCACGCGTCCAGGGGGTCGTCGGCAACCAGGAGGTGGCCGTGCAGTGGTCGTGCGCGCGTCGGGCACGCACTGTGCATCCGACTGGCGGGAGGAAGAAGACCTCCCTGCCCCTGGTGGGCTGGGCGGGCCAAATGGGCTGCCAGGTGAGCGCCAGGTAAGTTCCTTCTCTCTCCTGTTTTCTTCTGTTTCAGTTTTTCTATTTTGTTCTGTTTTGTTTTGGTTTAGTAAAAATACTAAACCATTTTATAAAATCCTGAAGATAATTATGTGGCTAGAACTAAAGTATACCAAACCACATAAAATGTCCCAGAATTATTGGACATATATTAATTATATATAAAATATATATCCAATGCAAATAGTTATTGAATTAATTCAAAGGCCCAAAATAAAAATGTTTCAGTCACTCCAAAAATATTGGTTTGCATTTTACCTCATGCCAATATTTTTACAGAATAACAGGAACATTTTCTTGGACTCATTTGATGAGATTTAAATGTTGGTTATTTTTAGAGGTTTTCTGAGGCTTTTGAGAACTCCTCAATTCAAATTTCATTTGAATTTAAACATGATGCTCACATGGAAGCTAGCATAGGTCAGTTCAGAACTAGGGATGTGACACATGAACAAGAAATACAATAATAATCCTTTTATTATTGCCTCTAGGGCATATTTCCAACACGATACTACTCATAGATTCATCAAAATAAGCAAACAACACACGAAAAACAGAACCTGTCAAAAACATAACAATCTGTAGAAATCTGTAACTTTAGAATACTTCTGTCACTCCAAAAATTCTACCAAATTAGGAAGACCATGGTAATTTGTATATTAATCTACTTCAAAAATAATCAGGGTAAAATATCTTTTCTGTGATTTATGAAATTATTTTCGTGAGCGCAAAGTTTCTGTCTTTTTCAGCAAGATCAAACAACTATCATCCAAGAAGGTCCTAAAGGGTTTACTTGGCACAAACACTAATTAAAACATGAAAAACACAACCGTAACAGTAGCATGATGAATTATTCATCACTAAACAGGAACAAAAAGTAAATAACAAAAATAAAATTGGGTTGTCTCCCAACAAACGCTATCGTTTAACGCCCCTAGCTAGGCATAAAAGCAAGAATAGATCTAGGTATTGTCATCTTTGGCATGCATCCATAAGTGGCTCTCATAATAGATTCATAAGGTAATTTGATTTTGTTCCTAGGAAAGTGTTCCAAGCCTTTCCTTAACGGAAATTGGAATCTAATATTTCCTTCTTTCATGTCAATAATTGCACCAATCGTTCTAAGGAAAGGTCTACCAATAATAATAGGACATGTAGGATTGCAATCTATATCAAGAACAATAAAATCTACGGGCACATAATTCCTATTTGTAACAATAAGAAACATCATTAATCCTTCCCATAGGTTTCTTATAATGGTGGAATCCGCAAGGTGCAAGTTTAAAGAACAATCATCAATTTCACGGAAACCTAACACATCACACAAAGTTTTTGGAATCCTGGAAACGCTGGCACCCAAATCACACAAAGAATAGCATTCATAATCTTTAATCTTAATTTTAATAGTAGGTTCCCACTCATCATAAAGTTTTCTAGGGATAGAAACTTCTAGTTCAAGCTTTTCTTCGTAAGGTTGCATTAAGGCATCAACGATATGTTTAGTGAAAGCTTTATTTTGACTATAAGCATGAGGAGAATTTAACACGGATTGCAACAAGGAAATACAATCTATCAAAGAGCAATTATCATAATTAAATTCCTTGAAATCCAAAATAGTGGTTTCATTGCTATGTAAAGTTTTGACCTCTTCAATCCCACTTTTATTAATTTTAGCATCAAGATCTAAAAACTCCGAATCATTGGGACGCCTTTTAACTAAAGTTGACTCATCTCCAGTCCCATATTTATCAAGATTCATATTGGAAAACAAAGATTTAATAGGAGTCACATCAATCACTTTTAGATCTTCATCTTATTATCATGAAAATTAGAAGAACACGCTTTTACAAAGCAATCTTTTTTAGCACGCATCTGAGCGGTTCTTTCATTGCACTCATCAATGGAAATTCTCATGGCTTTGGGAGACTCATTGATACCATGCTTAGGTGGAATAGATCTAAGTTTCAAAGAATCAACATCAAGAGAAATTCTATCCACGTTCGTAGCCAACTCATCTATCTTAAGCAATTTTTCTTCAACTGAAGCATTGAAATTCTTTTGGGAACTCATAAATTCTTTAACACTAATCTCAAAATCAGAGGGCATCTTATTAAAATTTCCATAAGAGTTGTTGTAGGAATTACCATAATTATTAGAGGTATTACTAGGAAAAGGCCTAGAATTGAAATTTCCACTATACGCGTTGTTACCAAAATTGTTCCTACCAACAAAATTCACATCCATAGATTCATTATTATTCTCAATCAAAGTGGACAAAGGCATATCATTAGGATCAGAAGAAACACTCTTATTAGCATAATTTCATAAGTTCATCCATCTTTCCACTCAAAACATTAATTTCTTCAATCGCATGAACTTTTTTACTAGTGGATATTTCGGTGTGCCATTGAGAATAATTAACCATAATATTATCTAGGAGTTTAGTAGCTTCTCCTAAAGTGATTTCCATAAAAGTGCCTCCCACGGTGGAATCTAAAAGATTTCTAGAAGCAAAATTCAATCCGGCATAATTTTTTTGTATAATCATCCATAAATTCAAACCATGTGTAGGGCAATTACGTATCATCAATTTCATTCTCTCCCAAGATTGTGCAACATGCTCATGATCAAGTTGCTTCAAATTCATAATATCGTTTCTAAGAGAGATGATCTTAGCGGGAGGAAAATACTTAGAGATTAAAGCATCATTGCACTTATTCCATAAATCAATACTATTTTTAGGCAAAGAAGGGAATCAAGTTTTAGCACGATCTCTAAGCGAAAACAGAAACAACTTCAATTTAGCAATATCATTATCCACATCTTTCTTCTTTTGCATGCCACACAAATCAACGAAGTTGTTTAGATGGGTAGCGGCACCTTCACTAGGAAGGCCAGAAAATTGATCTTTCATAACAAGATTAAACAAAGCGGTATTAGTTTCACAAGATTCAGCATCGGTAGTAGGACCAATCGGAGTGCTAAGAAAATCATTGTTGTTGGTATTGGAAAAGTCACATAATTTAGTATTATCTTGAGCCATCGTGACAAGCAATCAATCCAACAAACAAGCAAACAAGAAGCAAGCGGAAGGAGAGGAACAGGAAAGAGGCGAAGAAAAGGCAAAGGCAAAGGGTTTTCGAAAATCGTTTTAGAGGTGGGGGAGAGGAAAACGAGAGGCGAATGGCAAATAATGTAATGCGAGGGAGAAGAGTTTGTGATGGGTACTTGGTATGTCTTAACTTGAGCGTAGATCTCCCCGGCAACGCCGCCAAAAATCCTTCTTGCTACCTCTTGAGCATGCGTTGGTTTTCCCTTGAAGAGGAAAGGGTGATGCAGCAAAGTAGCATAAGTATTTCCCTCACTTTGTGAGAATCAAGGTATCAATCCAGTAGGAGACTACACGCAAATCGCCTAGTACCTGCACAAACAATCAAGAACCTTGCAACCAACGCGATAAAAGGGTTGTCAATCCCTTCACGGTCACTCGCAAAAGTGAGATCTGATAAAGATCATAAAGTAAATATTTTTGGTATTTTTGTTGTATAGATTGGAAAGTAAGGATTGCAAAATAAAAGAATGGCGACAGAAATTGGCAAGTTAACGGAAAACTAAATAAAAGATTATATGATGGAAAATAGACCCGGGGACCATAGGTTTCACTAGTGGCTTCTCTCAAGATAACATGTATTACGGTGGGTGAACAAATTACTGCCGAGCAATTGATAGAAAAGCGCATAGTTATGAGAATATCTAGGCAATGATCATGAACATAGGCATCACGTCCGTGTCAAGTAGACCGAAACGATTCTGCATCTACTACTATTGCTCCACACATCGACCGCTATCCAGCATACATCTAGAGTATTAAGTTCATAAGAACGGAGTAACGCATTAAGCAAGATGACATGATGTAGAGGGATAAACTCAAACAATATGATATAAACCCCATATTTTTATCCTCGATGGCAACAATACAATACATGCCTTGCTGCCCCTGCCATCACTAGGAAAGGACACCGCAAGATTGAACCCAAACTAAGAACTTCTTCCATTGCAAGATAGATCAATCTAGTAGGCCAAACTAAACCGATAATTCGAAGAGACTCGCAAAGATATCAAATCATGCATATAAGAATTCAGAGAAGAACCAAATATTATTCATAGATAAACTTGATCATAAATCCACAATTCATCCGATCTCGGCAAACACACCGCAAAAAGATAATAGATCAAATAGATCTCCGAGAACATCGAGGAGAACTTTGTATTAAGAATCAAAGAGAGAGAAGAAGCCATCTAGCTAATAACTATGGACCCGAAGGTCTGTGGTAAACTACTCATACATCATCGGAGAGGCTATGGTGTTGATGTAGAAGCCCTCCATGATCGATCCCCCTTCCGGTGGAGCGCCGAAAAAGGCCCCAAGATGGGATCTCACGGGTACAGAAGGTTGCGGCGGGGGAAAATTGGTTTCGTGGCTCCCCCTGATGTTTTTAGGGTATACGAGTATATATAAGCGGAAGAAATAGGTCGGTGGAGCTCCATGGGGCCCACGAGGGTGGGGGCGCGCCTACCCCCCTGGGCGCGCCCTCCTGCCTCGTGGCCGCCTCACGGTGTTCCAGACTTCAACCCCAAGTCTTCTGGATTGCGTTTGTTCCAAGAAAGATCCTCGCAAAGGTTTCATTCCGTTTGGATTCTGTTTGGTATTCCTTTTCTGCAAAACACTGATGAAAGATCATGGATGTCGCCTAGAGAGGGGGGGGGGTGAATAGGCGTTTTAAAATAATTACGGTAGAGGCTTGAACAAATGCGGAATAAACCTAACGGTTAATTTGTCAAGCACAAAACCTACAACAACTAGGCTCACCTATGTGCACCAACAACTTATGCTAAGCAAGATAAGCAACTATGTGATAGCAAGATATATGACAAAGAACACTATGGCTATCACAAAATAAAGTGCATAAGTAAAGGGCTCGGGTAAGAGATAACCGAGGCACGCGGAGATGATGATGTATACCGAAGTTCACACCCTTGCGGATGCTAATCTCCGTTTGGAGCGGTGTGGAGGCACAATGCTCCCCAAGAAGACACTAGGGCCATCGTAATCTCCTCACGCCCTCACACAATGCAAGATGCCGTGATTCCACTAAGGGACCCTTGAGGGCAGTCACCGAACCCGTACAAATGGCAACCCTTGGGGGCGGTCACCGAACCCGTACACTTTGGCAACCCTTGGGGGCGGTCACCGGTACCCGTCAAATTGCTCGGGGCGATCTCCACAACCTAATTGGAGACCCCGACGCTTGCCCAGAGCTTTACACCACAATGATTGAGCTCCGAACACCACCAACCGTCTAGGGCGCCAAGGCACCCAAGAGGAACAAGCTCTAGGGTGCCCAAACACCCAAGAGTAATAAGCTTCTCAAACTTGACTTCCATGTATCACCGTGGAGAACTCAAACCGATGCACCAAATGCAATGGCAAGGGCAGAGTTCCCAAGTCCTTCTCTCCCAAATCCCACCAAAGCAACTAATGTTAGGGAGGAAAATGAGAGGAAGAACGAAAGAAGAACACGAAGAACTCCAAGATCTAGATCCAAGGGGTTCCCCTCACTTAGAGGAGAAAGTGATTGGTGGAAACGTGGATCTAGATCTCCTCTCTTTTCCCTCAAGAACTAGCAAGAATCATTGTAGGGATTGAGAGTTAGCAAGCTCGAAGAAGGTCAACAATGGGGGAAGAACACGAGCTAAAAGGATAAGGTTCATTGGGGAAGAAGACCCCCTTTTATAGGAGGAGGAAAATCCAACCGTTACCCCCTACCAGTCCCGCAGAGAGCGGTACTACCGCTAGGCCAGCGGTACTACCGCTTAACATCCTAAGCGGTACTGCCGCTCCTCCTCGCAGTACTACCGCTCGAGAACGGTACTACCACCACTCCTGCCGCGGCTGGTACCGTAAAGTCCGACACGAAAAACGAGCCCTCTGGTACGTCTCGAGCTTGCGTTGGATTTCCCCGAAGAGGAGAGGATGATGCAGCACAGTAGCGTAAGTATTTCCCTCAGTTTTTGAGAACCAAGTTATCAATCCAGTAGGAGACTACGCGCAAGTCCCTCGTACCTGCACAAAATGATATCTACTCGCAACCAACGCTTAGGGGTTGTCAATCCCTTCACGGTCACTTACGAGAGTGAGATCTGATAGAGATAATATTTTTGGTATTTTTGGTATAAAGATGCAAAGTAAAAAGTAAAAGCAAAGCAAGTAAATAAAGTGATGGAGATTGATATGATGAGAATAGACCCGGGGGCCATAGGTTTCACTAGAGGCTTCCCTCAAGAGCATAAGTATTCTACGGTGGGTGAACAAATTACTGTTGAGCAATTGATGTAATTGAGCATAGTTATGAGGTTATCCAGCAATGATCATGTATATAGGCATCACGTCCGTGACAAGTAGATCAAACGATTCTGCATCTACTACTATTACTCCACTCATCGACCGCTATCCAAAGATGCATCTAGAATATTAAGTTAAAACAGAGTAACGCCTTAAGCAAGATGACATGATGTAGAGGGATAAATTCATGCAATGTGATAAAAAACCATCTTGTTATCCTCGATGGCAACAATACGACACGTGCCTTGCAACCCTTTTCTCACATCGGGTAAGGTCACCGCAAGATTGAACCCAAAGCTAAGCACTTCTCCCATTACAAGAACTACCAATCTAGTTGGCCAAACCAAACGGATAATTCGAAGAGACTTGCAAAGATAATTTAATCATACATAAAAGAATTCAGAGAAGAATCAAATATTTTCCATAGATAATCTGGATCATAAACCCACAATTCATCGGTCTCAACAAACACTCCGCAAAAAGAAGATTACATCGAATAGATCTCCACGAGAGAGGGGGAGAACATTGTATTGAGATCCAAAAAGAGAAGAGCCATCTAGCTACTAACTATGGACCCGAAGGTCTGAAGTAAACTACTCACACTTCATCTGGACGGGCTATGGTGTTGATGTAGAAGCCCTCCGTGGTGGATGCCCCTCCCGTGAGCTCCTAACAGGCCCCAAGATGGGATCTCGTGGATACAGGAAGGTGCAGGCGGTGGAATTAGGTTTTTGGCTCCGTCCCGATCTGTTGGGGTGCGTAGGTATATATAGGAGGAAGGAATGCGTCGGTGGAGCTCAGGGGCCCACGAGGCAGGGGCGCCAGGAGGGCGCCCCCACCCTCGTGACCGCCTCTGGCACTCCTTGGAGTAGGGTCCAAGTCTCCTGGATCACGTTCGTGAGAAAATCACATTCCCAAGGTTTCATTCCGTTTGGACTCCGTTTGATATTCCGTTTCTTGAAACACCAAATAGGCAAAAACAAAGCAATTACGGGCTGGGCCTCCGGTTAATAGGTTAGTCCCAAAAATAATATAAAAGTGGAAAATAAAGCCCATTATAGTCCAAAACAATAGATAAAGTAGCATGGAGCAATCAAAAATTATAGATACGTTGGAGACATATCAAGCATCCCCAAGCTTAATTCCTGCTCGTCCTCGAGTAGGTAAATGATAAAAAGAGAATTTTTGATGCGGAGTGATACTTTGGCATAATTTCAATGTAAATCTTCTTAATTGTGATATGAATATTCAGATCCGAAAGATTCAAGACAAAAGTTCATATTGACATAAAAATAATAATACTTCAAGCATACTAATCAAAATTATTATGTCATCTCAAAATAACATGGCCAAAGAAAGTTCATCCCTACAAAATCATATAGTTAGGATATGCTTCATTTTAGTCACACAAAGATGTTCCCAACTTCTATACCCCCGATGACAAGCCAAGCAATTGTTTCATACTTAAATAATCTCAAACTTTTTCAACCTTCACGCAATACATGAGCGTGAGCCATGGATATAGCACTATGGGTGGAATAGAATATGATGATGGGGATTGTGTGGAGAAGACAAAAAAAGAAGAAAGTCTCACATTGACGAGGAGTAGGGATTGCCATGCAACGGATGCACTAGAGCTATGAATGCTCAACAAAAGAAAACTAGTGGGTGTGCATCCAACTTGCTTGCTCATGAAGACCTAGGGCATTTGAGCAAGCCCATCATAGGAATATACAAGCCAAGTTCTATAATGAAAAATTCCCACTAGTATGAAAAAGACAACTTATGAGACTCACTATATGAAAAACATGGTGCTATTTTGAAGCACAATATATGAGACTCACTACATGAAGAACATGGTGCTACTTTGAAGCACAAGTGTGGAAAAAGAGATAGTAGCATTGCCATTTTCTTTTCTTTTTTGGGCCTTTTTTGGCCTTTCTCTTTTTTTTATTTGGGCAATGCTCCAATAATGATGATCATCACACTTCTATTGATTACAACATGAGGATTACAACTCGAAACTAGAACAAGGTATGACTCTATATGAATGCCTCCGGCGGTTTACCGGGATGGTGCAATGAATCAAGAGTGACATGTATGAAAAATAATGCATGGTGGCTTTGCCACTAATACGATGTCAACTACATGATCATGCAATTGCAATATGACAAAAGTAAAGTATGTCATAATAATGATGAACGGAACGGTGGAAAGTTGCATGGCAATATATCTCGGAATGGCTATGGAAATGCCATAATGGGTAGGTATGGTGGCTGTTTTGAGGAAGATATAAGGAGGTTTATGTGTGATAGAGCGTATCGTATCACGGGGTTTGGATGCACCGACGAAGTTTGCGCCAACTCTCAATGTGAGAAAGGGCAATGCAGTGCATCAAGAGGCTAGCAATGGCGGAAAGGTAAATGTGCGTATAATCCATGGACTCAACATTAGTCAAAAGAACTCATATACTTATTGCAAAAATTTAGAAGCCATCAAAAATTCAAGTACTACGCGCATGGTCCTAGGGGGATAGATTGGTAGGTAAACACCACCGCTCGTCCCCGACCACCACTCATAAGGATGCACAAGCCAGGTACACTTCATGCTTCCAATTTGTTACACAACTTTAACCATACGTGCATGCTACGAGACTTACTAACTTCAACACAAGCATTTCTCAAATTCACAACTACTCAACCAGCATGACTTTGATATTATTACCTCCGTATCTCAAAACAATTATCAAGCATCAAACTTATCTTAGTATTCAACGCACTCAAAAGAAATTTCACATATCTTGAATACCAAGTATATTAACATTAAGCAAATTACCATGCTATTAACGACTCTCAAAATAATCTAAGTGAAGCATGAGAGATCGAGTTTCTTTAAAACAAATCCACCACCATGCTCTAAAAGATCTAAGTGAAGTACTAGAGCAAAAAAAAATTATCACGCTCAAAAAGATATAAGTGAAGCACTATGAGCAACTATCAAGCTCAAAAGATATAAGTGAAGCACATAGAGTATTCTATCAAATTTCAATTCATATATGGCTCTCTCAAAAGGTGTGTACAGAAAGGATGATTGTGGTAAACTAACAAGCAAAGACTCAAATGATACAAGACTCCAAGCAAAACACATATCATGTTGGTGAATAAAAATATAGCTCCAAGTAAATTACCGATGGAAGTAGATTTAAAGAGGGATGCCTTCCGGGCATCCCCAAGCTTTGACTTTTGGTGTCCTTGGATTATCTTGGGGTGCCATGGGCATCCCCAAGCTTAGGCTGTTGCCACTCCTTGTTCCATAATCCATCAAAAGAATTCACCCAAAACTTGAAAACTTCACAACACAAAACTCAATAGAAATCTCGTGAGCTCCGTTAGAGAAAGAAAAACAAAAGACTACTTTAAGGTACTGTAATGAACTCATTATTTATTTGTATTGGTGTTAAACCCACTGTATTCCAACTTATCTATGGATTATAAACTATTTTACTAACCATAGATTCATCAAAATAAGCAAACAACACACGCAAAACAGAATCTGTCAAAAACAGAATAGTCTGTAGTAATCTGTAACTAACGCAAACTTCTGGAACCCAAAAAATTCTACCAAAATTAGAAGACCTGTACAATTTGTTTATTGATCAGCATCAATTGGAATCAGTGTTTTATCACGTTCTGGTGATTTTTAACAATTCGGGCACTGAGCACAAAGATTCTGGAAATTACAACAAGATCAAATAACTATCATCCAAGAAGATCCAATAGGTCCAACTTGGCACAAACACTAATTCAAAGATAAAACCACATCTAAACAGAGGCTAGATGGATTATTTTTTTCCTAAACAGAACCAAAAACAAAAAACACAAAATAAAATTGGGTTGTCTCCCAACAAGCGCTATCGTTTAACGCCTCTAGCTAGGCATAAAAACAAGGATAGATCTAGGTATTGCCATCTTTGGTAGGCAATCCATAAGTGGCTCTCATGATAGATTCATATGGTAATTTTATTTTCTTTCTAGGAAAGTGTTCCATGCCTTTCTTTAATGGAAATTGGAATCTTATATTCCCTTCCTTCATATCAATAATTGCACCAATCGTTCTAAGGAAAGGTCTACCAAGAATAATAGGACATGAAGGATTGCAATCTATATCAACAACGATAAAATCTACGGGCACATAATTCCTATTTGCAACAATAAGAACATTATTAATTCTTCCCATAGGCTTTTTAATAGTGGAATCCGCAAGATGCAAGTTTAGAGAGCAATCATCAAAATCACGGAAATCGGAGTGCAAAGATTCTGGAGCAATCGGAGTGCTAAGGAAATCATTATTATTGGTATTGGTGAAGTCACACAATTTGGTGGCATCTTGAGCCATCGCGACGAACAAGCAAACTAACACATGAGCAAACAAAGGCAAGGGAAAAAGGCATAGGGAAAAATAGGAGGAGATTGGGAAAGAGAGGGCGAATAAAACGGCAAGGGTGAAGTGGGGGAGAGGAAAACGAGAGGCAAATGGCAAATAATGTAATGCGAGAGATAGGGATTGTGATGGGTACTTGGTATGTTGACTTTTATGTAAGCCTCCCGGCAACGGCGCCGAAATTCTTCTTGCTACGTCTTGAGCTTGTGTTGGATTTCCCGAAGAGGAGAGAATGATGCAAGACGATGGCGTAAGTATTTCCCTCAGTTTTGAGAACCAAGGTATCAATCCAAGAGGAGACTATCGCAAGTCCCTCGTACCTGCACAAAACGATAGCTACTCGCAACCAACGCTTAGGGGTTGTCAATCCCTTCACGGTCACTTACGAGAGTGAGATCTGATAGAGATAATATTTTTGGTATTTTTGATATAAATATGCAAAGTAAAAAGTAAAAGCAAAGCAAGTAAATAAAGTGGTAGAGATTGATATGATGAGAATAGACCCGGGGGCCATAGGTTTCACTAGTGGCTTCTCTCAAGAGCATAAGTATTCTACGGTGGGTGAATAAATTACTTGTTGAGCAATTGACAGAATTGAGCATAGTTATGAGGTTATCCGTGCAATGATCATGTATATAGGCATCACGTCCGTGACAAGTAGACCAAACGATTCTGCATCTACTACTATTACTCCACTCATCGACCGCTATCCAAAGATGCATCTAGAGTATTAAGTTAAAAACAGAGTAACACCTTAAGCAAGATGACATGATGTAGAGGGATAAATTCATGCAATATGATAAAAACCCATCTTGTTATCCTCGATGGCAACAATACAATACGTGCCTTACAACCCTTTACATCCTTTGGGTAAGGTCACCGCAAGATTGAACCCAAAGCTAAGCACTTCTCCCATTACAAGAACTACCAATCTAGTTGGCCAAACCAAGCGGATAATTCAAGAGACTTGCAAAGATAATTTAATCATACATAAAAAGAATTCAGAGAAGAATCAAATATTTTCCATAGATAATCTGGATCATAAACCCACAATTCATCGGTCTCAACAAACACTCCAAAAAGAAGATTACATCGAATAGATCTCCACGAGAGAGGGGAGAACATTGTATTGAGATCCAAAAGAGAGAAGAAGCCATCTAGCTACTAACTATGGACCCAAGGTCTGAAGTACACTACTCACACTTCATCGGAGGGGCTATGGTGTTGATGTAGAAGCCCTCCGTGGTGGATGCCCTCCTCGTGAGCTCGGAACAGGCCCCAAGATGGGATCTCGTGGATACAGGAAGGTACGGCGGTGGTATTAGGTTTTTAGCTCCTTCCCTGATCTGTTGGGGGTACGTAGGTATATATAGGAGGAAGGAGTATGTCGGTGGAGCGTCAGGGGGCCCACGAGGCAGGGGGGCGCGCCCAGGGGGAGGGGGCGCGCCCTCCACCCTCGTGACCGCCTCTGGCACTCCTTGGAGTAGGGCCCAAGTCTTCTGGATCACGTTCGTGAGAAAATCACGTTCCCGAAGGTTTCATTCCGTTTGGACTCCGTTTGATATTCCGTTTCTTCGAAACACTGAAATAGGCAAAAAACAGCAATTATGGGTTGGGCCTCCGGTTAATAAGTTAGTCCCAAAAATAATATAAAAGTGGAAAATAAAGCCCATTATAGTCCAAAACAATAGATAAAGTAGCATGGAGCAATAAAAAATTATAGATACGTTGGAGACGTATCACCCTCGAATCGAGGCGGCACTAGCACGAAACCGCAGCGGTACTACGGCTGGGGCTACAAGCGGTACTACCGCTGTGGAGCGGTACTGCCGCTTATAGCACCCAAGCGGTACTACCGCTCCGGCCCGCGGTACTACCGCTCAGACCAGAGCAGGGAGAAAAGCAGAAATGCCATAACTTCTTCATATGAGCTCCGAATTGAGCAAACTCAAGCTTGTTGGATACAAGACGACGAGTAGCATCAAAACAGCGACATAGAGGAGTGAAACCTCCAACAGAGAAGAAACGGCATAACCTCCAACATCGAAAACATCATAGAAGATGCATGTGAACTCCGTTTCCGATGAACTCGAGCTTGTCATGAAAATGACCATAAGCTCCAAAACTCACAAGGAGAAGAACCAAACAAGAACCAACAAGAAGATGCAAGGATGCAATGGTTTGAGCTCTCTACGAACCATACGATTAAGATACTCATCGAGAGCCCCCTTGATAGTACGGCAATCGATCCTATAACCCGGTCTCCCACAACTACCATGAGACCAGTAAAATAGAAAACTTATCAAGGGCAAACCTTTGCCTTGCACATGATCCACTTGAGCTAGATGATGACGATCTTGACTCCCTCAAGTTGGACCACCTTTCTTGATTGCGTTGGCTCGATGAAGACTAGATGATTGCTCCCCATAGTCCACTATGGGTGAGCCACTCTTCGGCTCATCTTCACAAGTCCATTGTCACCACAATGGATGGCAAGCTTCAAGCACTTGATCTCTTCGTGATGCATCACTTGAACTTGCACACCGCATCCTAACCCCACAAAGAACTCTCACGAGGACCATGGGTTAGTACACAAAGCGTAATTGACAATGCTTACCATACCATGGGATCACTTGATCCCTCTCGGTATATCTTCTACGCTTTGTGTGTTGATCAACTTGATTCACTCTTTTACTTAGTCTTGATCAACCTCTCACAAGACCAATCTTTAGGTAATTCCTTGAATAGCACCTTGGTCATCACAAACTCTCCTTGAAACCAACAAATGTACTCCAAGAAAAGCCTATGGACAAAACCTTCAAATATAACTCAAGGCAACCATTAGTCCATAGAGATTGTCATCAATTACCAAAACCAAACATGGGGGCACCGCATGTTCTTTCAACTGAAATAGGCAAAAAAACAGAAATTGGCATTGGGCCTCCGGTTAATAGGTTAGTCCCAAAAATAATATAAAAGAGCATATTAAAGCCCATTAAACATCCAAAACAGATAATATAATAGCATGGAACAATAAAAAAGATACGTTGGAGACGTATCGCGGGACATCTTGGATCTCTATGAAAACTGCTCCGGACAGTGCATTAACTTGGAGAAATCGGCAATAATGTTTAGTCCGAACACAGGGAGTGAGGTTAAAGCTGCTGTGAAGGATGCCCTTCAGATTCAAAGCGAAACATGGAACGAAAAGTCTTGGGACTGTCGGTTCATGTTGGAAAATCGAGGAAGAAGGCCTTTGCGTTTGTCAAAGGGGATATGGCGGGCAGAGTATATGGGTGGAAAGAAAAGCTTATACCTAAACCAGGGAAAGAAGCACTGGTCACCACGGTAGCACAAGCCATACCAACGTTTGCTATGTCTTGTTTTTACCTCACTAAGTCTTTTTGCGAGGAGCTTAGTTCACTCATAGGTAATCAGTGGTGGAGCCAGCAAGACAAAGAGCACACCACCCATTGGATAGGCTGGAAAAAGCTCACCTTACCCAAGGCACAGGGGGGACTCGGCTTCCGTGACATGCATGGGTTCAATCTGGCTATGCTCTCGAGACAGATCTGGAGGCTCATCCAATCCCCAGAGTCCCTGTGTGTGCTCGTATCCTGAAAGCTCGTTACTTCCCGAATGGTTCTCTCCTTGATGCAAACCCTAGGGAGGGGATTTCATACTCATGGAGAAGTTTGCTTCATGGCCTGGATCTGTTTAGAGGGCTATATATGGAGAATAGGAGATGGTACAGGGGTTAAAATCTGGAATGACCCGTGGTTACCTCGCCCGTGGTCTCGGGGAGTCATTACACCATGTGGGCATAGTCTGCTGGAATGGGTCAGCGACCTTATTGATCCTACTACCGGCAACTGGGATGAACAACTCGTACGAGATACTTTCTGGATTGATGATACAAAGCACATTCTGCAAATTCCCTTGAGGGATGGTGCCCAGGACTTTATTGCATGGCACTATGACGCGAGGGGCACTCATTCTATCAAGAGTGCATATAAACTACAAGTCCAGCTTGAGAGGACGAGGAAAGACGGAGGTGTGGGAGGGAGTTCAACCAGTCCAGGGAACCTGTATGAGATCAAAGATGATTCATGGAAAAGTCTTTGGAAGATGTCGTTCCCCCGCAATATCCAGATGTTCGCTTGGAGGCTAAAGCATGACTCTCTCACTTTACGAACCAATGTTGCAAGGAAAGGAATTCCTATTGCTGACACAAAGTGTCTCTTCTGTGCGCATGCTGATGAGGACGGGGCTCACCTATTCATCAAATGTAAAATAGTGAAAGGAGTGTGGAGGGAGCTCGCACTCAAGGGGGAACGTGCGCAGTTGGAGAGGATCGGGTCCGTGCATGCAATGCTAGACTTTTTGTGGGGGCTAGATGATAAAAAACGCCTCCAAATCCTCACCTTTTGGTGGCTATGGTGGTCCAATAGAAACAAACTCAAGCAAGGCAAGATGCCAATGTCGGCCCATGATTTAGCTCGGCAAACAAGGGCCAATGTGCTGGAGTATTGGGAAATCTTCCGACAGCCTGCGGTCAAACCACAACCGGACAAGTGGAGGCCACTGATACGTCTCCAATGTATCTATAATTTTTTATTGCTCCATGCTATATTATATTCTGTTTTGGACATTATTAGGCTTTATTATACACTTTTATATTATTTTTGGGACTAACCTATTAACCGGAGGCCCAAATTTCTAATTGCTGTTTTTTGCCTATTTCAGAGTTTCAAGAAAAAGAATATCAAACGGAGTCCAAGCGGAATGAAACCTTCGGGAACATGATTTTCGGAGCAGGCGTGATCCAGAGGACTTGGACCCTACGTCAAGACATCAACCAGGAGGCCACGAGGTAGGGGGCGCGCCTACCCCCCCCTCCCAGGCGCGCCCTCCACCCTCATGGGCCCCCTGTTGCTCCACCGACGTACTTCTTCCTCCTATATATACCTACGTACCCCAAACTACGTGACACGGAGCCAAAACCTAATTCCACCGCCGCAACCTTACATGCCCATGAGATCCCATCTTGGGGCCTGTTAGGAGCTCACCCGGGAGGGCATCGATCACGGAGGGCTTCTACATCAACACCATAGCCTCTCCGATGATGTGTGAGTAGTTTACCTCAGACCTTGGGTCCATAGTTATTAGCTAGATGGCTTCTTCTCTCTTTTGGATCTCAATACAATGTTCTCCCCCTCTCTCGTGGAGATCTATTTGATGTAATCTTCTTTTGCGGTGTGTTTGTTGAGACCGATGAATTGTGGGTTTATGATCAAGTTTATCTATGAACAATATTTGAATCTTCTCTGAATTCATTTATGTATGATTGGTTATTGATACGTCTCCAATGTATCTATAATTTTTGATTGCTCCATGCTACTTTATCTACTGTTTTGGACTATATTGGGCTTTATTTTCCACTTTTATATTACTTTTGGGACTAACCTATTAATCGGAGGCCCAGCCCGAATTGCTGTTTTTTTTGCCTATTTCAAGTGTTTCAAGAAAGCAGAATATCAAACGGAGTCCAAACGGAATGAAACCTTCGGGAACGTGATTTTCCAACCGAACGCGATCCAGGAGACTTGGAACCTACTCCAAGAAGTGCCAGAGGCGGTCATGATGGTGGAGGGCGCGCCCCCTACCTCCTGGGCCCCCTGACGCTCCACCGACGTACTCCTTCCTCCTATATATACCTACGTATCCCCAAACGATCAGAACAGGAGCCAAAAACCTAATTCCACCGCCGCAACCTTCTGTATCCACGAGATCCCATCTTGGGGCCTGTTTCGGAGCTCCGCCGGAGGGGGCATCTGAAGGAAATATGCCCTAGAGGCAATAATAAAGTTATTATTTATTTCCTCATATCATGATAAATGTTTATTATTCATGCTAGAATTGTATTAACCGGAAACATGATACATGTGTGAATACATAGACAAACATAATGTCACTAGTATGCCTCTACTTGACTAGCTCATTGATCAAAGATGGTTATGTTTCCTAACCATAGACATGTGTTGTCATTTGATTAATGGGATCACATCATTAGGAGAATGATGTGATTGACTTGACCCATTCCGTTAGCTTAGCACTTGATCGTTTAGTATGTTGCTATTGCTTTCTTCATGACTTATACAAAGTTCACGCAACTATGAGATTATGCAACTCCGTTTACGGAGGAACACTTTGTGTGCTACCAAAGCGTCTGGCGTAATCGGGTGACTATAAAGGTACTCTCTGGTGTCTCCAAAAGTATATGTTGAGTTGGCATAATTCGAGATTAGGTTTTGTCACTCCGATTGTCGGAGAGGTATCTCTGGGCCTTCTCGGTAATACTCATAACCTAAGCCTTGCAAGCATTGTAACTAATGAGTTAGTTATGAAATGATGTATTACGGAGCGAGTAAAGAGACTTGCCGATGCTAGATTAAACTAGGTATTGGATACCGGCGATCGAATCTCGAGCAAGTAACATACCGATGACAAAGGGAACAACGTATGTTGTTATGCGGTTTGACCGATAAAGATAATGTAGGAACCAATATGAACATCCAGGTTCCACTATTGGTTATTGACCGAGAATAGTTCTAGGTCATGTCTACATAGTTCTCGAACCCGTAGGGTCCGCATGCTTAACGTTACGATGACAGTTTTATGAGTTTTGATGTACCGAAGTTTGTTCGGAGTCCTAGATGTGATCACGGACATGACGAGGAGTCTCGAAATGGTCGAGACATAAAGATTGATATATTGGAAGCCTATGTTTGGACTTGAATAGTTCCGTGAAATCGGGATTTTCTTAGGAACACCGGGGTTACGGAACCCTCACAGGGGTTAATGGGCCTTAGTGGGCCATGAGGGAGAAGAGGAGGGCCGGCCAGGGCAGGCAGCGCCCCTCCTCCCTAGTCCGAATAGGACAAGGAAGGGGGCGGCGCCCCTTCCTCTTTCCTCCCCCAAGTCCTAATCCAACTAGGAAAGGGGAGTCCTACTCCGGTGGGAGTAGGACTCCTCAGCGCCTCCTCCTAGGGCCGGCCGCACCCCCTTGCTCCTTTATATCACAGGCGGGGGCAACCTAGGACACACAAGTTGATCTACGGATCGTTCCTTAGCCGTGTGCGGTGCCCCCTCCACCATATTCCACCTCGGTCGTATCGTCGCAGAAGTTTAGGCGGCGCTGCGCGGTAGAGCATCATCATCGTCACCACGCCATCGTCTTGTGGAACTCATCCCCGACACCCTGCTGGATCGGAGTCCGGGGATCGTCATCGAGTTGAACGTGTGCAGAACACGGAGGTGTCGTACGTTTGGTACTTGGATCGGTCGGATCGTGAAGGCGTACGACTACATCAACCGCGTTGTCATAACGCTTCCGCTTTCGGTCTACGAGGGTACGTGGACACACTCTCCCCTCTCGTTGCTATGCATCACCATGATCTTGCATGTGCGTAGGAAAATTTTGAAATTACTACGTTCACCAACAGCATCCACCATGGAGGGCTTCTACATCAACACCATAGCCTCTCCGATGAAGTGTGAGTAGTTTACTTCAGACCTTCAGGTCCATAGCTAGTACCTAGATGGCTTCTTCTCTCTTTTTGGATCTCAATACAATGTTCTCCCCCTCTCGTGGAGATCTATTCGATGTAATCTTCTTTTTGCGGTGTGTTTGTTGAGACCGATGAATTGTGGGTTTATGATCCATTATTATCTATGTAAAATATTTGATTCTTCTCTGAATTCTTTCATGTATGATTGAGTTATCTTTGCAAGTCTCTTCGAATTATCCGTTTGGTCTGGCCAACTAGATTGGTAGTTCTTGCAATGGGAGAAGTGCTTAGCTTTGGGTTCAATCTTGCGGTGTCCTTACCCAGTGACAGAAAGGGTTGCAAGGCACGTATTGTATTGTTGCCATCGAGGATAACAAGATGGGGTTTTTATCATATTGCATGAATTTATTCCTCTACATCATTTCATCTTGCTCAAGGCGTTACTCTGTTTTTAACTTAATACTCTAGATGCATCTTTGGATAGCGGTCGATGAGTGGAGTAATAGTAGTAGATGCGTAATCGTTTTGATCTACTTGTTTTGGACGTGATGCCTATATACATGATCATACCTAGATAACCTCATAACTATGCTCAATTACATCAATTGCTCAACAGTAATTTGTTCACCCACCGTAGAATATCTATGCTCTTGAGAGAAGCCACTAGTGAAACCTATGGCCCCCGGGTCTATTCTCATCATATCAATCTCTATCACTTTATTTACTTGCTTTGTTTTTACTTTGCTTTTACTTTTTACTTTGCATCTATCTATCAAAATACCAAAAATATTATTTATCATCTCTATCGAGATCTCACTATCGTAAGTGACCGTGAAGGGATTGACAACCCCTAATCGTGTTGGTTGCGAGTTGCTATCGTTTGTGTAGGTACGAGGGACTTGTGCGTGGTCTCCTCTTGGATTGATACCTTGGTTCTCAAAACTGAGGGAAATACTTACGCTACTTTGCTGCATCATCCTCTCCTCTTCGGGGAAATCCAACGCAGTGCTCAAGAGGTAGCAAGAAGAATTTCTGGCGCTGTTGCTGGGGAGGCTCACGCAAGCAAGTCAACCATACCAAGTACCCATCGCAATCCCTTATCTCTCGCATTACATTATTTGCCATTTGCCTCTTGTTTTCCTCTCCCCAACTTCACCCTTGCCGTTTTATTCGCCCTCTCTTTCCCAATCTCCTCCTCTCTTTTTCGTTTGCCTTTTTCCCGTTGCCTTTCTGTTTGCTTGTGTGTTGGATTACTTGTTGCCATTGCGCAAGATAATACCAAATTGTGTGATTTTTCGAATACCAATAATAATGATTTCCTTAGTACTCCGGTTGCTCCTCTTAATAATGATGAGTCTTGTGAAATCAATACCGCTTTGTTGAATCTTGTTATGAAAGATCAATTCGCCGGCCTTCCAAGTGAAGATGCCGCTACTCATCTAAACAATTTTGTTGATTTGTGTGATATGCAAAAGAAGAAAGATACGGATAACAATATTGTCAAATTGAAGTTATTTCCGTTTTCACTTAGAGACCGTGCTAAATTTTGGTTTTCATCCTTGCCTAAAAATAGTATTTATTCTTGGAACAAGTGCAAAGATCCTTTTATCTCTAAGTATTTTCCTCCCGCTAAGATTATCGCCCTTAGGAACGATATCATGAATTTTAAACAACTTGATCATGAGCATGTTGCCCAATCTTGGGAAAGAATGAAATTAACGCAAGAATTGCCCTACTCATGGTTTGAATTTATGGATGATCATACAAAATTTTTATGCGGATTGAATTTTGCTTCTAGAAATCTTTTATATTCGGCGCGGGAGGCACATTTATGGAAATTACGTTAGGAGATGCTACCAAATTGCTTGATAATATTATGGCTAATTATTCTCAATGGCACAATCGAAAGATCTTCTAGTAAAAAAGTGCATGCTATAGAAGAAATCAATGTTTTGAGTGAAAAGATGGATGAACTTATGAAGATGATTGCTCCTAAAAATACTCCTCTTGGTCCCAGTGATATGCCTTTATCTACTTTGCTTGAGAATAATAATGAATCTATGGATGTGAATTTTGTTGGTAGGAATAGTTTTGGAAATAACGCTTATAGAGGGAATTTTAATCCTAGGCCTTATCCTAGTAATCCTTCTAATAATTATGGAAATTCCTACAACAACTCTTATGGAAATTTTAATAAGATGCCCTCTGAATTTGATAGTAGTGTTAAAGAGTTTATGAATTCACAAAAGAATTTTGTTGGTAGGAATAGTTTTTGCCCGTTTCTTGTTTGCTCGTGTGTTGGATTGCTTGCTGGTCACGATGGCTCAAGATAATACCAAATTGTGTGACTTTACCAATACCAACGATAATGATTTCCTTAGCACTCCGATTGCTCCTCTTACCGATACTGAATCTTGTGAAATCAATGCTGCTTTGTTGAATCTTGTCATGAAAGATTGTTGGAAATATGCCCTAGAGGCAATAATAAAAGCATTATTATTATATTTCCTTGTTCATGATAATTGTCTTTTATTCATGCTATAACTGTATTATCCGGAAATCGTAATACACGTGTGAATACATAGACCACAATACGTCCCTAGTGAGCCTCTAGTTGACTAGCTCGTTGGTCGACAGATAGTCATGGTTTCCTGACTATGGACATCAGATGTCATTGACAACGGGATCACGTCATTAGGAGAATGACGTGATGGACAAGACCCAATCCTAAGCATAGCACAAAGATCGTGTAGTTTGTTTATCTAGAGCTTTTTCCAATGTCAAGTATCTCTTCCTTAGACCGTGAGATCGTGTAACTCCCGGATACCGTAGGAATGCTTTGGGTGTACCAAAGCGTCCTGGCGTAATCGGGTGACTATAAAGGTGCATTACAGGTATCTCCGAAAGTGTACATTGGGTTGACACGGATCGAGACAGGATTTGTCACTCCGTATGACGGAGAGGTATCACCGGGCCCACTCGGTAATGCATCATCATAATGAGCTCAAAGTGATCAAGTGTCTGGTCACGGGATCATGCATTACTGATGCGAGTAAAGTGACTTGCCGTAACGAGACTAAACAAGGTATTGGGATACCGACGATCGAGTCTCGGGCAAGTAACATACCGTCGACAAAGGGAATAGCATACGGGTTGCTTGAACCCTCGACATCGTGGTTCATCCGATGACAACATCGAGGCGTGTGGGAACCAACATGGGTATCCAGATCCGCTGTTGGTTATTGACCGAGAGCGTCTCGGTCATGTCTTCATGTCTCCCGAACCCGTAGGGTCTACACACTTAAGGTTCGGTGGCGCTAGGGTTAATAGGAAGACTTGTATGTGATTACCGAATGTTGTTCGAGTCCGGATGAGATCCCGGACGTCACGAGGAGTTCCGGAATGGTCCGGAGGTAAAGATTTATATATGGGAAGTCGTCAAACGGACATCGGAAAAGTTTCGGGTCATATCGGTATTATGGAGGGTCCACCGGAAAGGTTCCGGAGGACCACCGGAGGGCCACCCTTTTGGGGGGCCACTTGGGCTGCGTGGGAGGCAGCCAGCCCCTAGTGGGCTGGGCGCACCTCCCCTTGGCCCATGCGCCTAGGGGTTGAGGGGGAACCCTAAGGCGCCCCTCCCTTGGGGGCAAGCCCCTCCCTTGGCCGCCGCCCCTCTAGATGCATCTGAGGGGCCGCCCTCCTCCCTTCCCTATAAATAGAGGGGTGAGGGAGGGCTGCAAACACCATTGAAGGCGCAGCCCTCCCTCCCAACACCTCTCCTCCTCCGCATAGGCTTGGCGAAGCCTGCTTGGGGCTTGATCCTCCATCTGCATCACGCCGTCGTGCTGCCATTGGAGTTGTCTTCCTCAACCTCTCCTTCCTCCTTGCTGGATCAAGGCAGAAGGAGGCCGTAAATCCGTCACGTGTGTTGAACGCGGAGGTGCTGTCCGTTCAGCACTTGGTCATCGGTGATCGGAATCACGTTGAGAACGTCTTCATCATCACCACTCCCTCGAACGCTTCCGTACTCGATCTACAAGTGGTATGTAGATGCAAACTCTCTCTCTTGACTCGTTGCTTAGATGAACTCATAGATAGATCTTGGTGAAACCGTAGGAAAATTTTAATTTTCTGCAACGTTCCCCAACAAAGATCAATTCGCTGGCCTTCCTAGTGAAGATGTCGCCACCCATCTAAATAGCTTCGTTGATTTGTGTGATATGCAAAAGAAGAAAGATGTGGATAATGATATTGTTAAATTGAAGCTATTCCCCTTTTCGCTTAGAGATCGTGCTAAAGCTTGGTTTCCGTCTTTGCCTAAAAATAGTATTGATTCTTGGAATAAGTGTAAAGATGCTTTTATCTCTAAGTATTTTCCTCCCGCTAAGATCATCTCTCTTAGAAACGATATTATGAATTTTAAGCAACTTGATCATGAACATGTTGCACAAGCTTGGGAGAGGATGAAATTAACGATACGTAATTGCCCTACACATGGTTTGAATTTGTGGATGATTATACAAATTTTTTATGCTGGATTGAATTTTGCGTCTTGAAATATTTTAGATTCGGTCGCGGGAGGCACTTTTATGGAGATCACTTTAGGAGAAGCTACTAAACTCCTAGATAATATTATGGTTAATTATTCTCAATGGCACACTGAAAGATCTACTAATAAAAAAGTGCATGTGATAGAAGAAATTAATGTTTTGAGTGGAAAGATGGATGAACTTATGAAATTATTTGCTACTAAGAGTGTTTCTTCTGATCCTAATGATATGCCTTTTGCTACCTCTTGAACACTGCGTTGTATTTCCTTGAAGAGGAAAGGATGATGCAGCAAAGTAGCGTAAGTATTTCCCTCAGTTTTTGAGAACCAAGGTATCAATCCAGTAGGAGGCTACGCGCGAGTCCCTCGTACCTACACAAAGCAAATAACTCCTCGCAACCAACGCGAATAGAGGTTGTCAATCCCTTCACGGTCACTTACGAGAGTGAGATCTGATAGATAATATTTTTGGTATTTTTGGTATAAAGATGCAAAGTAAAATAAAAAGCAAAGTAAAAAGCAAAGCAATAATAAAGTGATGGAAGATTAATATGATGAGAATAGACCCGGGGGCCATAGATTTCACTAGTGGCTTCTCTCAAGAGCATAAGTATTTTACGGTGGGTGAACAAATTACTATTGAGCAATTGACATAATTGAGCATAGTTATGAGAGTATCTAGGTATGATCATGTATATAGGCATCACGTCTGAGACAAGTAGACCAACTCCTGCCTGCGTCTACTACTATTACTCCACTCATCGACCGCTATCCAACATGCATCTAGAGTATTAAGTTCAAGAAAACAGAGTAATGCCTTAAGCAAGATGACATGATGTAGAGGGATAAATTCATGCAATATGATAAAAACCCCATCTTGTTATCCTCGATGGCAACAATACAATCGTGCCTTGCTGCCCCTCATCACTTTGGGAAAGGACACCGCAAGATTGAACCCAAAGCTAAGCACTTCTCCCATTGCAAGAAAAACCAATCTAGTAGGCCAAACCGGTGATAATTCAAGAGACTTGCAAAGATAATCAATCATACATAAAAGAATTCAGAAGATTCAAATATTGTTCATAGATAATCTTGATCATAAACCCACAATTCATCGGTCTCAACAAACACACCGCAAAAGAAGATTACATCGAATAGATCTCCACGAGAGAGGGGGAGAACTTTGTATTGAGATCCAAAAAGAGAGAAGAAGCCATCTAGCTACTAACTATGGACCCGAAGGTCTGAAGTAAACTACTCACACTTCATCGGAGGGGCTATGGTGATGATGTAGAAGCCCTCCGTGGTGGATTCCCCTTCCAGCGGAGCTCCGGAACAGGCCCCAAGATGGGATCTCGTGGGTACAGAAGGTTGCGGCGGTGGAATTAGGTTTTTGGCTCCGTGTCGATCGTTTGAAGTGCGTAGGTATATATAGGAGGAAGAAGTATGTCAGTGGAGCTTCGTGGGGCCCACGAGGGTGGAGGGCGCGCCCCCTACCTCGTGCCCACCTCGTGGCTTTCTTGACGTAGGGTCCAAGTCTCCTGGGTGATATTCGGTGAGAAAATCACGTTCCCGAAGGTTTCATTCCGTTTGGACTCCGTTTGATATTCCGTTTCTTCGAAACACTGAAATAGGCAAAAAAACAGCAATTCCAGGATGGGCCTCCGGTTAATAGGTTAGTCCCCAAAATAATATAAAAGTGGAAAATAAAGCCCAATATGGTCCAAAACAGTAGATAATATAGCATGGAGCAATCAAAAATTATAGATACGTTGGAGACGTATCACCTTTGTCTACTTTGATTGAGAATAATAATGAATCTGTGGATGTGAATTTTGTTGGTAGGAATAATTTTGGTAACAACGCGTATAGAGGAAACTTTAATCCTAGGTCGTATCCTAGTAATTCCTCTAATAACTATGGTAATTCCTACAACAATTCTTATGGAAATTTTAATAAGATGCCTTCTGAATTTGAGACTAGTGTTAAAGAATTTATGAGTTCGCAAAAGAATTTCAATGCTTTGCTTGAAGAAAAGTTGCTTAAAGTTGATGAATTGGCTAGGAACGTTGATAGAATTTCTCTTGATGTTGATTCTTTGAAACTTAGATCTATTCCACCTAAGCATTATATCAACGAGTCTCTCAAAGCCATGAGAATTTCCATTGATGAGTGCAAAGAAAGAACCGCTAGGATGCGTGCTAAGAAAGATTGCTTTGTGAGAGCGTGTTCTTCTAATTTCTATGAAAATAAAGATGAAGATCTGAAAGTTATTGATGTGTCCCCTACTAAATCTTTGTTTTGCAATATGAATCTTGATAATGATGGGACTGAATATGATCCACCTTTACCTAGAAGGCGTTCCAAAAAATCGGAGTTTTTAGATCTTGATGCAAAAATTGGTAAAAGTGGGATTGAAGAGATCAAAACATTAGATATTAATGAAACCACTATTTTGAATTTCAAGGAATTTAATTATGATAATTGCTCTTTGATAGATTGTATTTCCTTGTTGCAATCCGTGTTAAATTCTCCTCATGCTTATAGTCAAAATAAAGCCTTTACCAAACATATCGTTGATGCTTTGATGCAGTCTTATGAAGAAAAACTTGAGTTGGAAGTTTCTATCCCTAGAAAACTTTATGATGAATGGGAACCTACTACTAAAGTTAAAATTAGATATCATGAATGCTATGCTTTGTGTGATTTGGGTACTAGTGTTTCCACGATTCCAAAGACTTTGTGCGATTTGCTAGGTTTCCGTGATTTTGATGATTGCTCTCTAAACTTGCACCTTGCGGATTCCACTATTAAGAAACCTATGGGAAGAATTAATGATGTTCTTATTGTTGCAAATAGGAACTATGTGCCCGTAGACTTTATTGTCCTTGATTGCAATCCTTCATGTCCTATTATTCTTGGTAGACCTTTCCTTAGAACGATTGGTGCAATTATTGATATGAAGAAAGGGAATATTAGATTCCAATTTCCATTAAGGAAAGGCATGGAACACTTCCCTAGAAAGAAAATAAAATTACCATATGAATCTATCATGAGAATCACTTATGGATTGCCTACCAAAGATGGCAATACCTAGATCTATCCTTGCTTTTATGCCTAGCTAGTGGCGTTAAACGATAGCGCTAGTTGGGAGGCAACCCAATTTTATTCTTAGTTTTTTTTGCTTTTTGCTTCTGTTTAGGAATAAATATTTGTTCTAGCCTCTGGTTAGATGTGTTTTTATGTTTTAATTAGTGTTTATGCCAAGTTAAACCTATATGATTTTCTTGGACGATAGTTATTTGATCTTGCTGAAAATTCCAGAAACTTTCTGTTCACGAAAATAATTGTTAAAAATCACCAGAACGTGATAAAATACTGATTCCAATTGCTGCTTATAAATAAACAAATTTTCTAGGTCTTCCTATTTTGGATGAGTTTTTTAAGTTCCATAAGTTTGCATTAGTTACAGATTACTACAGACTGTTCTGTTTTTGACAGATTCTGTTTTTCGTGTGTTGTTTGCTTATTTTGATGAATCTATGGCTAGTAAAATAGTTTATAAACCATAGAGAAGTTGGAATACAGTAGGTTTAACACCAAAATAAATAAATAATGAGTTCATTACAGTACCTTGAAGTGGTGTTTTATTTCTTTCGCTAACGGGCTCACGAGATTTTCTGTTAAGTTTTGTGTTGTGAAGTTTTCAAGTTTTGGGTGAAAGATTTGATGGATTATGGAACAAGGAGTGGCAAGAGCCTAAGCTTGGGGATGCCCATGGCACCCCAAGATAATCTAAGGACACCTAAAAGCCAAAGCTTGGGGATGCCCGGAAGGCATCCCCTCTTTAAATCTACTTCCATCGGTAACTTTACTTGGAGCTATATTTTTATTCACCACATGATATGTGTTTTGCTTGGAGCATCTTGTATGCTTTGAGTCTTTGCTTTTTAGTTTACCACAATCATCCTTGCTGTACACACCTTTTGAGAGAGACACACATGATTCGGAAAACTCTATGTGCTTCACTTATATCTTTTGAGTTATATAGTTTTTGCTCTAGTACTTCACTTATATCTTTTAGAGCACGATGGTGATTTTGTTTTATAGAAACTATAATTCTCTCATGCTTCACTTAGATTGTTTTGAGAGTCTTAAATAGCATGGTAATTTACTTAAATAATCCTAATGTGCTAGGTATTCAATACTAGTAAAAACTTTCTTATGAGTGTGTTGAATACTAAGAGAAGTTTGATGCTTGATGATTGTTTTGAGACATGGAGGTAGTGATATCAAAGTTGTGCTAGTTGAGTAGTTGTGAATTTGAGAAATACTTGTGTTGAAGTTTGCAAGTCCCGTAACATGCACGTATGGTAAACGTTATGTAACAAATTTGAAACATGAGGTGTTCTTTAATTGTCCTCCTTATGAGTGGAGGTCGGGGACGAGCAATGGTCTTTTCCTACCAATCTATCCCCTAGGAGCATCTTGGCGTAGTGCTTGGTTTTGATGACTTGTAGATTTTTGCAATAAGTATGTGAGTTCTTTATGACTAATGTTGAGTCCATGGATTATACGCACTCTCACCTTTCCATCATTGCTAGCCTCTTGATGCCGTGCATTGCCCTTTCTCACATTGAGAGTTGGTGCAAACTTCACGGTGCATCCAAACCCCGTGATATGATACGCTCTTTCACACATAAACCTCCTTATATCTTCCTCAAAACAGCCACCATACCTACCTATTATGGCACTCCCATAGCCATTCCGAGATATATTGCCATGCAACTTTCCACCGTTTTGTTTATTATGACACGCTTCATCATTGTCATATTGCCTTGCATGATCATGTGGTTGACATAGTATTTGTGGCAAAGCCACCATTCATAACCCTTTCATACATGTCACTCTTGGTTCATTGCATATCCCAGTACACCGCCGGATGCATTCATATAGAGTCATACTTTGTTCTAGTATCGAGTTGTAATCATTGAGTTGTAAATAAATAGAAGTGTGATGATCATCATTTTCTAGAGCATTGTCCCAAGTGAGGAAAAAAGAGATAAATTCCATAAAAAAAGGAGAAGGCCCAAAAAAAAGAGAGAAAAAGAGAGAAGGGACAATGTTACTATCCTTTTACCACACTTGTGCTTCAAAGTAGCACCATAATCTTCATGATAGAGAGTCTTCTGTTTTGTCACTTTCATATATTAGTGGGAATTTTTCATTATAGAACTTGGCTTGTATATTCCAACAATGGGCTTCCTCAAATGCCCTAGGTCTTCGTGAGCAAGCAAGTTGGATGCACACCCACTTAGTTTTTTTGTTGAGCTTCCATATATTTATAGTTCTAGTGCATCCGTTACATGGCAATCCCTACTCCTTGCATTAACATCAATTGATGGGCATCTCCATAGCTCATTGATTAGCCTCGTTGATGTGAGACTTTCTCTCTTTTTTGTCTTCTCCACATAACCCCCATCATTATATTCTATTCCACCCATAGTGCTATATCCATGACTCACGCTCATGTATTGCGTGAAGGTTGAAAAAGTTTGAGATTACTAAAGTATGAATCAATTGCTTGGCTTGTCATCGGGGTTGTGCATGACGAGAGCATTCTTGTGTGACGAAAATGGAGCATGACTAAACTATATGATTTTGTAGGGATGAACTTTCTTTGGCTATGTTATTTTGAGAGGACATAATTGCTTAGTTAGTATGCTTGAAGTATTATTATTTTTATGTCAATATTGAACTTTTATCTTGAATCTTTCGGATCTGAATATTCATACCACAATTAAGAAGAATTACATTGAAATTATGCCAAGTAGCATTCCATATCAAAAATTCCGTTTTTATCATTTACCTACTCGAGGACGAGCAGGAATTAAGCTTGGGGATGCTTGATACGTCTCCAACGTATCTATAATTTTTTATTGTTCCATGCAATATTATATTCTGTTTTGGACATTACTGGGCTTTATTATACACTTTTATATTATTTTTGGGACTAACCTATTAACCGGAGGCCCAGCCCAGAATTGCTGTTTTTTTTTTGCCTATTTCAGAGTTTCGCAGAAAAAGAATATCAAACGGAGTCCAAACGGAATGAAACCTTCGGGAACGTGATTTTCGGAACGAACGTGATCCAGAGGACTTGGACCCTACGTCAAGACATCAACCAGGAGGGCACGAGGTAGGAGGGCGCGCCCTCCACCCTCGTGGGCCCCCTGTTGCTCCACCGACGTACTTCTTCCTCCTATATATACCTACGTACCCCCAAACTACCAGATACGGAGCCAAAAACCTAATTCCACCGCTGCAACCTTCTGTACCCGTGAGATCCCATCTTGGGGCCTGTTCCGGAGCTTCGCCGGAGGGGGCATCAATCACGGAGGGCTTCTACATCAACACCATAGCCTTTCTGATGATGTGTGAGTAGTTTACCTTAGACCTTCGGGTCCATAGTTATTAGCTAGATGGCTTCTTCTCTCTTTTTGGATCTCGATACAATGTTCTCCCCCTCTCTTGTGGAGATCTATTCGATGTAATATTCTTTTGCGGTGTGTTTGTTGAGACCGATGAATTGTGGGTTTATGATCAAGTTTATCTATGAACAATATTTGAATCTTCTCTAAATTCATTTATGTATGATTGGTTATCATTGCAAGTCTCCTCGAATTATTAGTTTGGTTTGACCTACTAGATTGATCTTTCTTGCAATGGGAGAAGTGCTTAGCTTTGGGTTCAATCTTGCGGTGTCCTTTCCCGGTGTGATGAGGGGCAGCAAAGGCACGCATTGTATTGTTGCCATCGAGGATAACAAGATGGGGTTTTTATCATATTGCATGAATTTATCCCTCTACATCATGTCATCTTGCTTAAGGCATTACTTTGTTTTCTTGAACTTAATACTCTAGATGCATGCTGGATAGCGGTCGATGAGTGGAGTAATAATAGTAGATGCAGGCAGGAGTCGGTCTACTTGTCTCGGACGTGATACCTATATACATGATCATACCTAGATACTCTCATAACTATGCTCAATTATGTCAATTGCTCAACAGTAATTTGTTCACCCACCGTAAATACTTATGCTCTTGAGAGAAGCCACTAGTGAAAGCTATGGCCCTCCGGGTCTATTTTCCATCATATTAATCTTCCAACACTTAGTTATTTTTATTGACTTTTATTTTACTTTGCATCTTTATCATAAAAAACACCAAAAAAATTATCTTATCATATCTATTAGATCTCACTCTCGTAAGTGACCATGTAGGGATTGACAACCCCTTATCGCGTTGGTTGCGAGGATTTATTTGTTTGTGTAGGTGCGAGGGACTCGTGTGTGGCCTCCTACTGGATTGATACCTTGGTTCTCAAAAACCGAGGGAAATACTTATGCTACTTTGCTGCATCACCCTTTCCTCTTCAAGGAAAAACCAACGCAGTGCTCAAGAGGTAGCAGCCACCGTTTGGAGCAGATTACAAGATCAATATCGATGGATCCTTTGTGCTGGGCGAGAACCATGCAGGCTGGGGTGTCGCGGTGAGACTGAAGGACGGAACACTTGTGTGCGCCCGAGCCGGCAGACAGGAGCATATCACCAACGCGTTTGCCGCGGAGACGTTTGCAATGTCACACACAATCAGCACGACAACAGACCTTAGCATCATTCGCCTTGAGCTGGAGACGGACTCGCAACTTCTGGCCGAAGCTCTAGACATGCAAAGAGTGGATTCCTCGGCGTATGCAGCTGTCATTGAGGACATGAAGTACCAACTTAAACTTTGGTTTTCCAAATTTACTATCACTGTTTGTAGACGCTCTGCGAACTCTGTAGCTCATGAACTTGCCACTATTGGCCGTGGGTGTGACCCTAACCATTTCGTGGAATGGGAGCCCAAGTGGACGTTTTTGTCTTGGGCGATATGCCTAAGCTCAATTAAGTAATAAAGCTTTGCTTTGCCCTAAAAAACCATATGCGTTTGATTGTGGCTCAACCCAGTTTGGCTCGCTAAAAGTTGTCGATTTAAACATTTATTAGATTTTTTTAAAGTAACTTTAAACATTTCTTAGAGGTGCTTTAAATTTCATGCGGGCTAAATTTTCGATGGCCCCGAACAACCAAACGGGCTAAAAAACGTCCCGTGCGGGCCTGGCTCGGCCTGGCAACCAAACGCAAGTGTTGAATTCTTCAGAGTTTCAGAGCTCCTGACAAAACCCTAAGCCATCGCCGCCGCTCCCGCCGCCGACGAGGAGGGAGGAGGGTTATCCATCAGCCATGGAGGACGTCTGCGAGGGGAAGGACTTCTCCTTCCCGGCGGAGGAGGAGCGCGTGCTCCGCCTCTGGTCCGAGCTCGACGCCTTCCACGAGCAGCTCCGTCGCACGGAGGGCGGCGAGGAGTTCGTCTTCTACGACGGGCCCCCCTTCGCCACGGGCCTCCCGCACTACGGCCACATCCTCGCGGGCACCATCAAGGACGTGGTCACCCGGCACCAGGCGATGCGGGGCCGCCACGTCGCGCGGCGCTTCGGCTGGGACTGCCACGGCCTCCCCGTCGAGCACGAGATCGACAAGCTCCTCAGGATCAAAACCCGGCAGGACGTGCTCGACCTCCACCGGGGCATCGCCGAGTACAACGAGGCCTGCCGCGGCATCGTCACCAAGTACGTCGCCGAGTGGGAGGCCGTCGTCACGCGCTCCGGGAGGTGGATTGATTTCGAGGCCGGCTACAAGACCATGGACATCGATTTCATGGAGAGCGTCTGGTGGGTCTTTGCGCAGCTTTGGCACAAGGACCTCGTGTACAAGGGCTTCAAGGTCAGATTTCCAATCTCAATTAAGCTCGCCTGGTTAATATGTTTGAGACTGTGCTTTGCACTTTACAATATATGGCCGAATTCTGAGCTTGCATTGTGAATTTGGACAAGATTTTAAGCTTCATGGAGACTGACAGCATTCTGTAGTTCAGAACTTCAGGACTAGGTGAAGTGAAAATGAAACAGCAGTGTTATTGTTCAGTTTGTACGATTACATTGCTATATCTGTTTATGTCTCAGCGAAAGATTTGGCAATGTCTGGAAATGATGCTCTAAAAGACTCTATTATAGTGCCGAATTCTGAGCTTGCATTGTGAATTTGGACAAGATCAGGCTTCAGGGGGACGGCAACACTGTGTGTAGTTCAGAACTAGAGCTTTGTATCTGTTCAATTTGTCCTGTATTGCTATATCTGTTATGTCTCAGCAAAAGTATTTGGCAATGTCTAGAAATTATGCTCTAAATGGCTCTTTATACATAGTTAATTCTGTTGTGACGACATGAAGAAGAGGATGTTCCATTTCTTGTGCGGTGACTGGTCGGGAGTGCTGATGGGTGTCACAGCATGTACCAAATTATGTACTGATTCTGATGTTGCTGCTGCATTGAATTTTTTTCTTGTGTATAGCAAGTCTTATTTGTGTGTGCAGTTGCCTCACACTTGTTTCCATAAGAGAAATAGAATAAGACATGCCAGTGTTCTGTTTATGAGGGATCTCTGCCTGCTCTGTTTATCAGGGATCTCTACCTGTTCTGTTTATGAGGAGACAACCATTGTCCCTTTCTTGTTTAGTGTAGTGCAAGGAATCTCCTGAAAGTCAAAATGTTGAATCTTACTTTTGTTCCAGGTGATGCCTTACAGCACAGGCTGCAGTACTGCATTGTCAAACTTTGAGGCCGGGCTGGACTATAGGGTAGGTTATTGGCTTTGTTTCTGTTCTAGCTCATAACCTGTTGCTGAACTTTTTGTTAACTGACTTTGTGATGGTGTCAGACTGTTTCAGATCCTGCAGTCATGGTGTCTTTCCCTATTGTAGGCGATGTGGACAATGCATCTCTTGTCGCATGGACCACAACTCCCTGGACCCTCCCAAGCAATCTAGCATTATGTGTCAATGCCAATCTTGTGTATGCCAAGGTTAGTGCTCCTCTCTTTTCCTGGGTTATCTTCTCATTTTCTAATGCTATAAGCTATTATTGAGTCCTTTTCCTGTTACAAGTAGTTTATACTCGAGAACTTGATTTCACAAGGAGCTATACTGAAAATTTAAATGAAGAATACTGAATACCCAGTGAATATATCGATGAATCTTCAAACTCTGACAATTGTCTAAATTGGCGCGTTCACCCAAACTAATGCGTAATGCAAGCTTATGAGCCCGTCAGTCAGCTTCTTAGTATTATTATGTTTTATTTGGCAAGGACTTCTCAGACGTTATGTTGTAGTACATGTTAGATTAACAGCCTGGTCCTCATCTTGCTTCTCAGTTGCTACGCGTTGTTCTCTTTCTCTGCGACAATTCTGCCTTTACAATGCAGAAGTCTTATTGTCCTCTTGTTAGTTAATATCTCCTGGAACTGATATGAGTTCCTCACCAATAAATTGATTCCCATGTCTGTCTACTTCCACATGTATCATATGAGTGTGGAGAAGCATGCACCATCCTTTAACGGCAATTGCACATTTTCTTTTTGTTTCACATGTATCAGTATGGAGAAGCATGCACTATTTAACCCTTCTTAGTTGACTTGTTTCGACTCATCTCTTTTTGCTATAACTTGATCTACTTGATTGTAAAAGAGTTGCATGTTTGTCATACTGCTTTCTATTCTGTTCCATATGACCATATCTATAGACCCCACCTCAAGTCAGTGTCAAAAGAGAATTCTATTGCTGATGCCCTTCTCTGTGAACTGTTTCATGCTTCTGTTTGAGGACGTGTACTGTATTTCCAGGTTAAGGACAAGTCAAATGGAACAGTATACATTGTTGCTGAAAGTAGGCTTGGGCAGTTGCCAGTTAAGGCCAAAGCTTCCGGAAAGAAGCAAGCAACTTCTAAGGAAGCATGACTGAAGCTGTTCAGGGCGGTTTGGATACTGAATCGTACGAGTTACTGGCAAAGATTCCTGGTTCATCCTTAGTAGGCCTGAAGTGAGTACCCTTCTTTTTCATTAACCTATATTTCTTTCGTAGTCCATGGTCTCAGTTATCCACAACATATGGAAATTACATTCCCATTATCCCTCAGTTTCCCTTAAACCTAGCTGCTTTCTTTTATCTCTTTGTTAACTATGTCTTTCCTTTGTAGAAGAGTATTAATAACCATGTTTTTGTTTGATCAGACTTTACTGTTATATTTTGCTACAGTTAAAATGATCCGCATCACTTGAGTTTTGAATGTTTATGTGTAATGTGTGAAAAACTTCTCCATTTGGAGAGTTTAGTTCGATCGCTAGTCCACCATTTATTTTATGATGGGTGGATAATATATTTTCAGTAATGGTTACTCTTGATTCTCTATTGCTGAGCAATTGCAAGAATGTCAGAGCCACTGATATTTGGACCATGTATCTGTTTTTGTTTATATTTTTACTTATTACTTAGTTTTCTCTGGTTGCAGATACACTCCTTTGTTTGATTTTTTCTTGGAGCTTCAGGAGACTGCCTTAGGGTAATTGCGGATAACTATGTAACTGATGATAGTGGAACCGGTGTAGTCCATTGCGCTCCTGCTTTGGGTGAAGATGACCATCGTGTTTGCCTTGCTGACGGGATAATTGAGGTTGGAATACCTCATTTTACTATTTGAATATTTTTTAGTAGCTATTATGCTGCCTTTTTGACAAGGCCTAGAACATGTTTTTTCTTTCTCAAACATTTGATGCCATGCAATGGTGTCATCTGACTCACTTATTTTATTTGTCGGTTTATACTTTGATGGCGAATACGATCTACTCCCTCTGTAAACTAATATAAGAGTGTTTAGATCACTGTTTTAGTTATCTGAACGCTCTTATATTAGTTTACGGAGGGAGTACTATTCAATTTTATGAGCCTCTTACTCTAGTTATGCCTTTTAACTGGTGTTTTTACTCTGATCACTGTGATGCATCAGAAAAATTGTGTTCATTTATGCAAGCATGACTATACATTTCTTGTTCTTTTCCTCATGGGTCCTCACTTCCAGGCTAGTGGCCTTGTTGTCTCTGTTGATGATGATGGTTGCTTTATTGACAAGATATCTGAGTTCAGAGGGCGACCTGTCAAAAAGGTTGACAAGGATATCAGCAGTGTTGACAATGATATCATCAGTGCTGTTAAGGCAAGTTCTATTTCAGTGTTCATTGGCCTGTTAACTTAGAGAACACTTCTACATTTAGTTGCTTGCTCAGGCTATTTAACAGCTGCTACCAACTAGTTTTTGAGTTGATAATAACTTGTATGATAAAACAATGCAGTGTATAGATTTTAGTATGTTAGTATTTGCTAGGAAAAATCTTAGAAGTTGTCCGTGCATTATGATGCCTTGCCGTGTTGCCTATCCGGGTACATGAACACTGTTAAGCTGTGCCAATGTGTGCTATCTACAATGGTCGTATGCCTTCCGTTCCTTTCTTGTTAACAATATTCTGCTTTGTTATCTTTGATTATATCATGGATAATTTGATAACTAAAACCACGACTAGTATTTTGGAACAGAGGGAGTATTTTTTAAGATGGCCACCCCATAAGTTGGATAGTTTTCATTGTCTCGAGGAATGCATTCAGAGAATGATAAACTGCATTCACAGGATAAAGGAAGGCTTGTTAGTAAAGGGAGCATTGAACACTCTTATCCATATTGTTGGCGCTCAGAGACTCCTCTCATTTACCGGGCTGTTCCAAGCTGGTAAACATCTTCTGCTATTGCTGTGTGAATATATTCCGTCGATGTGCTGATGCTTGATGTTTTTACGTGCTGCTTGTTTTAATAAGTTAGTACTAATGTGTTGGTCATTCCTAGTTCTAATAAGTACAATTGACACTCCAGTCCATATTATATCTCCTCTTATACAAAATCTGACTTCACCATGCTATGGTTCCATACATACATAAGCATAACAAAGATTGCTGTTGAACCTTTTGGGTTTATTTTTGCTGGTCGGGTTCCTGCCTTTTATGGCCCAGTTCTTTTCTGGCTTATGGATGGCTTATGGTGGAAAATAAGCTCAAGCCGAAAAGAACTCGTTTTTAGCGTTCGGCTTAATTTCCAGCCAAAGCCGGTCCCTTCACGTTTGGGAGAAGCCACCCGAGAGCAGCTTCCCGAGCGCAGCCCATTAAAAATCGAACCGGTATATCCCTACACCCTCACTGCTGGAAGTTATTACAAGAGAAATGCCGCCCGTGAAAAACACGACCACAGCATCGCCCATCTATCCTGGCACATCGTTGCTTCGTGCGTCTGCTAGGCTTCCTCGCCGCTGCCGTCGCCTCTTGTCCAGCTAGCCGCCGCGGACGCCGTCGCCTCTTGTCCAGCTAGCCGCCCTTCCCGACGTCATGCAGGGAGGTTAGCTAGCCAACATCGCTACCATGCTCGAACGTCCGGATCGTCGGCCTTCACCCGTTCATCTGCTGCTCCCGTCCTGCTGCACATCCTGCATGCATATCCGGCCTTCATACTAGTCTAGTCGTCCCTGTCCAAGCTCTTGCCAAGGTAAGCACCTTCTATCCTTTTATCTTTCTCCTACGTACTTCTTTCCAATTCGGCGTGCGATGCAAGCTCTGGAGCTTGTCATGTGTATGATCTGTGCTACATTAGAGAGTGAAAACAAATACTTCTGATTGTACACTGATTGCTATGTACATGTATATGTATGACCAAAAATACTTTCTCGTGCATGAATTTTGCGTTGTGGTATTACAACTTTTCACTGGGTACATAGGAAATAAGCTGAAGGGGCAGAGGCTGAAAAGAACTGGAAGGCTTATTCACACTTAGCTTATTTCCACGGCGGCTTCTTAGGGGCTTATTTCCACAGTGACTTCTGCATAAGCTAGAGGTGAAAAGAACTGGCCCTATGTCTAATACAGTTTTCTTATAGCACTACTTTTTTTGGTTAAGGAACATATTCCTGAAAGAGTTTTTCTGTAGGTTCATTAAGGTTGAAAAGATAAGGGATCAGTTGCTGGAGTGCAACAAGGAGACCTACTGGGTTCCAGATTATGTCAAGGTTTGTATCCCTGATAGAATGCTTTCAGGAAAAAAACTTTTAAGGGGAGATAACTCATATGGAGATGCCACTTCTAGCCACCCGATTCTTTTTCAAGGTCCGTGATATCATGATCGGGCAGCTATGAGGGGCATCTTCATGAGGGTACCGCCCCATTGAATTGTTTTTGGCCCTTCCAATTACCTAATAACAACTTAATAAATCTAATGAATGGACTGGTAACTAGAACGACCACAAGACTTTTGTTATATCAGCTTGGCTTTGCCATGAAGGACATATTATTTTGTTATCTCCATTCTGGTTCCCATCTCCTGTTTCCCTAATCGACTTTAATGAAACTTCTTGGATAGTCTAAAGGGCAGACACCAATATGCAGATGAAGGATGATGTTGTAACGTATATTTTACCTATTCCTTTGTTGACAATCAATTCATGCAGGAAAAGAGATTCCATAACTGGCTAGAAGGTGCCAGGGACTGGGCTGTTAGCAGAAGTAGATTCTGGGGTACTCCACTTCCAATATGGATCAGCCAAGATGGTGAAGAAATTGTAGTTATGGATTCCATTGAAAAACTTGAAAAATTATCTGGTGTCAAGGTTAATATCCTCTGTGCAATATATATTCCATTTTTTAATGATATGTGAGGTTGATGCATGCATATTCTTGTGATTCTGTGGTATTTTTGTTGAAAAACGGTAGAAATCTTTATATGTTTGTGTTAATAACTGTTGCTTGGGGTATTCATTTGTTTTCTGTCTTTTTGGTACACAATGCATATCCATATTAGTGGAAGCTTATTATCGTTTGACATCCTGGTACCAAAACCCCAAACTTGGGGTTATATTTTTTAATTTTTCAAAATTTCTGTGATCAGGTTAGTGATCTTCACCGACATTATGTTGATGATATTACGATTCCGTCTAGCAGAGGACCAGAGTATGGGGTGCTCAAACGGGTTGAAGATGTAAGTTGCTTTTAGACCCACCATTAGGGATTACATTTCTTGTATCTTATGTAAAATTCATGTGGATGTCCCAAGCACATTTTTCAATAACTTCGACTGCATACCTTTCCATCGTGTTTTAATCTATAGCTTCTAATAGAAATTTTTGTTGTGCTCCTTGCTTATGTATAATCAAGAGGTGTAGGAGAACAGAGGATTAGGAATAAGTATCCATGGTGTTCTGTAGGGAATATGTCTGAGGTCATCTATGGAACGCAGATTAATCATTGCGTTGTCTGTAATATGAGTGTAATCCTGCAATTTCGGTCTTAGCAATATATCTGGATTGTGTTTTGAAACAAAATCAATCTATATCAACCAAATCTTTGAGTTACCTTTTAAGGATTGGTGAAGTAATCTCCTTTAAATGTCTGTGAATGACCCTTATGCAGCCTATTTGGTCTTATTGTTGCCTAAATTATCATGGCAATATATCACCTTCCTTTTGCTCAAGTGATTGTTACTCCTCCTTCCGGAAATAATTGTCGGGGAAATGGATGTATCAAGATGTATTTTAGCTCTAGATACATCCTTTTGTATCCATTTTTACGACAAGTATTTCCGGACGGAGGGAGTACTTGCTAGTAGTACAGTTTCCTTTGAGGATTTAATATCAGTAGAAAGTAGGGTGCTACAGATGGCTAAATGTCCTACCAAATTGCCTCATGTTGTAAGCCCTACTTCTGAATGTATAGTTCCGGTCTTATCTGTGTTAAATTATGTTTGTGAACATCTGACTTGTCAACCGTCATGGAGGTGAATATTTGTAGTGTTCTCTTCATCTTAAAATCTGTTCTCATTCAGCAATTATTGTGGTGTCTTCAGGTTTTCGACTGCTGGTTTGAGAGCGGCTCCATGCCATATGCCTACATTCATTATCCATTTGAGAACCGCAAACTATTCGAGAATAATTTTCCTGGAGACTTCATGGCAGAGGGCTTGGACCAAACACGTGGATGGTTCGTTATACTTCCTTCAGCATCTTACAGAATTTTTAACAGTGACATTGTTTCTCATTTCTTAAACATGCTCTTATATTCTCATCATCATATTTTAGGTTGTATTGAGCAAAAAATGTACGTAGTTCCGGCTACTTATGATGGTAGCTCCTCATTTAAATTGCCAATGTCATGGTCTTAAAAAACAGTTTGTAGAGCCTTCCTTACCACTTCACCCTTCTTTGTTGCTTCATGTGTCCCCTTTCGCAACGCTATAGGCAGTTCAACTGTGACAGATAAGCTTGCATCACTGCCTTGTTACATCCCTGCACTTGTGGCTACCGTCGTGAGTACACGCCGATCCTGAACAGGAACCTGGAGAGTACAATCTGAATAGTACCTACTATTGGCTGGACCTGAGGTTCACATCATCATCCGTGAGAATACCAACCGGAATTATACCCAATGTTGGCTGGACCTGAACCTGCACATCATCATCAGTGAGGGTACCAACCTGAATCGTACCCGCTATTGGCTGGACCTGAGCCTGCACATCATCATCAGTGTTAGTGCCATAGGATCATCCTGAGTATGAGACACAACCTTCTCCCCCTCTTCACCATTTTCCATAGTGTAGGTGGTCAAGCTCTGCAAACAACAGACTTAGATCTATGACTCAGACTCCCTGAAGGTGACATCCATACTGACCTGTGTTTCTCAGAAGAACACCAACATTTATACCCCTGCTGACTAGAAGAATAGCCCAGAAAAATACACTTCATTGCCCGTGGATCTAGCTTCCCAAAAGATGGTCGGTGATCTTGAACAAAATAGGTACTGCCTAACAACTTTGGGGAACAACTAACTTAGTTTCTCCAAACAACAACTCGCACGGAGATTTCATGCCTAGTATCCTTGAAGGTGTCCGTTTGATCAGGTATGTGGCTGCTTCACAACACAAGAACTTGGGCACATTCATTGTATACATCAATGACCAAGCAACCTCAAGAATATGTTGGTTCTTCCTTTCTGCCACTCCATCTCGAGGGAGGGTGTCTAGACTTGAAGTTTGGTGAAGAATACCTTGGTCAGACAAGAAGGCTCCAAAGGTGTTGTTCACATACTCAGTGCCATTGCCAGTCCTCATCACCTGCACCTGCACTTGAAACTGATACTTCACAAAGGCATGGAAATTTTGAAAACAGCTAAACAACTCGTCCATGTGACGCATCAAATAAATCCATGTCATACGAGAATAGCAGTCGACAAAGGTAACTAAACACTTCATTTCATTCACTGACACCATTGGGCAAGTCCATACATCTGAATGAATAAGCATAAAAGGAGATGCTCATAAGACCGTTACTCACATATGAGGCTCTTGTGTGTTTAGCATATTCGCAAGTATTCAGGGCCTGTTTGGATGGCTGCCAAAGGCTGCCTTTCCAAAATTTTGGTCGTTGACCACAGGGTGGGCAGCCGTTTGGATTGCAGCCAAATTTCCTGATGGCTGCCAATTTTTTGGCCAGCCGTTGTGATTCTGTACTAGTACACAGGCGAGTTCTCGGTGGCGATTTCCTTTGCCAAAAATTTGGCAGGCCATTGTTTTGGTAGGGCTGGTCTGGGTTCAATCCAAACTGCCCCTCACATATTAACTTGCCCTTGCCTATTGCACACATAACATCCAGAAATATTCTACATGCATGCCCTATCCTACAATGATGGTTCATCACTTGCTTCTCCTTGTCCTCCATGGTCGCAACACACACCAAGTTCAGCCACACCCTCTTGTCCACATACCAGAGTCCCCTAGGCCTGGTGCCAGCCCCAACCGTCTGCCTCATTTGTCACTCCTGAATCAAGCAACCGAACCTGTCAAGAGTCACACGACAGTCTATTTGATCAATTAGAGCACTCAGAGAGACCAAATTGACAGGAAAAGCTAGCACATGTAAAACTGAGGATAGAGAGATGGTTAAATTGCAACCCCTACGATAGACTGTTTTGTACCATCAGCAGTTTGTATAGAGCCCTTGTGAGACTCAAATACACAAGATCTATCCGCAACATGCTTAGAAGCTCTAGAGTCTAGAACCCATTTTGGAGCATTCTCATTAGTAGCAAGGGATGCCTTTTTAGGATTACCTTCATCAGTGGAGACCCAATGATAAAAGTCTCCATAGGCAGCATCATCTACTTGTCCGCTCTTTGACGTCCCACTGCCCCCTTCAACTGCCATGTGTTCCCTCGAACCCCCTACTAAGTTCCCTGTGTGTCTACCTCTACCTCTAGGAGTCCTGCCACTTCCTCGCTGTTATATCCCCTGCCTCTACCACGATTTGGGCAGTTCCACTTCAGGTGACCTTTCTCCCCACAAGTAAAACAGTCCCTGGTCTCTCTCCACTCCCTGTGTTCAGTATCGGCAAACGTCAAAGTCGGCACAGCCTTTACGTCTGCCTTCTCAGGAGATAGCCACACCTCCTCTTGAGTTATGGCTGCAATAGCCTCATCAATAGCAGGCAGGAAAGTTTGTTGCAGCAAGGATGCCTTCCTGGCATCAAAACAACCTTTGAGTCCCTCCAAAAGTTTCACCACACGCCTGCGTGCGATCCACTTTTGACCTAACTCGATGCAAGCTGCATCATAGAGTTCTAGAGGATCACAGTAATCCTGGTCTGCCCATAGTGCCTGCAGCTCTGTCACATATGCCATCACTGACATGTCACCTTGGCACAGCCGACTAATCCTCCAATCAATCTGAGCAATGCGCATGACATTGCCCTTACTGGAGTATTGGGTGTACAGAGTCTCCCATATCTCAGCAGATGTGGATAGGCTCTCGACAGAGCGTCCGATGGAGGGCACCACCGAGTTCAACAACCACCCAATAAGCAAAGAATTGATGACCTTCCACCTCTTTCCCTCTGCACTAGTTTTGTCTCTTGGTTCTTCAACAATACCCAACAAGTACCCATCAAGCTCCTTCTGCTCCACAGCCGCATTGCCCTCCGAGACCAACTCAGATAGTTGGTAACCCCTCTAGTTTGCCAGCATTGCTCTCCGAGACCAACTCAGATACTTGGTAACCCCCTCTAGCTTGATGATAGTGGGCGACAACTTGATCTTCTGAACCACTTCCTGTCGAGGAACGATGGCCCTCGAGCCCTCCGTCGTGGAGGTGAGGAATAGGGTGATTTCTCGAGAGCCCCGGTGAGGAATTTCGAATCAGCCATCTTGGCTGCTGCTTGGACGTCAGCAACACGTGGTCATTGATGCAACCCCCGACAAGCTGCACCCAGCAGCAAAGTCCCCATCTCCTGGCAAGCAGCTGCACGCAGCAGCTACACTTCCAGCACGCTCGGCAACTGTCGCCCTTCACGCAGCAGCAGCAGCAGCACAGAACCAACCTCAGGACTCAGGAGGATTAGCAGCAGAAGACACTGCCACCTTCTTCCATGCAATAGCAGCAGCAACGAACAGCTTCAGGAAGCAGCAGCCTCAGCAGTAGCAGCAGCAAAGAGCCAAAGACACATAGCAGTGCAGATCACCACCAGCACTTTTGTCTTGCTCCAGATCGAGGGTGAGCAGCCGCACCTCGCCTTCTTCCTCTGCCGCAGCAGCAAGCAGAAGCCGCACCTTGCCTTCTCCCTCTGCCACGCAGCCACACAAGCAGCGGCCGCACTTCGCCTTCTTCCTCTGCCGCGCAGCTGATGAGCTGCACCTCCTGCGCAGCTTAGCCGTGCCTCGCGTCGCGCGCGCACAGCCTGCACGGCGCCACCTCGCCTTCGCCGCTGATTCCCCCCGGACTCTGCCGCCTTCCCGTCAGGACCCGTCGTCACCGGCGTCTGATACCATTTAGAAACAGGGAGCTTATGTTGTGGCTTGCACTCTGCCTCAGACAATGACCAGCCCTGCCCCTCTTCTAGGTCTTCTACATGGGCTGGGCCTTATGGGCCAAGGGAGATGGGCCAGGCCCATGCTGGTTCAACAGTATAGAATGTGTTTGAGTATACGGCACTGAAAATGTCCAATCTGACTACTCTACTTCATGCCTATTCATTAATTAGTCTAAAAAAAGCCTATTCATTAATGTTTATATGGAACTCACTTGTATGATTTCACTTCATCCTACAGGTTCTATACTTTGATGGTGTTATCAACAGCATTGTTTGGGAAGCCTGCTTTTAAGAATCTTATTTGCAATGGTCTTGTCTTGGCCGAGGATGGTAAGAAAATGAGCAAGAGTAAAAAGAATTACCCTGCTCCAACAGAAGTCATTGATGAATACGGAGCGGTATGTGGTGTTTCTTCGAAAGTCGATGGCTTTTCCTCATTTTTACATTATATGATTGATGCTTTAGTCTACACACTGTAATATTGTTTGGTCTGCATATACATGCATTTCGACTTAGTAAGGCTTGTGAATTGTGTTCGCCTTATTATTCCGAGTTGGAATTGATAATTAAGTTGTTGTTTCTCTTCTTTGTAGGATGCGTTGAGGCTGTATTTGGTAAATTCGCCAGTTGTACGCGCAGAGTCTCTACGGTTCAAAAGGAGTGGTGTTTTTGGTGTTGTAAGTGTCTTTCTTCAATCCTTCAGGCTCCGTTATACGATGTGGTTATGCTTGTTAAACGGTATTATGGTCAAATTTGACTATGGTCACTTCCTAGCGTCTAGGGTTTGGGTGTGTCCTGTTCAGTCCTCTTGTACTGTATATAGATTTACATTGTCAGTTAGTATAATTAACAATGCTAATGGTCTGCGTGTAATTCACGTCAATAGCCAAATGCTTCAGTTATGCTCTTTCCTTGATAAAAGTGTATTCACCCAATTTCACTTGTTTTAAATTGACCAGGTGAAAGATGTTTTCCTCCCATGGTATAATGCATATAGATTTCTTGCCCAAAATGCGAAGAGATTTGAGGTTGAGGGCCTCGGAGCATTTTCTCCGATTGATCAAACTTCACTTCTGAAATCATCCAATGTGTTAGATCACTGGATAAAGTCCGCAACTGAAAGTCTGGTCAGCTTTGTTCGGCAGTAGATGGATGCCTATCGGCTTTACACGGTTGACTGCTCAACAGATTATTTTTTCAATATTAGTTTCATGGACATATATGCATTATATGTGATGGTCACTTAGGTAATTTGTTCACTTGCCTACCTTTGCAGGTTGTGCCATATTTGGTAAAATACATTGACAATCTTACTAATATATACGTGCGTTTCAACCGCAAACGGCTAAAAGAACGCACTGGAGAAGAAGACTGTAAAGTTTCACTTTCAACTCTCTACCATGTAAGTATATACTCCCTCCGTCCCAAAATAAGTGTCTTGAGCTTAGTACAAATTTGTACTAGAGCTAGTACAAAGTTGAGACACTTATTTTGGGACGGAGGGAGTATAAATATATCCAGTGAAGCACAGTTTCAAACTTAGTCTATAGGAGATAGTAATGTTGCAAATTGTCTATGGATTGATGATTTTATGTTATCTTCTAGTGATATACGTATGAAATATTCCTGTATCACAAAATCTTAAGGTGGCATTTGCATCTCTTCCCACCTTGTATGACCGTATCATGACTTTCTGTTTTAGCATTTTTACATACACCTTTCCGTTACTAGGTTAGTTTAGGTGATGATTTTATTCCTAATGTCTTCTTCTTAATTTTGATAAGGAAATTAGCTATACCTTCTTGGTGGTTCTCTCTACAATTCTCTAAGGCATGTTAACCTGCATTTTAGGCACTTGTAACAACTTGTGTGGCGATGGCTCCATTTACGCCTTTCTTTACTGAGGTTCTTTATCAAAATCTGCGAAAGGTTTCAAGTAAATCAGAGCAGAGCATTCATTTTTGTAGTTTCCCATCCACAACTGGGGAGGTAACTTTTTATATCAAAAATAGTATTTACTATTTTTTGTTCCATTGAAATTGCATGTAACTCCATGTCATGCTTTGTTTCCACACATGATCAGAGAGATGGGCGTGTTGAGCAGAGTGTAAGCAGGATGATGACCATCATTGATCTTGCTCGCAATATTCGAGAACGGCGCAGCAAAGCTCTCAAAACGCCACTTAAGTATGTCCGTACGCTGCTTGGATGATCTTATTTTCTGTAATATTATTTTTATGTAGGGACATTTAGTTAAAGTTGTTGACATCGTATTATATGATTTGTATTTCTCTAAATATAAATGAAGTAGAAAGGCAAGTGATAACTTCAAGGAGACTTTTGTTTTTGTTTTTTGTCTTTACAGCCATTAAGTTGAATGAACCTTTTTGGTTGTAGTTGTGCTGTAACATATTTGCTCGGTTTTTATTTTGCTTTTGCATTTCCTGTGTTTATCCTGCTTGAAGAATAGTATAAATATATTTGCTGTAACTCTTTTTTTCATCAGACCTATAAAAACGGATGTGTTCATTAGTATCATTACTGTCATTCAACTCTGCAATATGGGTTAATTAAGTTGAATTTCAGGGAGATGGTGGTCGTTCATCCTGACAATGAATTTCTGGAAGACATTGGTGGAAAGCTAAAAGAGGTTTGTTTAAAAGGCCAAACTTATTATGTGCCCGTAAATCTTGCCATTCTGAAATTATGCAACTACCTTCTATAATTATTTGTAAATATTCTCTTCCTTTATGTCAATAATTCATTGTTACTGTCGATCTGTCTGCTTGAGACCATTATTTAATATTTATCAAGAATTTGCATATTCATATGTGTAGTGCTTGTATATAGTCGTATCTATTGAGCAAGTAGATTAATTAGTTGTGCTTTAGTACTTCCTAATTAGTTTCGTTATATCAGAAGTGTTGATATTTTATCTATTTTTCAATGTATAGTATGTCATGGAGGAGATGAATGTTAAGACTGTCACAACATGTGATGATCCCATGAAGTATTCTGTTTCGCGGGCAGAACCCAATTTTAGGTATGTGTTCCTAAATGCGTAAGAATCATTGCACATTTCTACCCATGGTTTAGCCCTTCGTATTTTTTCAGCGTACTAGGCAAAAGACTGGGAAAAGACATGGGTAAAGTATCAAGTGAAGTTAAGAAAATGACTCAGGACCAAATCTTGGCATTTGAACGAAGTGGAAAGGTTTCATTCCTTGGTCATTGCTTGACGGTAGACGATATTAAGGTAACAGTCCATGATTCTAGTGGTTGTTGATTTTAGGATTCGGTGTTTTTTTTCATAAAGTTTTAGTTTGTGTCAAGAAGGGAAATTATGTTGCTTTATTTTGTATATCCATTAGATTAAAAAATAAAGTCCCCTAATACTTCTTCAAATGACAAGATATATTTGGCATATTTTCTACTGGTATTCTTCCTGAATATCACAAGCTCATGTCTCATGATCCTTCATGAATTTACATTTCAGATTTGCACCAGTTGGCACAGAACCTACAGATTTTACTGTGTTTTGATTTCTTTGAAATATACCTGATAAAATTTGTATATTTAGGTGGTCCGACAATTCAAGCGTCCAGCAAATATGTCAGAGAAAGAAATGGATGCTGCAGGAGATGGTATGGCACTAATTATATTAAATCATGGTAGCAGTTGCGCTTCTTTCAGACGATAACATTGGTATGCTGTTTTTTGGTTGTAGGTGATGTTTTGGTCATATTGGATCTTACAGCTGATCAATCGTTGTTTGAAGCTGGAGTGGCTCGCGAGGCAGTGAACTAATTCTTTCTTTGTGTAGAACTGGTGCTCTCTGTTTTTATATAGATTGTTTGACAAAAAAGGGTTCCCCCTCGCTTTTATATTATAAAGCAACGACCACAGCAACAACCACACGGTTCAGGTAGCAGGATACAATACACGCACACCACAGGGATAGGTTGTTTCAGTATTTCCTGTAATGAAATTTACATATGACGGATGTTCGCTGTCGGCCGTCTCATAGGTTCATTTCTTGATGCCTTAATTCACTAATTTTGCTTGGCCCATGTCATGATGGTTTAGTAATAGTTCAAAGGATTACCTGAAACTCCAATAATGTGATAATGGAGATCTAAAAGATAACACTGTCGCAGGAACCATGATGAGCTGTTTTGATGAACACACAATGTGGTCTCATAATTTTACTTTATCTATCCAGGTCGTAAACAAAATCCAGAAGTTACGCAAGGTTGCTCAGCTGGAACCTACGGACCTGGTTGATGTGTATTACAAATCTGAAGATGATAACAACACACTTCAAGAAATTTTGCAGTCACAGGTAAGCTAGTTTAGTTTAAATAAAGGTTTATTGTTTCAGAGATAAGAATATTGCTTCATGAAATCTACTGTTATTATCTGCAGGATCAGTACATTAGGGATGTGCTTGGTAGTTCACCAATCCCAAAGGCAATGGCGCAATCAGATGTGGTGAGTTTAGATCTTATACAGTTTCAGCTTTCTGACTTCAACCTTCCAGTATGGTACATTCCAGTATGGTAGTTAGCCTGCTTTAAGCTGATGTAGCAGCAGGGTTTTAACGTATAAATAGATGTAGCAGCAGCTTGTTGTAACCTCTTGTACAGTTTGTTTTTCGGTTTGCCTCTTGTGTAGTTCTTAGTTTTCCTCTTGGTAGTAGTCACCTTTTGTAACCTCCTTTGGTACAGTAGTTTTATTTCAAGAAAGAAAGAAAAATAGAATCTGAATCTTTTGGAAATCTGCTCTTTTGGTTGCTATTATCATCTGTTCTTTTTACAGTAACAAGAACAGATGATGATAATGATGGCTGAATTGCTCACAGGAGGAAATGTGCTCGATTAGCTTGCTTCAAATCAATAACTGCACCCTATTGTTTGTCTGATAACATGGCTGTTTTTCAAGCAATCAGTGCTAGAGATTCCTATATGCCGTTGAATGGCTACTGAGGGCAACCATCTCTTTGATCAGAGAAGTTTGTCATGCCATTAGTGCAGATTCCTTGACATATCTAGAGATTGAAATAAAGAGGCTGATAGATTGGAAGAGGAAGCGATGATTGGAAATAGGAAATCCATGCTTCTTGCCCTGTTCTCTCTGTTCTGGCTTCAGATTGTCTGATGGCAGGGCTTTCAAGTGCTCAGAATCTCGCTGCTGGGTTGCCAGCATAAGCTGGAGGCGTCATCGATGCCGAAGGTCAACGGCATATCCATTGAAACTAGGTGCACATTGGCGCTACGAGTACTTTTGACGCAAGAGCCTGGGCTACTGCAAGGTTCTTTTTTGTGCGGTCCACACTCTCCTCGGTGTGCTCATGCTTTTGGAGATGATCTTTGAAGGTGCACCTACTGCAATTCCAACAGACTTAGTTCCAACACATATAGTCTAATGTCGTGGTTGGAAACGGTCAAGCAACTGACCCTGTGACCCAACAAGCAAGGAATGAGAGAAATAGCAGATCAAATACATATACCATTTCCTGATGTTATCAGCAGAATTACATGAGTTTCTGATGTTGTAGGCCCAGGTTATGCAATTAATTCATCACAAGGATGAACAATCAGATACTTTAGTGCACAAGAAAATAATATTAATCCCTTGCCAAAAAAAACTTAATTTGGATTTGCACCATATGCATGCATGGTGCACACTGCAAAATAAGTAGCATGTACATTACTTTCAGTCTGATGGTACTCATCAAATGCAAACCAAAATGCCTAAAATGGTACTCATCAAATGCAAACCAAAATGCCTAAAATGGTACTCATCTGTTAGCAAGCTGAAACTTGCTGGTAGATTAGAAGTCCTGAAATATTTTTTGTGTGAGTGGTGTGAGTGGTTGGACTTGAGATAAAATTGAGAACATATTCCTACTTTCTTACTCCATTTTTCTGCGCACTATCAATTGAAAACATCATGAAGATAATATGATATATCAGAAACACTGCTCTTTGCTACAGTTGCTCATAACTTCTTTTGGCATTATTAGGGACCAGTGACCACAAAAATGATTTGTTTTGTTACTGTATTTATTTATTTTGCTGAGAGCATGAACAAAATTCTCATTTTTACAAGGTAGGACAATGAGCATTTAGCAAAGTAGCCGGGAGATCTTCTGCACTTGTTAACTGAAATTATCTTCGACAACTATCTCAAATTACTTTTGAATTGATCAAATGTACATATGATACTGCTCATGTGGGAAGCTGCAGCATCACTGCATCATGATTAACCACTCTCGCAAGCATCCGCAACTACGAAAGAAGAATTAAGGTAAACCTAACCATAGCATTAAACATATGGATCCAAATCAGCTCCTTACGAAGCAACGCATAAACTAGGGTTTAAGCTTCTGTCGCTCTAGCAACCCATCATCTACTTATTACTTCCCAATGCCTTCCCCTAGGCCCAAACAATGGTGTTATCAGGTTCAGTAGAGATAAGATGAAGCAAAACCAAGAAGCTGTTGATTCAGACTTGTATATACCTATGTATCTTTCTTCATTGGTTATTTTGAAAGTTGTTTTCGTAGTTCTAAAACCTACTTGGCCTTTTCTGGCCTCTTCTCCAATGCGATTTGCTACAAGTCAACGGTTTTCACTAGCTTGGGATGTGTAGGTACATATACATGGGCTTTTGATGTTGGGAATAACTGCTATTGACCTAACCCTAATTACTGAAAAGTAGATAAAAGTAAACGACAATATTCTTCTCTGCTTTATTGAGAGGGGTCGGCCTCTTTATATAATAAGCAAGACTTGGCCAACAAGTTGGAAATCTATTCAAACAATAATACAATCTCTAAACCGACTGGACTCTTTCCTAACAAAGATGCTTAATCAACTAGGACTCTAATTAAGGGATAAGACTCCATGTTTGGTGGGCTGGTCCATATAACATCTCTCCCTTCCTTGAAAAATAGCTTGTCCACAAGCTGTAGGTTGTCACGTGCCTCCCAGGGGACGATGGGGGCTACCAGATGTGGAAGAAAAAAGTCCATTTTACTACCCTGAATAAAGTTTGTGGTTCACATTACCCCCTCATCTATTTTTCTGCTCTTTTAACACCCTAAACAAGCCCATACCGGACAAAAAAACTGGGTGGTTTGTTGATGTCTACTACACAACCTTCTTCTTGTAGACGTTGTTGGGCCTCAAGTGCAGAGGTTTGTAGGACAGTAGCAAATTTCCCTCAAGTGGATGACCTAAGGTTTATCAATCCGTGGGAGGCGTAGGATGAAGATGGTCTCTCTCAAGCAACCCTGCAACCAAATAACAAAGAGTCTCTTGTGTCCCCAACACACCCAATACAATGGTAAATTGTATAGGTGCACTAGTTCGCGAAGAGATGGTGATACAAGTGCAATATGGATGGTAGATATAGGTATTTGTAATCTGAAAATATAAAAACAGCAAGGTAACAAGTGGTAAAAGTAAGCGTAAACGGTATTGCAATGCTAGGAAACAAGGCCTAGGGTTCATACTTTCACTAGTGCAAATTCTCTCAACAATAATAACATAATTGGATCATATAACTATCCCTCAACATGCAACAAAGAGTCACTCCAAAGTCACTAATAGCGGAGAACAAACGAAGCACTACAAAAAAAATACACTTCCGTGATGATACGTGTTTGTCACAGTAGGTCGCGTTTTTTTTCATGCATGTACGTCCATGACAAATTTATGACAGAATCAAGATAGTCATACCTGCGTTTGTCAGAGAAGTGTTCCATGACATTAACAAAATTATCATCACGGAAGTGTCCACTTCCATGACGATAAATCGCGCGTCCGCGAAGTGTTTTCGTCAAGGGTGGTGACCGTGGCATCCACCGTAACGGAACACCGTTAAGCTATCGGGTCGGGTTTTGGATCCGATAACCCGTTAATGACCACGACCAATGGGGATTTTCCACGTGTAAAATCATCTATGGTCGGAGGAGACACGTGTCAGGTCCGCGTTGGCACAGGTGTCACTCATCCAATGGGCGAGACGCGCCTATGATATGTTGACACGTGGACCGGCCCATCAAGTTTAATTGGGCCGGCCCAATTAAAGGCCCACAAGTTTTGCGGACCATAATGGGCCGGCCCAGCTAAAGGCCCACAAGATTTTATGACCATAATGGGCCGGCCCAGCTAAAGGCGCACGAAGTTTTTGCGAGCCATAATGGGCCGCCGGTAAAGGCCCACAAGATTTTTGCGGGCCATAATGGGCGGCCCGGCTAAAGGCCCACAAGATTTTTGTGTGCCATAATGGGCCGGCCTAGGTAAAGGCCCACAAGATTCTTGCGGATCATAACGGGCCGGCCCAGCTAAAGGCCCATGAGATTTCGCCGACATTAATGGGCCGACCCAACTGTAGGCCCACATGATTTTGAGGACCCTAGTAGGCCGGCCATTAACTGGCTGCCATGTTTTGGGCCAAATGCCGGCCCATATTTGATCTGGTCCATTAATGGCCTGCCACGTTCCGGGCCTAAAAGTGGCCCATATGAGATCTGGCCCGTTATAAGCCTACCACGTTCTGGGCAAAATTACAGCCCATATGAGGTCCGGCCCTTTAAGAGGCTTTGGGCTCAATTATGGCCCATAACAAATTCGGCCCGTCAACTGGACACTATGCTTTTGGGCCCACTTGCTAAAGGCCCACTTAGTAATTCGGCCTGATATTAGTTTTGGCCTGTTAAGGGCCCGTTTAACATTTCGACCCTATATTAATTTTGGCCTGTTAAAAGCCCGTCATATAGTTGGGCCTAATTACGGCCCGATTTGCATCCGGCTTGCTCGGAGCCGATATCTGATTGGGCGAAACAAGGACCGAGACAATTTTGGCCTGTTAAAAGCCCGTGATTTGATTCGCACAATCATGGGCCGGGGTTCATTTTGGGCTGCTGCCGGCCCGTGAGCTGTTTGGCACGTTTCAGGCCCAACCTACATCGTGATTGCATGACGGCCCGATTGTGTACCATAATTTTACGATTTGGCCGGTTTACTGCGAAGACAGGATATATATACAGTAAAATAACTGCAACATCGTGAATAAGAAAAAACGTAGACTATACAATAAAGAAATTACGGCATATTATATCCACTGAGCATCAAAGTTCGCAACTATGATAATAAAGCACAAGCAGATAGCAGATTACATACACTGGGCATCAAAGATTGCCACCAGTGAAAATAAACACGCCGACAAAATAATATACAAAACCGACAACACTTCAATAGAGTTCAAGAAAGGTTAGCCTCATTGGGAGCTGCAGCGTAAGCAAATGAAAGCAACATGATGAGATCAAACTTGTTCAACACTTATATCTTCCTCACTCTGAAAGATAAACAAGCGGACATATATGACACGTTTTGCACGTAAAAGTATCAGTGCTGACAATTCATCACATTTCTTACTGACGAATAAAGTGACACAGTTTAAAATTGCATTAACACAATATGGTATTGTTCACGTCAAGACATGGCAGGAAATGACATTGTGAAGGAGTTGGCAGCTTCACGACAACACTGGATTACAGATCAAGAACTCATAAGTATCAATGGTTAGTGTGCTGTCAATTTATACCATTTTAGATTGGCAAATAAAGAGACGGTTTAAATAATGGTAGAATGATATGACATTGTTCATAGTTAAGACATTGCAGAATATGAAATTGTGCTGTAGTGCGTAGGTTCACCACACCACCGGATTACGGATGAAGAATGAAGCATACATGCAAAGGCAAAAGAAGATCACTTGCTCAGATAGTTTAATTTACATGGTATGAAGAAGGAACTTGGTTGTACAACTGAAAACTTAAATTGAGAAAGGACAAACTTTTGTTTATGAACTACATAATAAACTTTAAATAAGCAATTTGATGCAAACACCAAAAATAAACAAATTTATGTAATTATGCCTAACCAAATATATACAACAAAGTTTGAAGGCTTGAGATGGACAAACTTACATTATTGGTGAAGACATGCTCTATAAAGGCCTTGTCCATGCGGATGGAGGGGGGGGGGGAATTCAAGAAGTTTACCACAGAATCTTCTTCAAAAGCATTGCCTTTATTCTACATTTTGTTAAGAGTAAATATAGATGTGATAAGATACAAAAAAATGGAGAATATTTAAGATAAGATGAAGAGTGATGCTACATAACCAAGTAGCTATAAATGTAAGTGCACCGATATAGGAAAAAGGTACAGCCAAGAGCAATGCACAGCTAAACTTCTTCAGTACCAACCTTATGGTAAGAGTAAATATAGATCTGATGTGTAGAAAATGGAGGGCAAAGGAAAATAAGCTGCAGAGTGATGGTACATGAACAACTAACTGTCATTATAAGTACACTGATAAAGGACAACATGTACTTACAAGAACAATGCAGAGCTAAAAAACATTGGCATTGGATATATTCTACACTAATGTAACCATTCATACAGATGAGATAATTTGAAGCGAACAATTGATAAGCAAGCTATCATGCATACTGCTGTCACATAATGAACCAGGTATGTATGCAAGTACAGTGATACAGGACAACAGGTACTAACAAGAGCAAAGCAGCGGGCATCATATTTGCGATGTCCTGTCGTTCTTTTCAAACCGGAATTCTTCTTCGAGCAGATTTCCTGCAAAAAAGATCCGTAAGGCACATGCGGAAAAGTAGAAGTTCAAATTGTCATGTGATTTCATAGACAGTACCTCATCATGGGAATGAGACCAGTGCATAACAAGGTTTTTCCATTCAATGTCTTCTAAATTTAGCACAGGAGACTTCACCGGAAATTCATTTATAGACTTGCCATCAAAGTGTGATTTCCTCAGGTAACACCGATACTGCTGCAATGCTTCCTTGAAAAGCACAAGCAAGCTTTGCTCGTCATGACTATCCAGATTGACCCTCGCCTAGTTACAACAATGTAATGTAAATCATTGATGTGTTCAATCAGCAGAAAACAGGAAAATAATAACCATGAATAATAGCACTTACACGTAAGTTGGATAGGAAGATGTGAAAATGGTGTTTGTCTTCACTATAATCTTCCCATGATGGGAATATATGCACGTAGTCCCTAACAACATTGAAAGCATTGTCTTTTAAACTGGGAATAAATGGAATGGGGTTCCAATCTGCAGGAATTGGCCGTCTCTGCAGTTGGGATAGGACTTCGGCCGGTGGACTTGCTATACTTTTCATTTGGGTGGGATTTTTCTGTGGTACAACCGGTGCTATGGCAAATGAAATCGGTATACCTTTTCTTGGAGTGCAGGTCCTGTGTGGTGGGGCTAGTGTTGTGGCGATGAAGTATGGGTACAGTCTCTCGAGTCGGTCCTACGTTTTGTGTCATGGTTGTACAACCAATATAAGTGGGGTGCTGTCTGATTTCTCCGGCACCACCACATTTTTCAAGGACTTTGCTGGTGCTCCTTAAGGTTCGGCAATCACCCTCTTCCTTTTTGATGTCTGATGCACAATAACAATATTTGAGTGAAAAAACATGGTATGATGACAGATGGAATATGTATTGATAATGGATGGGCATGGCATCTCGACATATATGATGAGTAAACTAAGCAGATGGCGGTGCAACAAAGTAGAAGAAATGCAAGACAACATATGCAAGATACCCACAATCAATAAAACATTGCCAAATTAGAATAGGCACCTTGATGGGTGAGCAGGACAGGCCATCTGCCTTTGACTCCTCGAGGTTAGAATAGTCATTAGGATCATATTCTGAACAAGAATCAACAGGTGGGGAGCGTATGAGTTCCATTGCATCCAGAATGGCACTCAATGCCTTGGTGCCAATTTTGTAAGTCATTGCAGTGTTTAGCTTCAAGAGTGGACTGCTGCTAGTGCGACACAAAGCAGCTACCACAGAGACCATAGTGTAGATATAACGGAAAACCTTAAGCATCAGAGTAAAATCAGCAAAGTGGAACTTGCTGGAATATATGTGCCAAGATTGCGGTGCGGCTAGAAAGGCTTCGGATACCAGCTCTCTTCAAGTGAAGGTGCGGTATCGTTAATATCGATGTAACTCTCAAAGGCGACACAACTCCCCGCATTTCCTTGCTATTCTTATAGGATTCAAGTGGGCAGGCCACTACAAATCCTATTCCTATGTTTACAAGATCCTACGAACCAAAGAGGCTCAAAGTGTCCATCACAACCGACCGTATAGACCTCTACACTGCAAATGCCCCTGCTCATCTTCAGTACAAGGAACATACTGTACTACTAGCATACTCCCTCCGTTCCAAAATATAAGTCTTGGTAGAGATTTCCACTATGGATCACATACATATGTATCCAGATACATTTTAGAGTGTATATTCACTCATTTTGCTCCATATGTAGTCCATGGTGGAATCTATACAAAGACTTGTATTTAGGAACGGAGAGAGTACATATTAAAGAAGAACGGAAGAGGAACATGGTAAAGAAGAGCAAGCAGATTTTGGACCAGTGCCCACACATGATGAACCAGAGCGCATTAAGAATGCAACTCCCAGCCTCTCGACCATTTTAGGCAGTTGGATGAAGATCCTACGTCTCCTAACCCTTCTTCTTCCTCGTCTCCGATTCTTCCCATACAGAACACCGCACGAGCCGCCGGCCGGACCACCGGCCCCCACCGCCTGTGTTCCTCCGCCACCCCCACCCCCACCCGCGCCCCAACCCCCACCCGCGTCGAGTTTTCTTCATTCGGCGAGGCCCCACAACCACCCGAGCCCCTTCGATCGCACCGGCGAACTCCGGCGAGCTCTGAAAAATCGACTGACCCAATTTTGAAATTTAGTCTACTGTGATTTAACTAGTGTGGAATATAAAAGGGGAAAACCATAAGCATTGGGAGTATAGTGTTGAGCGTGCCATGGCGGATCTGAAGGTGCAAACCGGACAAAGGCAACTTCGCAACCAAGACAAGAAATCAGAGTAAAGCAGTGGCGATCTATTTTCTTGCTGTGATAAATAAGTTGAGCAGATACAAAAGAGTACCACCTCTGGTGCGGCGCCGTGTACGCATCTGCTGAGAATTTGACGGTGCTGCGGTAGCGATGGCTGTCGGTGGCGTGGAAGCAGATCTAGGAGGGTAGACGGTGGCGGCGGGGCGCGGTGGACGAGACGGTCGTAGGAGCGGCGCCGGCAAGGTGGACGGCAGACGGGATGAAGCGAGAGGACGGGATGCAAGGATCCCGGTCCAAGGCGTGGATGAGAGAGGTCGATCTCTTGTAATGGACGGCGGCGTCGGGTACCAGCTCGGCATGGTGGAGGAGGACGGCGGTGGATGGGGTGGCGGACGGCGGACGGAGGAGGGTGGGTGGAGAGGGTGTTTGGCGCCCACGGAGTACCTAATGGGGAAAAGGGAGGTAGAGAGGAAGGGGAACCATGTATTCAAGGCGTGCTTGTCTCAAATGCGAGGAAATTTACAAACTTAGCCCCCGTTTCAAATTTCTACTACATCACAACAACATTATTCGGTTGGGGATAGGACGGTAATCTCGCATACACCGAATATTTGCCGACAAGAGTTTGTTTTTGGCGCCCACCGTGTATGAATATGAATCGGGGAGGGAGTCGATTTTGGCCGAGGACACACTGTGTTTTGGCGCCCACCGTGTATGAATCCGGGTGAGAGGCGGTTACGTCATGTTTGGGTGAAATTACAAACCCACCCCTATCAAAACCTATAGCAATCCAGCAGATAGGCTTTGCGTGGCAGGGATAGGCAATAGTGATTTCCATCTCGCATATTTTGGTTTCGGGCGGTTACTGCGACTTTCCCCGCTTAGTTCAAATTTTGCAGAGTGCACGTTTACCGTGCCAACTCAATTCGTATCCCGTTTGTATTCTATTTTTTTTTCGGGCAGGATCCATTTTCAATTGGAATTACATTCTATATACATCAATTTTTTATATATACTTTCAAAAGCACAACAAAGAATTCTGCTCCTTCATATGTATAATATGATTTACAAATACAACGATCTCGAAATCTTAAGGTTGAATTCAAAAAAATTTAACCAAATTATGTTCTACTAAAATGTATGGATCAAGAATACCTACATATTAAATAACATAGATGTGCGTGAATTCATATGAGTATGCAGGTTTGATAGATCAATTTTGGTTCGAGTATGGATTACATGTATCATCATCTCGAATTCAAATATTTGAATCCTTTTTGTTCACTCCTTTCACGCCCATCTCTCTCGCATGCATGCTCCTTTAGGTAGCTATCACTCTCTTTTCTCCAGCTCACCCGCACGCTCATTTCATGTTTCTCCTATCCTCGCAAACATGGTCTCTCGACGTGTCCCTTGAGAAGTGTCACACTCTCCCTATCATTATACATTACACGGTTTTCATTATCTCTCACGTCTCTACTGTTCTCCTGTACTGCACCTAAGCTTTCTTTTTCACCGCCACACACACAGTCTCCACTCATCTTTCACTTTGTCTTTCTCTCTATGGGATTCTCTCACACACCCTATATGTCTCTACATACGACTCATACCACTAAAATTACTCTCTCTCTCTCTCTCTCTCTCCTGTAGACACAACAATTGTTGCGGTCTCCTTTTGTCTCCATCCTGCATCGACATTATTCATTTGTTTACCGATCAGACAACCCCGACTACCGTCTCCTCTCTCTCTCACACAGACACACACACACACACAACTCCTGCTTCCACTCCCCTTACCGACTACCGTCTCTCTCTCTCACACAAAACTCTCACTTTTGCACCCCGACTCGTACTTCTCTCACAAACATTTATCGACTAGCTAGCCTCTAGATAGGTTTGCACACCCGCACACTCGTGCCTCCACCATCGCATACATGTCTCTCTCCTGCTCCTTGTATCTATGTAGATTTTTCTTCCCTTCTCGAGACACGCCCTCTCGATCATGCACACACGCACTATCGCCTCATTTTAAGCTGATACCTATCGCGCACACACTCCTTGTGTCTTTGTCACACATGCACTCCATCCTCCTCCACTCTCCCTCTCTCTCACACACACATGGGCTTTTTGCAACAACTAGCAAGATGCCCATGCGTTGTACGGAACATCAAGATGCATTTGTATGTGTAGTTTATCTTGTGGGGGAAAATGATGAACGAGGGAAGGCCTTATTTGCAAATGTGGAGAGGGGTGTGGGTATCTTTTTGCAAAATTGCCATAGTTTCCTTCCTATCCGTCAGATATAGATCGGACGGCCTATATTGCAGGATGGCAGACACACGATCATCACCGACAATGCTTTTTATAAGAGTAGGGATAAAAAATAGAGTTGGTGATGATGGTGGGCCTGCCATCCTGCAATGTAGGTCGTCCGATTTATATCTGACGGATAGGAAGGAAAATATGGCAATTTACCCAAGACTCTTCACCACATTTGCAGATAAGGACTTCCCTCGTTCATCCTTTTCTCCCACAAGATCTTGATGTTCCGTGCAACGCACGGGCATCTTGCTAGTAAGAGTAGAAATTAGACATATACCACTTCTCGAATCTTGAAACCAACAACATTCCTCCCTTATCTCATCAAAAACGCCAAAGGAATATATTTTGAGTGAAACATAACATATTTTTAGTGATATACGTATTTCAAAACTAGACTTTTTTTTATCAAATCAGTGAGTATGTAATAATCTACTTTGATCGTGTGGCAACGCATTGGCAGATTGCTAGTAGTTATTATAATTTTTTGGACACAAGACAAATGGTGGAGTACATATACGAAGAGAAGAGGCGCACACACGTAGTCGGACTCTCGCTGTCTCGCACACATGAGTGTTACGTAAAGGCGACGTTAACAAATAAACCCTAAAACCCTAGGTGCACGATTGCTGCATTCACGGGTACCGGGTACGTGGTGGAGCACCTTTGTAGGAATAGTCAGCTCGGCGTGATAATTTAATCCAGAGGAGTTGATGGTCGGGACCACAGTGAACGACTTGAGCGCGGTGGCTCGTCAGTTGCCACAGATCGAGTAGCCACATTTAAAATATCGTTTTTCTAGCGGGGTTAAGAGTTCCGATTTTCAATGGCGCGTTATAAGTAGTAAGTAGTTTTCAGAATGATTGGTATGGAGTGAAAATGGAATTCATAGTACTATGTACCTCCTTGGCGTATGGTTGTATGGTTTTTTTTGCGATGGAGGTTGTATGGGTTTATGTTGCGAGATGTTGAACCTGGTAGTTCTAGGGAAAATACTATGGTTTATTTAGATGCTGGTTTTCGATAATGAAAATGGGAAGGAAACCCTTCTTTGATTAAAAAAAAACTACTACCTCCATTCTGGTTTACTAGTCCCCATCGTACTTTGGGTCAAAGTTTGTCCACGAATTTTACTTGTAAAATGTGAACGGAAAACGAGATTTTGTTATACCCAAACAAAAAAGGACTGGAGGGAGTGATTGCTCTGACACGGACGCGACCTCTCATAGCGCAGGCATTGAACCGGCGCGCCGGCCAAGAGGGCCGCACTCGCTGCAGGCCCGACTGAGCACGCCTCCTCGCCGCGTGCAACCAGCTTAAGACTGCCCCGCTTGCCTTCATTGAATCCGCGCGTGTGCCGGCAACACGTCCTTCCGCGAGCCGGCAGGCATTTTAGAACACAAAAAATGACTAAAATATAATTAATTTACGCATGGTCTTGACTTGTTGTGCTCGCACTAGTAGCAGGAACTAGTAGAGGTTTTTCTTTATTTATAACTCTCCTCACATTTTTTCGACTTTGAAATGAATCATGGTTGTGGACATTATGTATGAAATGTGCAGATATCTATGAACATGAGTTTGATGTGGAAGTTGAACTTGGAATGTCGGGCTTGCGCGTGAACTATACCATGTCCAATGCTTAAATGCATTATTGTTTGGAAAGTAATTGCTGTTATTACATGACCCGAAAAAACATTTTGTGCCACATCAGTAGATGCACAGACATCACAACAGGCATGCTGACTGGATAAACATTTGAACCTAGCTATTATGAAGGAAATTTTGTATTGACAACAATTTTAGATAGCAGGAGACGCTTAGCCTGCTCTGCCTCTGCTAGCTTATTTCTGGCTTCTTCCATCTCTTCTTTGGATTGGGTGAAGAGAGCATCTGATTGCTCTTTTCGCTTCTTCAGGAACTCAGCTACATTCTCAAGGGCTGCTGCACGCTTTCTTTCAGCCTTTACTAATGCCACGAGGACATGAACAGCTGACGACTCCACCTGGCTTGTGTGTAATCCAGCATCATCTGGGAATTTGCACCTTGTGTCTAATCAAAAATCATTAGGAACTGGAACCTTGTGTGTAATCCAGCCTCATTTTGGAAACATGATCTCGAGGTTGACCATACTTCCCTCCTCGCAGGAACTGCATCCTGACAGGAAGTTACTTCTTTTTTAGATCAATACTCAGAGAAACCTAGATCCATTTAGTAGAAGCCAGATAAACAGAACTCGGAGAAGTGAATTCAAAAGGAAAAAATATATAAAAATGGACTACAAGGTGAGAACACCTAATTCCTACATCAAGCTAAAAACGAAAGCATTAGGACGATTAAGACTCTTCTTATTACACATCGAAGAACACCACGCCTAAGAGAAACAGAAACTACAACATATACACATCGAAGAACACGAGGCTACACGAAAGTAATTGAAAGGGTGTTACTTACCAAAGCTCGTTTTACAGGTTCGGTGCAGCTCCTCTTTAACTTGCCACGCTCCTTGAAGATGTCCCGAATATCCCGTGTTTGGTCTTCATTGCTCCTCTGCATGTTACTTTTCGTGGTTTTAAAATCTCAACATGGCAAGAAAAATATACTACTAGTAATACTCGCGCATCTTGTGGGCAACATTAAAGCACTCGTCTGCCATGTTAGAGAATCTCCAACAGAATCGCAACGCGCGGCGCTTTAAAAAAGCGTTTACAGTTCTCAGCATAGACAGATAAAAAAAAGATAATTCAACTACTCCTCGTTGTCCGACTCCTCCTAGGTGATGGCCTCCTCCGACGTCTGACTGTAGGCGTGAAGATACCGATCGTCGTCGGATTCCCAGGGCGACGCTGCTCCTAGCCTCATGTTGAATTGAGCGTCCGCTTTTCGCCTACGCTTGTCCTCGCGATAGGCGTCTCGCTCCGCCCTCCTCTTATCTCTCTCCGCCCTCCTTTGCGCGTAGAACTCGCGCTCGTTGATGATGTCCTGCGGGAAGTGTTGGCGCCACAGCGCCATGGATTCCTCGTCCATCTCGGCGATGCCGAGACGGTGCTCCCGCCTCCAGTTGTCGCGACGATCTTCGTCGGTGCTAAGCCGCGGCAGAGGCGCGAGCTCCTGCGCCCGCTCCCGGCGTCACGCGTTGGGGATGTTCAATGTTCTATGAGGCCACCGGAGTCGCCACGCCGCCGCGTCGTACGCGCGGGCGGCCTCGTTGGGGGTGTCGAAATTGCCGAGGCTGAGGCGCATCCCGTGAAACTAGATCTCGGCGGAGAAGCCGCCGGAGGGGCGCGCGCGGACGCCGCGGTATCCCCAAGTTTCCCGGTGACACGGCGGCATGGTGGCGCGGCGGCGGCGAGGCGAAAATGAGCGGGGAGAGAGCGGTGGCAAGGCACAGGGCGGTGGGAGGGCATTGGATTTTATAAAAGCGGACGCCACGGCGCCAAAACTAGCGCACGCCTCGCCGCTTTTTCCAGCGTGCGATCCTTTCCCGACGTCTCTGCTATCTCTACTCTCTTCTCTACTGTTATATTTATTTTATATTTTATATTTAATATTTATCTCTACTTCCTTTACTGTCTACTTTTTTTCTCTATACTTTTTTTCTTGCAATATAGGCCGTCCGATTTATATCTGACAGATAGGAAGGAAACAAATAGGAATTTTGCAAAAAGATACCTGAGGGAGTCCTGGATTAGGGGGTGTCCGGATAGCCGAACTATCACCGTTGGCCGGACTCCTGGACTATGAAGATACAAGATTGAAGACTTCGTCCCGTGTCCGGATGGGACTTTCCTTGGCGTGGAAGGCAAGCTTAGCGATACGGATATGTAGATCTCCTACCATTGTAGCCGACTACGTGTAACCCTAACCCTATCCGGTGTCTATATAAACCGGAGGGTTTTAGTCCGTAGGGGCGAACAACAATCATACCATAGGCTAGCTTCTAGGGTTTAGCCTCTCTGATCTCGTGGTAGATCCACTCTTGTACTACCCATATCATCAATATTAATCAAGCAGGAGTAGGGTTTTACCTCTGAGGGCCCGAACCTGGGTAAAAACATCGTGTCCCTTGTCTCCTGTTACCATCCGCCTAGACGCATAGTTCGGCACCCCCTACCCGAGATCCGCCGGTTTTGACACCGACATTGGTGCTTTCGTTGAGAGTTCCTCTGTGCCATCGCTATCAGGAAGGATGCCTCATCCCGTCTTTAAAGACAACACCATTGCTAAAGGAGCTTTGGCCACCGGCAAACTCTCCGGCTAGGCGGTTTTCTTATGACCGCCTGTTCGGCCGCCGCGCCGACGATGACTTCTCGGGTCATCGAAAGCAATCTTCACGTTAACTCGGAACTCGCCGAGAAGTTAGATGCGATGGAGCTCTCTTCCTTAAACGAGCTCTTGGATCGCATCGCCGCCCTGGGAGTCGCTACAGACTACGATCAGATTGGGCCTAAAACCGATCTGAGAGAGATCAACTCTCCCCAGGCTACCCACCACGTTGCTGTGGTAGAGGAACAATACGGCGACTCTTATCCTACCTTAAGGACCAACTATGTACGGATTCCTGACCCCTCCATGCCGGATTCCCGCGGAGGGGAGGACACCACTCAAGCCCTGAACTTAAAGTCAGGCAGTGGGCTAGATTCATTGGACAACCTCCAAGAACCGAAGCTTCCAAGTTCGGAAACTTCTTGGCCCCTGAATCTTAGATCGGACTGGGTTCGGAATTTAATTCCACCCGCCCACCCAAACATAAGCGATCTATCCCGAACCCGGCAAGAGCCCAGTGAAACAGTACATCATTACTGGGCCAGATTCCTCCTGGTTATGGACAGGATAAAGGATTGCCGCGAGGAGGACGCAATCTCATTCTTCTGCAATAATTGCACGGACAAGGGAATTCTAAACGCCATAAGTCGTCGTGAAATTACGTGCTTCGCTGACTTGGCATCCATAGTACGAAAGTACTGCGCGATGGAGAGCGCCTGGAAAACCAAAATCAGATTTTGGGATAATCCGGACCCGAATACGACCCTAGTCCGAAATAAAAGGGTGCATCATCACCAGGCACCTGGGTTACATACCAAAAAGCAAAAACCCCCCAAAGGGCATGGAACCGTCTTTGGAGGGATGGCTCAATGGACCTCGCAAAATTCATAGCACGTAGGCGCCACTCCAACTCATAGCCTTAGAGCATGTTGGATACTACGACAGGTGGCCAAAAGTGGCGAAGAGCTTTTAGCTCCAGAGCACCAGCCTAGCAATACCAGTACGGTATTAACAGTCTTCGAGACTTTCGCATCAAATAATATGCAGAAACGAACACTCCGCAGCCTTGCCGAAGTCTACCAGATAGCAACAATAAATCCATGGAGTGACACAACTATTACCTTTAACGCCAGTGATGAACCTAAAATCCGAACTGCCCGAGCACCAGCCGCATTGGTCCTCAGTCCAATAGTGGACGGCTTTCGCCTTACCAGGGTACTCATGGACGGCGGTAGTGGATTAAACCTCATCTACGAGGAAACCCTTCGAAAAATGGAAATAGACTGGAGCCGCATTGAGCAAAGTAGCACAACCTTTAGAGGAATAATCCCCAGTCGGGAAGCATGTCAGACAGGAAAGATCACACTGGATGTGGTGTTCGGCACGCCGGACAATTATAGGTCCGAGAAGGTCACATTCCAAGTGGCCCCGTTCAGCAGCGGATACTACGCTCTATTAGGGCGAGAGGCATTCACAATTTTTCAAGCTATACCCCATTACGGGTACATGAAACTCAAAATGCCCGGACCCAACAGAATTATCACTCTCGCTAGTGACCCGGACATAGCGCTCCGCGCCGAAAATAAAACAGCCGCACTTGCCCTTGAGGCACTATCCGAAGCCCTAGCGGTAGAGGAACTCACTGCGCTGCGCTCCACGGTGAACAGGGACGATGTGATACCCGATAAGAGATCCAAGTCCACCTCTTTTAAACCGTCAGACGAAATAGTCAAATTCCAAGTCCATCCAACGGACCCTACAAAAACGGCCTCCATCGGGGCACAATTAAACCCTGATGTGGACGCCGCACTACGAGTATTCCTCTGCGAAAATTGGGACATTTTTGCTGGCACCCTTCAGACATGCCAGAATCCCACGCCGGTGGCCGAGCACAGCCTAAATATCCTAAAAGGATTCAAGCCGGTCAAACAAGCTCTTGGCGTTTCTCCGAACCCAAGAGACAGACCATGGGAGAGGAGCTAGCCAAACTATTGGAGGCCGGATTCATCAGAGACATTAAACATCCGGACTGGCTAGCAAACCTGGTAATGGTACCAAAGAAGGACAAATCCTAGCGCCTATGTGTCGATTTTAAGGACCTTAACAAGGCTTGCCCAAAGGATACCTTCCCCCTCCCCCGCATCGATCAAATTATTGACGCTACCGCAGTACACAATTCATTGTGTTTCCTCGACGCATACTCCGGCTACCACCAAATTAAGATGGCAGAGCCAGACCAAGCCGCAACGACATTCATCACTCCATACAGCCCATTCTGCTTCAACACAATGCCCTTTGGGCTCAAAAACGCCGGCGCAACATACCGGTAGCATGATTCGTACATGTCCGCAAACCAGATCGGCAAAACAGTGGAGGCATACGTAGACGATGTGGTCGTCAAATCCAAGCATGTCGAATCCCTAGTCGACGACTTGAGGCTCACATTCGATAATCTCCGAACATATGACATCAAGCTCAACCCGGAAAAATGCGTTTTCGGCATACCGGTGGGAAAGCTCTTGGGCTTCATTGTATCCGTAGAGGAACTGAAGCAAACCCAGCCAAGATCCGAGCTCTGTCACAATTGGATATCCCCAAAGACCTCAAACAAATACAAAAATTGATCGATGCGTGGCGGCTCTAAGCCGCTTCATCTCCGCTTAGGAGAAAAGGCATTACCCCTTTATCGCCTCCTACAACAAGACCGAACACTTCGAGTGGATCGGATGCCGCCACGGCCGGACTCGAAGAAATCAAAGCCATATTGGCAACAAATCCGGTCTGGCGGCGCCCAACATGGGCGAACCAATGCTATTATACATCGCAGCAACCCATCAAGTTGTAAGCGCGATGCTTGTTGTCGAACGAGAAACGGACGGACACAAGTTCCCTCTCCAAAAACCAGTTTACTACGTGTCCACTGTCCTAACTCCATGCAAGTCACGATACCCGCATTATCAAAAGATAGCATACGCGGTGTTCATGGCATCCCGGAAGCTGCGACACTACTTTCATGAGTGTTCGATAACAGTAGCCTCCGAAGTACCTCTTAATGACATTATAAACAACCGCGACGCAACGGGCCGGATTGCTAAATGGGCCATTGAGCTCCTCCCGTTCGACATAACCTACAAGCCATGGCGAGCTATTAAGTCGCAAGTTTTGGCTGACTTCATCGCCGAATGGACTGAAGCCGAACTCCCTAAAGAGTACGGCGCATATTCCAACTGGATCATGCACTTCGACGACTCCAAAATATTGGCGGCACAGAAATTTGGCGTTGTTCTGACATCCCCAACCGGAGATACAGTTCAATACGTACTTCAAATAATGTACACGGACTCCAACAACGCAGCCGAATACGAGGCCCTCCTACATGGTCTCCGGATGGCAGTCTCCATGGGCATTCAACGCCTAGAGGTGCGAGGATTCGAACCTCGCGATATCCCAAATAAATGGGGACTTTGATGCCAAGGATCCAAAAATGGCAGCTTATCACAATGCCGTCCTAAAAATGTCAGCTCGGTTTGAGGGGCTCAAATTTCACCATATAGCCCGGGATAACAACCAGGCAGCGGACATGTTGGCACGCATTGGCGCAAAGCGCGATGCCCCCCCCCCCAACATCTTCCTAGAGAGGCTTTTCAAGCCATCCGTATTATGGGAAGGAGAGTCCGGAAATAACAACCCGGACCCAACCACACCACCCCACACCGAACATTCCGACATAGTTGGTGGTTCCGCCAACGAAATAACACCGTCATTACGCAATAATGGCAGTCATTGCCCGTGGACAGAATCCATTCCTAGCCTACCTAACTAGGCGGGAACTTCCCGAGGACTAAAAGCGAGGCCCGCTGCATAGTGCGGCGGTCTAAAAGCCTATAAAGTCCATGAGAGAGAGAGCTTTATAAGAAAAGCACAACCGAGTCCTTCAAAGGTGTATCTCCAAAGAGGAAGGGCGGAATCTCCTGGCTGAAATTCATGCGGACTCGGTGGGCACCATGCCGCAGCCCCGCCCTTGTAGGCAAGGCCTTCCGTCTGAGATTTTATTGGCCCGGCGGCAGGCAGATGCTCAGGACTTAGTCCAACGATGCGTCGGTTGCCAGCTCTTTGCTAATCAAAGCCACATGCCACCCACCGCCCTCAAAACTATACCCATCACCGCCCTTCATGGTGCAGGGCTTGACATGGTTGGACCCCTTAAAGGAGGAACCCACAAGCAAAATACCTATTGGTCATGGTGGATAAATTCACCAAATGGATAGAGGCCAAGCACAGAAGACGGCGAATCCGGACCGATGATAGACTTCATATCGTGGGTAGTACACAGTTCTGGCGTCCCCATAGCATCATCACCGATAACGGCACGAACTTCACGGCCGACGAGGTCAAACTCGTGCAAAACATGGGCATCAAGCTCGACTACGCTTCAGTCTATCACCCCCAAACTAACGGTCAAGTCGGCGAGCAACCGGTCTACTCAGGAGCGGCATTAAACCCAGACTAGTGCGGTCCCTCAAGGAATCTAACACGCACTGGGTTGAGGAGCTCGACTCCGTACTCTGGGGGCTGCGGACCACGCCGAGTCGCACTACCGGATTCACACCCTTTTTTATGGTATATGGCGCAGAGGCGGTTTTGCCCTGCGACATAATTCATGACTCACCTCGCGTGCGCATGTACGAAGAAAGAGAAGCCGAGCTCGATCGGCAGGACAGTTTGGACGCCTTGGAGGAGGAGCGCGACGTGGCAAAAGCTCGTTCCGCATTCTATCAACAGCGAGGCTCAAGATATCAAAGCGAGGAAATGCACGGGCCAAAACTTACAATGTTGGCGAACTAGTTCTACGCCTGCTGGACAAGGAAAAGGACAAACTCAAGCCCAAATGGGAGGGCCCTTCATTATCGACCAAGTCCTGACCGGCGGAGCGTACCGTCTGCGAAACACATCGGATAACCGACTCGAGCCGAACCCATGGAACGCAGCCCGTCTCCGAAGATTCTACGCCTAGCGCCGGATTCTGAGTTCGTCTCCTTCCTCCGTCTATATTTTATACTTTAAGCTGTATTTTATTTCTCTCCTTCTTCCTCCTTTTTTTCGAAGCCGTTAAAGGCTCGTTCGCGCATTGTTCGCACCAACTTGACGCGCCATCCGCGCTCATTATACCTGGGGGCTTCTTTAACAGAAGCTTATTTATACGGGCTTTATGCCCAACACATGTGTCACACTTCTGCATGTACCTTTTATTCACCATTATATCCATTGATATGACATAAGTTTTGGGCAAGCTGGGTTGCCTGTCTCCTGTGCTTACCCCTACGTTCCCGATTGTTCGGCTAGGTGGTAAAGGGAGCACCTCTGCGATTATTACCGCCGGTCAGCGGACGTGTACCTCGAGACCGGGTGAAGCCGAAAGCTAAGCGTTTTAAGGGAATATTCGGTCGGTGAACTAAAAAGACGATTTTTATTTTTTCCTTTATCTGCCCCGGATGCTTTTCTGCTTTTTTCGCAGTCCGGACATGCACTTTGGGGCATGCCTCCCAGGGAAAGGAACCTCTAACGGAACTATTCTCCCTGGAAGATGTTTCTTGCTAACCATGTAATATAACATAACTAGTTGGGCACTTGTCTGGTAAAGCACTTATGACCCCTACGCCTGGTCTCCACGCATGCCCCGGTTTCTACATAACCGCGATATTCGGACACACTCCGGACTATTGGGTCCTGAGGTTGAAGCGAAAAGGTCCGCTACGACAAACGATCTACAATCCGGCTAGAAGGCATTTTACATGTCATTTTAAATTACATAGTCAAATTGACTGATTGTATTCCTCTCCAATGCCATCTAGTAGGCTGTCTAGTTTACAGTCCTGCTGGGAATACTTTGTGGCCAACTCTACTTGGCCGTACACTAAGCTCACATGGATCTCCTTCCCATCGGGCCCCACAGGTCCGACCTCGGCCATGTGGTTTGGGTCCGCCTTCGTGTACCGCGTCTTCACCATGGCCCGGGCCTCCCTGGCGTCTTGACGACAGGCCGATATCTTCCATAGTCGGAAGCGTTGCCGTGCTCCCTGAAGCTTCTCTGCAAGCTCTCCAAGGCCTTCGGGCAGGGAGATAGATGGTCACAAGGCCTGTGCGACGCCTTTCATCACCTGCCGAACTCGTTCGTGCAGTTGTAATAGCTCGGGAAGAAGGTCACCCGTAGAACCGGGCATTTCCTCTGCAGGACGACCCGTGAGCATACCTACAGACATAACTCTGTTAGTTGACTTCCTCGCCGAACTCGGTTATTCTAACTATTTTAAGTCTCGGGGGCTACTGACATATATAACCGTCAAATTTCCTCACCCATATGTCCTTTACATACTACTCCGTGGCTCTGGCTAGAACATCTTGAGCGGCACGGAGGTGCAATCTCCCGAATTGAAGGCATTCAATGCCTCTTGGGAGAAACATGCGGCACGAAGAACTGTCCGGCGGCGCCTGTGATTCATGGCGCTCTCCACCTCGGAGTTGGTGGCAGACAATCTGCCGGCATCCTCTGTCGGCGGAGCATCCGACGCACGCCTCGTGCTCGCCTCCGCTTCTGGACCCGGCTTTGGAGCCTGGCCGGTGGAGGCTCGATTGGCAACCTCTCCGGACACAGTCCGGCGAGCGCTCTTTTTCCTGAAAAGATCACCAGCGTTAGTACGCCTTCCAGGAATCAATCCTGGGAATATGGTGACGCGCCATACCGTTGCGGCGGTGTTTCGATCCGGAGCGCACTTCTTTTTAGCCTGCGGGGCCGTGCTGCCCCTTGTTGGCTAACCGCCGCAGGCTCGGCCTCCTTCCATGAAAAGGCACCCCCTGCGAAACACCATTGGTATACGGTGATAAAAAATAAGCACGGATGGGTCATTATCAGAGTATTGGGACCTCGGTCTCAGTTAGCTGTGAGGCTGGAAGTTTTCCGGGGTAATCGGCCGTAATGGCAACCAAGGCATTATCGATGCTCAGTTGGTGAAATACCCCATCAATCAGCTCCACCAATATGTCCGGATCCTCTTGGGAGGCCGAATCGAGGAGCCGTTCCGGATCCTCGGGTTGTGGACGCGGGCTGTTTATGTCTTTTACGGCCTGGCGCAGTTCCTGCGTCAAAATCACAAAACAAGATACCTAAACCATGGGAATACGGATCGGATGTGCAAAAAAATGTCCGCTTACCCAGCTTCGAGGATTGTTCATAGAAAATCCGTTCAATGGACTGACGCGGAGAAAATCTTCCTCTTCTCCCTTGTACAACGCGGACAAGGTCTTCACCAGATCGGTGACCGATCCCGGCCCCTTACGGCCATGACGGGTGGCATTGTCCTCCCCGTTGAAATCCCACATGGGGTGGCCCCTATACTGGAGCGGTTGCACCCCCCGCATAATACATGTGGCCATGACACCGATCATGGTCAGTCCGGAATGAGATAGCAATCTTATTCGGCTCATCAGGTAAAGGACGTCCCTATCGTCTTCCCTCTGGGAGCTCCGCGGGCGCCAACTCAGGCGTTTCTTCAAAGGAGCATTGCTGAACTCCGGGAGACCGATCCGAACAGGATCCGGCAGCGGGACGTCTTCTATATAAAACCATTCCGAAGGCCAATCTTCGGACGCCTTCTTCGGGGTTCCGGATAGATATCCGGTCCCGGCGATGCGCCATAGCTCGGCTCTGCCCACTTGATATATTGACCCCTCGTGAGAACGGGGTACAAGGCAGAATAATCTCTTCCACAGCGCAAAATGAGGCTCGACGCCCAAGAATAGTTCGCAAAGGGCCACGAAGCCCGCGATGTGCAAAATGGAGGCAGGCGTAAGGTGGTGCAACTGGAGGCCGTAGAACTCCAAGAGCCCCCGGAGAAACGGATGAATTGGAAATCCGAGTCCTCTTACTAGATAAGAGATAAAGCATACCCGCTCTCCTTTGGAGGGATCGGGGATACTCTCCGCTTGCTTTCCGCCCTTATAGGTGGCGAGTCCGGCTCGAACCGGAACCATGAAGGCCGGGGGAATAAATCCCTTGGTTTGGAGTGTCACTAGCTCGCTATGCGGGACTGAGCATCTCTCCCAGTTTCCAGGTTGAGGGATGGGAGCGTGAGAGGAGGAGCCGCGTCGACTGTCCATGATGGAATGGATTTTTGTCAGAGGCGCTCCAATGAAAGCTCGCGGAGGGGGGATGGTGTGACTCAGATCTAGATCCTCGTCCCTTTTATAGGCGGCTCATTTGCGCAGCTAGGAGGATAAGTGTAAAAATACCCTGGCTTTTCGCATTCATTCAAACACATGGAAGATGGCCATTATTGGGCGTGGAAGCCAAGGAGCGCAGCATTTATCAGAAGCCGGACACTATTCGACAAGTATATGGAATTTGGAGAAGAACCCGCCTCGCAATGCCGAAGACAATCTACGCGCTGGACTCATCGCCATTGAAGCCTGGTTCGGGGGCTACTGAGGGAGTCCTGGATTAGGGGGTGTCCGGATAGCCGAACTATCACCGTTGGCCGGACTCCTGGACTATGAAGATACAAGATTGAAGACTTCGTCCCGTGTCCTGATAGGACTTTCCTTGGTGTGGAAGGCAAGCTTAGCGATACGGATATGTAGATCTCCTACCATTGTAACCGACTACATGTAACCCTAACCCTATCCGGTGTCTATATAAACCGGAGGGTTTTAGTCCGTGGGGACGAACAACAATCATACCATAGGCTAGCTTCTAGGGTTTAGCCTCTCTCGATCTCGTGGTAGATCCACTCTTGTACTACCCATATCATCAATATTAATCAAGCAGAGTAGGGTTTTACCTCCATCGAGAGGGCTCGAACTCAGGTAAAAACATCGTGTCCCTTGTCTCCTGTTACCATCCGCCTAGACGCACAGTTCGGGACTCCCTACCCGAGATCCGCCGGTTTTGACACCGACAATACCCATACCCCTCTCTAGATTTGCAAATAAGGCCTTCCCTCGTTCATCCTTTTCTCCCACAAGATAAACTACTCATACAAATGCATCTTGATGCGTGCAACGCATGGGCATCTTGCTAGTTCTAAAAACCTTTCCATCATTTGCCACACTACCGGTTGCAGATGAAAAACCTACCCAAGCACAGCGCGATACAGGAGCGACGCATAATTACAAGCTGATATTCTGTTGGACAATGGAGGCTATAACCAATTACTTTTACGGGAACAATAGCACCCAGGAAATTTGAAGGGTAGGTATGAACAAAATTGGAACTGCACATGTACTGCTAAGTGATTCAATACACACATTACCAATCGAGGAGGAGAACGATGGTCGTGGCGGCCTCTGTGAGTCATGGTCGGCAACGGGAGTCAGTTCATTGTCCACGACGGTGGTATTTCTGCGCTTGGCGTCGGCTTCCGGGAAGCAGATCCGAGACCGTGGAAGACGATGCCGGGGAAGAGGCTCCGTGTCTGACGGCGGACGGTGGACCCGGCTCCAGTCTGGCGTCTGAGGTCGTCGATGAGGCAGATGCGCTGCGGTGGGACGAAGTGCGCCGATGTAAAGGGAGGAATCTGAAGGCTGCGGTGCCGTGGAGAAGTCCATTTTGCGATTGGGGATAGAAAATGGGAGTATTCAGGTGTACTACTCTGGGTGCCGGGTGGGGTTGGCTGGGTAGGGTGAACCTAAAGTTCAAAACAGCCCGTACCAAGCGTCATCCGTAGTCCTGTTCAAGGCTATGATGGTAACTTCCCTTTGCTCGAATCAGGTCGCGGGAGATTTTCCGCCGTCCTCAAAATTTTGTGACATTGGACTCCCGTGTGGCGTGTTGAGTGCTTCGCTAAGCAACTAGTGAGTAGTAGTAGTAAACTCTGCATATTAGGTTTGACCAAGTCAAACTTCCTAAAGTTTGACCAAGTTTATAGAAAAATATAAACATTTACCATAACAAATATGTATGATGTGAAAGTACATTCAATAATGAATCTAATGGTATTTATTTGTTATTGTATATGTTAATAATTTTTGTTATAAGCTTTCGAGAGTTTACAAAACTTGACTTTGACCAATGCTAATCTGGCGGACTTAAATAAAAGCGGAGGGAGTACACATTTGTTTTCTTAGTTTGTAGTGAACTAATAATTTGTTGAAATTGTGAAATAAATATATTAGGCTATTGACTTGAATGTAATGGTCTATACAATTCAATAGTTACAATCATTGTCGAATCCCAAGATGTATACAAGGTCTATAGTACTTCACAACATGCTCAAACTCACATAATCCCAGTCAAATGAGAATCTAAATGCATTTCATAGTTATTACTTTGTAGGATGCAACAAAAACAACCATAACTCTACATCAGCCATTGGCCCTGTTTGGATACTCTAACACAGTTAGAATTAGAGTTATTTTCTAACCCACTCTAACCCGAATAAGCACCTCTCCACCGGGATAGTTGGTTAGATGGAACTAACCCACTCTAACCCTCCCTGTTTGGATACTTTTGGGTTATTTGAGCCCCCAACTAACCCAAACTAGCTCTAACCCCATGATCCAAACAGGGCCATTATAGAAGCAACATTTTGACATATCCCAATGTGTGAATGAAATGTGCAGAGAGAGCTTTTGAAGATGGAGCAGATAGGGCGGGAAAGATTGTATGTATGTGGGCGAGAGAGTAGGAGACAAACCTAACGAGACAGAGGGAGAGAGATAGAGAGAGAAAGAGAGAGGAAGAAGTTAGGTCTGTGGAGAAAGATGGAGACATGTAATATCATTGAGATGCGTGTGCATCCAGATTCTGTATCGTGGAAGGAGAAGAGACAACATGTTTGATGAGAGAGCTGGAAAAACATGGACGAGAGGGAAGGATCTCGTGGGTTGAGGGATTTACAATTTTGTGCGGGAGAGAGGGATTGGTAATTTTGTGCAAGAGAGAGAGAGAGAGAGAGGGTGGGGGAGGAGTCAGTCAGCCGTCGTCACATCACCCTGCTTCCAAATGACCCTCATTCTCTAGCGCGGTGTGGTCGCTGTCTTCGATCTGCTCGATGCCCTCTTTGAAGATTGAGGTGTTGTGCATGTTGGGGTGCAAAGAAGCACAAGCAAGAGTGGTCGCCGTATAACCTTGGATGGGGATGAATTGTGTGCTCAGGGGAGTGTGTGTGTGTGTGTGTGTTGTGCTGCGTGTGTCTGTGTGTGTGTGTGTGTGCGTGTGTGTGTGTGAGAGAGAGATATTGAGATAAAACAAACCTAAGGAGAGAAATCTGTATTCACAAAGAGATTGTGCGTGCCTTGAGGTGGGCAGGGGCCGGGTGAGGGTGTCAAAATGTGCGCGTTGATGCATGTGTTGCATGCGACCGTGCGAGGGACAGACGGATCGAGAGATGGTTGTTGTGTTACGGATGCTCCTCTCTCTGTCTCTCTCTCCCTCTCTCTCTCTCTCACACACACACAAGTAAACTAGAAGACCGTTTTCTCATGTATACACAACGTATCGGCATATCTGTCTATGTCTCACTCATGCATGATCATTTGCACATTCACACCTCTCTATGTCTGTATCACACGCACACCGTCTCCACATTGCCCTTCCGCCACAACACACATATGGACACATACACACATTCTCTCTCAGTCACACACACAAAATCAGTATTAAAAAAAAACTAGGGCGCACCTAAAACGTCCAAATGCAAATAAACACGAACTGGAGCTAAATTCAAATATATGGAAATATTGCAGCGTCAAGAACTTTCTCAGGAAAAAAAGTTGAGTAATATTCGAGGATTGTTTTCACACGCACAAAAAGGTTCGGTGAATGTCCTTCGAGCGCGACACGGTGACGCATCGTTCGATCGACCGCGCGGCCGCAGTTCACGCGCTTGCACAGGATTCCGTATAGTGGCTGTGGTACTAACTAACAAAAGCGTTGCCTAAGTCTAATGTTTACGTGTACTAGTATGGTTTTCTTTTAAGTTTGACCAACCTTATATAAAACTAAAGTAAGCTCCCACACGCGCACTCATCAATATGCCGCCGCCGCCCGTTAAGCCGGGCGCCTACCGCTTCGACCAACAATTTCTCGCCCATCAACGTCGTGTCGCCGCCATCCCTGTGCCATGAAGCCGAAGGCTCGCCCGCTCACGTCGTCTGCAGTCCCTCCTCGCGATGCCGCCGCGCTGCCAAGCACGCGAGCAGCTGGTGGAGCCGCGTCTATGCACGCAACATACGAAGAGGAGGACGAGCGCGTGCTCCAGCACGCCGGCGAGGAGGAACTAGCGTGTCATTGTCGTCTCTGCCCGCGCGGAGGAGGCGCGCATGGTGGCTATCACGGCGGAAGCCGGTCGCGCGCGCGTCGAGCTCGCAAACCGGGTGCGGACGCGGAATCTACCTTCGAGACCTTGAATGCCACGTGGATCCTGCAATATGATGGAGCAATTTGGGTCAGTCGACTCATGTGAGCCGTTTGATGCAACATGGATGGCTAGAAGGGCTTCTTCCACCTCTTCTGCAGTCTTCTTCCTTCGCTCCGTCGAACTTCTTTCACAAATCGACTGACCCAAATTATACTACTAGTACGAACGTATTAAGTACAGTAGGAACACGAATTTGTGAGCAGTAGTACCAACTGCAAGAAGAACAGTAGTAAGACATAGTACTAGTACTACTGTATGTACTAAAGAGTTCAAATAACGAGAAAGAACATACTAAACATAGTTCTGCTGGGGCGTCAGCACAACACACCCTTGAAAATAAACTAAGCAACTAGTCCGCTTGACACTGCAGTAGAACCAGCATGAGCGACGGCACTGCCACCTACTCGGAGTCCGAGTCCACGTCCTCGACTTCGCCCTCGTCCCTCTTCCTCTTCCTCGTCGCCGACGCTTCTTTGCTTGAACCGGACACTGGGCTCTGCTTCTTCATCCAACCCTTGTAGATATTTAAACAAAGGTAGGCATCCATTGCTGCGTACATGATGTGATCTTCATCTAATGTCTTCGACTCCCATGCATGATGAAACTCGTGATGAGGTTTCTTCAGTTTAGCGTATGAAAAGATCAATCATGGCTGCTGCCGAGTCAGCATTGAAGGTTGAGAGGAGGACACCGGGCTTGCCTTCCGGAGATCGAAGGGCTGGCCTACAACGAGACCTATCCGACGCAGGACATCCTGTCGTTCTTAAAGCCTACTGATGTGAATTTCACTCTTTTGTCCTTGAGGAAGTTCTTAAAATCCTGGCACTCAACGTCGGCATGGCATATGTGGTAGACCAAGCAAACGTTATGTACGCAAACCTGGATCACGGCGGGCTTCTTCCTCTCTTCGTCCTTTAGATCCTTCTCTCGTCCAGGGGCATGGTGTACTCAACATCTAGCCTAGCGACCCACTCATCCGTTGAACTGTTGAACATGCGTAGGAAGCGAGCAAGCCATGCTTTCACCGTCGCGGATCCACGTGTGTAGATGATGATGAACTGATCGCCGGTGATGGCTCTAACCTGGTACTTAGCAGTGACCATGGAGATTTGGGAGGCCATGGATTTTGGAGGAGGGTTAGGAGAAGTTGAACTGTTTTACCCCGCAAAAACTGGGAGCGAAATAATGTGAAAGGACGGGACGACTGGGAGCGAACTGTTGTAAGGTAGTAGAAGACGGGGACGAGTAGGACGTGCGAACGGCGTGGGGTTGCTGGCTTGCCCGAAACGGCTGCAAGCCCCCAAAGAGTTCTCGAGAACTATGCGGGACCCACTAGATGTCATGTCTACTAGACCCATATCGTAGGCCTGACGGTATAGCTTCTGCCTGTTCGCACGCCATGCCGGCGGGTGGATGTAACTTCACTTAATTCCGTCAACCGCACGCCTCCCACGACCTTTGCCTCCCTCGCACGGTCGGGCCCTTTGAGACTTCGACCGGCAATAAATGAGCAATTTTTTTGCCTACTCCGCATGCATGATACTCCCTCTGGTCCTTTTTACTCCCGTCAACTGTTTGCAAAGTGTTTGACCAAATTTATACTTTTTTTAACACCACCTTATATTAATTAACCAGCCACACCAAGACACTCATTCGATACAATATTCACCACACAGTATGATGCGTTATTTACAAGAATACCATCTAATCTATTGTCAAAGCTATACTTAGCGATTAAGTGTGCCACCTTATTGGCAGAACGACTAATCTTTGACAATTGAAGATTGTTGATCAACTTCGAGATGCTCAACACTTTCATCTTCAGGTCACGCATAGCAGACCTGTCATAGTCCCCCGATGCAAGAGACGCTACCACAAAAGCGCAATCAGTCTCTAAAATTACAGGATTATGAAGAGAAATACCTATGTAGAGAGCGACAAGGCAAGCCCTAAGCTCCGCTTCCTCCACACGCTTTGACAGGCATCAATGAAATCCCACGACCAAATTTATACTAAAAATATCAATATCTACAATACTGATTATAATGAGTATAAGAACTACGTTTTATAATGAGTGTAAAAATATTGATTTGATATTGTGAATGTTGATACATTTTTCTATAAGTCTGGTGAAAGTAGAGGTACATTGACTTTAGACAAAACTTAAATGCACAATGCAGACAAGTTCCTCCGTCCAGGTGCGTGCCATGTCCTATCTTGTCATCAGAACAAGGTTAGCTATTAGAGTACCACTACCTCCCTTCTAGTTTAAAGGGCTTGATTCAAAAATTTCACCTACTCTTAGCAAGATAGTAGAGGCGGTGGAATAGTTTTTGAAGTCTGCAAAAGTACTCAACTAGTGCTGTCATTCTTCACACAAAAATGAGTTTACCAATGCATGCATGAACACTAGTTACTCTAAGCCCCCTCTCTTCTTTAATTCTTTGCCACATCAGCATGTTTGTTAGTATTCCCGTGTGCATGATACCAACTAAGATACCACCATTATGGCCAGCCTTAATCATCGCATGCAATAATTTAGTGCACCTTGAAATATGAACATGTGTGGGGCGTGTATGTTTTTAATGACTTGAGACTATACCTAGCCCAGCATGCAAGATGACTTATTATGCACCGTTCCCCATACCTGCAGGAAGCCCGTTCGTCTCCAAATCTTTTCCTCTCCATGTGTGGAAACAATATGCCTGCCAAACTCTCCTTCTCCCTCCGTGGTCCCACCACTCCACCCGTGTGAAAAAAATCTGCATGCATGACTCTCCTCCCCACGCCGTCCAATCCGTCGTGACCAGCAATATTTCCACCCCTCCGCTCCCCCGTAATTTACTCCAACAAATATGCCCACATAGCTGTTACTTACCTGCAGGTGCATTGAGACACTGACATATGGGCCCAATAGGTGTTCGGCCCACATGTCAGTGACGCAACTGGACCTGCAGTTAAGTCGATGCAACTTCGATCCATATCTTATGTAGGTGTGCCATTACTCGCTATAAATACTGCGCCTCCCACGACATCGCTATCTCCTCCCCCTCACGTTCACGTTCATCGCTATCTCCTCCCCCTCCCTCTCACGTCGACCACCATGGCATCGCCCCTCCCAAGCCCTAGGAGCCCCTCGCTGCATCACGCGGACGATCATGCATCGCCATTCCGTTCCTCGCCGCCACTAGTCGAGGAGGACGCGTTGCTGTTCCGCTCCTCGCCGCTACGCGACGTGTCGCCGTTCCGTTCCTCGCCGCCACTAGTCGAGGAGGACGCGTCGGTGTTCCGCTCCTCGCCGCGATGCGACGCGTCGCCGTTCCGTTCCTCGCCGCCACTAGTCGAGGAGAATGTGTCAGCGTTCCACTCCTCGCCGCGACGCATCGGCGTTCCCAATCTCGCCAGCACGCGCGTCGGAGGACGCGTTGGCTCCCCGCTACGAGGAGAACGCCGCGCCGCCCGCCGAGGCCCCAAGCCTTGAGGAGCTTTGGAAAGAAATGGATGTCGCCTTGTGGGAGGCTTCGCATCCAACAGAGCGCGCCAAAATAGAGGCGGAGAAGAAGGCCGAGGAATAGAAGCGCACCGCGGAACAAGCTGCCTGGGAGGCCTATGTCGCGTCCGAGAGAGTCAGGCAATTGGCTCTTTGGCAGAAGGCTCGTGCGAGGACCGTGAGGGTGGCGGAGGACGCCCGTGCCGACGCCCTGAGTGCAGTCGGACCAAAGCGCCTCATCTACACTTGGCAGTACGTGGACCGGGTGCACGCTTCCAGCGAGGCAGAGTACCTGTTGGCGTCGGATCACCACACCGGTGAGATCGCGCTCGCTCGCCGGCAAGCCGCCAATCAACACCTAGCGAGTTGCGAGGCTGAGGAAGAGGCGTTGTGTCGGCGCTGAAACGGCCGCGCACCGGCACTCGTGGCGCGCCGCAGCGCTCTCCTGCGGCGCCGTGGCTTTAGGAGGAGTATAATTTTTGTTTCAGAAGGCGATCTCATTAGTTTTGGGACGCAAATGATAAATCCTGAACGTTCAGGAATTTTTAGCGTCCTTAATTAAGTATGTAAAGGAAAGTTTGGAAACCTTGTGTATTAAATGCGCATTTGCAAATGCGTGCATATAGCACAAACTTTACTATATACTATCGCACTACACGCCTCTCGATATATGCTTGCAGATTGTGCTACTCCCTCCGTCCAGGTCAATAAGTCATCTTTGGTTGTGCACCGTGACCAAGGAGGGAAGACTTGTACACCTAGACGGAGGGAGTACTACTATTACTTATGTACGTGCAAATGCATGTTTTAACAATACGATGCGGTTTTTGTAAAAGTAGAAAAATAGCACTAGTCAAGCTTGTGAAATGATTCGATGCAAAACAAATGCAAAAATGCTCGTTTGATTGTTTACTTTTAGCTTCCTTCTCTGTCGTTATTTCTCTGTCGTACTTTGTACGGAGTATCTCACTGGTTGGAAAGGCATGCAAATTCCCAAACCGCTTCCTACACCCTGTATCGAATTTTTTTTCCTAACAAGTTGTGCCGTGCCATTGGAATTCCAACTTGAGTACTACTACTAGTAGGAGTACCAGGGACCAGTTCTTTTAGGCTTCTAGATTAGTAATCCCATAACTACTACCTCCGTCCTGGTTTATTGGTCCCCATTGTAATCTGTGTCAAATTTTGATCATAAATTTAACTAATGAAATGTTAGTGCATGTCACATGCACTACTCCATCCGTCTAGGTGAGTAAGTCATCTTAGGCTGTGCACCGTGACCAAGGAGGAGGATAAAGCGAAAGCGTTAATGTTTATTTGCTAAATCTTTGGTCAAAATTTAGCACAAATTACAATGGTGAGGAATAAACCAGGACGGAGTATTAGTTTAGAAGCCCAAATAAATGAGTGAGGCGCCTTATTGTTACTCTCCACTGTGACTAGTCTTGTGGGAAAAGCTGGGAAGCCGCCAAAAGAACTGGCCCTAGGAGTAGTAGCGAGGATCGAGTGTGCGACATGAACCGGAGAAAGTAAATGCAGAGATGAAATGCAAAAAGACGGAGGGATGTGATGGTTGCTTGTCCGTTTATTTTACCGAGCCACTTATTACCGGGAGTGGTTGGGTTTTGTGATATGACGGCTTTCTTTGCCGTGCAATGAGGTGAGAGGTGAGACTCCCGTCTTGCGCCGCCCTCTACACTTGTACTACATCGGTCGTGGTCTATTAGTCCCCCATTGAATTTGACTGAAGATTTAACTGACAAAATGTTAGTGCATGTCAACAAAAACTATATCGTTGGATTCGTATTTGAACATAATTTTGAATGATATAATTTTAGGTGACATGCATCAGATTTATCGTAATATATATATAATGTTAGTTCAATTTTTGGTCGTACTAATCTATAGTAGTAAGGTTCCCGTGCCTTGCACCAAAGAGTGAAATGCATTGATCGGGGAGTTGTTTATTTTGACAAAGGATGTGGGGGTGAAAGCACAAGTGCTCACTAGGTCGTTTTGGTAATTAATGTCAACATATCTCTCGTTGGACTAACACTTTTATCTAGTATGTTTCAGATAAGTTCAACAATGAAGTGGCATGGACTAAATGATGTGGTAACCCCTTCAAGATGCTAAGGACAAAGGATTGGCTCAAGCTTCAAGCTCAAGACTCTTCATTTTATATTTTAGTGATCCAAGATCACATTGAGTCTATAGGAAAAGCCAATACTATCAAGAAGGGATGAGGTGTTGCTTAATGAGTTTCTTGCTCCACAGTGCTTAGTGATATGCTCCAAAACCCTCAACTACTTTCCCACTTCCACACATATGACCTACACCTAAAGCTAAACTTGGCCCCGCCGATTCTTTCTATCCGGCGCCACCGAGTTCAAATGTCATAGCCACTGCCACAAACCCTAGGCAAATCGGTTTCACCGATAGGGATGTCGGTCTCACCGAGATGGGATTGTAATCTCTCTGTGTATGTCCATTACCAAAATCGGTCTCACCGAGTTTGTGCAATTGGTACTACCGAGATTACTATGCAAACTCTCTGGTTAACTTATTACCAAAATCGGTCCCACCGAGTTTGAGTAATCGGTCACACCGAGTTTGCCTGACCAACTCTCTGGTTAGCTAATTACCAAAATTGGTCTCACCGAGTTTGTGTAATCGGTCTCACCGAGATTACGTTATTCCCTAACCCTAACCATATCGGTTCTACCGAGTTGCATATCGGTCCCACCGGAAACCCTAACGGTCACTAGGTTTACTAAATCGGTCCGACTGTGTTTGTTTCGGTCCCACCGAGTTTGGTAAATTGTGTGTAACGGTTAGATTTTGTGTGGAGGCTATATATACCCCTCCACCTCCTCTTCATTCGTGGAGAGAGCCATCAGAACAAGCCTACACTTCCAACATCCTATTTCTGAGAGAGAACTACCTACTCATGTGTTGAGGCCAAGATATTCCATTCCTACCATATGAATCTTGATCTCTAGCCTTCCCCAAGTTGCTTTCGACTCAAATCTTCTTTCCACCAGATCCAAATCCTATGAGAGAGAGTTGAGTGTTGGGGAGACTATCATTTGAAGCACAAGAGCAAGGAGTTCATCATCAACACACCATTTGTTACTTCTTGGAGAGTGGTGTCTCCTCGATTGGCTAGGTGTCACTTGGGAGCCTCCGACAAGATTGTGGAGTTGAACCAAGGCGTTTGTAAGGCAAGGAGATCGCCTACTTCGTGAAGATCTACCGCTAGTGAGGCAAGTCCTTCGTGGCGGCGACCATGGTGGGATAGACAAGGTTGCTTCTTCGTGGACCCTTCGTGGGTGGAGCCCTCCGTGGACTCGCGCATAACTGCTACCATTCGTGGGTTGAAGTCTCCATCAATGTGGATGTACGATAGCACCTCCTATCGGAACCACAACAAAAACATCCGTGTCTCCAATTGCGTTTGAATCCTCCGAAACCCTTCCCTTTACATTCTTGCAAGTTGCATGCTTTACTTTCCGCTGCTCATATACTCTTTGCATGCTTGCTTGTTATGTATTGTGAACGTTAAACTTGTGCCTAAACTCCACTTAAACATAAAAAAGTTAAAAACTGCAACTTTGGTACTTAGTGTCTAATCACCCCCCTCTAGACACCTCTTCTCAAGATCCTACAAGTGGTATCAGAGCTTTGGTCTCCATTGCCTTGGTTTAATCACCATTGGAGGAAGATGGATGAGTCTACTTTGGGGAGTCTTAGACATAGAGTGCCTATTCTTGATGGAGAGTATTTTCATGAGTGGAAAAATGAGATGCTTGTAATTTTCAATCAATATCATTTGAACAAGTACATTGCTAGCCCTTGTGCACCTCATGTTGATCCTATGCATCCTACCCTTGATGAATCAGTTGACATGATTAGGAATCTTAGAACTGTTAATCTTATCACTAGAGGCTTGCCTAGAAACTTAATTAGAAACTTGCCTACTCTTGAGTGTGCCTACACTATATGGAAATTTCTTGAGGAACGCTTTCCAAATTATTCCTTGAAAAATCTAGATGAGATTCTCCATAAGTCTATTGCCTTGATTAAGATGAATACTAGCGATCCTATGTTTGGTGATCGTCTATTTGAACTTACAAACCTTATGCGTGCCAAAGGAGATGTTGGAATTATTGGTGATATTATTTCCGAAGCTATAAGAATTCATAAGCAAGATCTTTGTCAAACTCACTCTAACAAATTACCCTCTCTAGGGCTTGATCCACCACATGAAGATGTTGAACATGGATACTACGATGAGGATGATGATAGTGACTTCGATCTTGACGATGCAATGAGACATTTTGGTCTTATGGCAAATCTTCGGGGTTATATGTTAGGAGGAAAGGAATGGGTTCTTGACAGTGGATGTACCGATCACATGACCGGAGATAAAGACATGTTTCGTGAGCTTGCTGAAAATGATAGTCCTCGAAAGTACGTCACTTTCGGTGATAACTCAAAGGGTAAGGTGGTTGGCCTCGGTAAGGTGGCCATCTCACATGATAGCTCCATTCAGAATGTTATGCTCGCTGAATCTCTTGGCTACAACTTACTTTCAGTATCTAGACTTGCTGATTCGGTTTCAATGTCCTATTTACTGAAGTAGATTGCCAAGTGTTTCGTCGAGACAATCATAAAATGGTCTTTACCGGTATACGTAGAGGTGATGTTTACATTGTTGATTTCTTTAAAAGGCACAACCTAAAACTTGCTTCATTGCTAAATCCTCAAAAGGTTGGTTATGGCATAGACGACTAGGTCATGTTGGCATGCGAAACCTTGACAAGCTTATTAAAGGAAATCATATCCTTGGTGTTAACGATGTCATATTTGATAAGGATAGACTTTGCGGTAGCTTGTCGAGGCAGGTAAACAGGTTGGAGGAAGGCATCCCGTGAAGAACATCATGACCACAAGGAGGCCACTCGAGCTACTTCATATGGATCCTTTTGGTCCCAACGCTTACAAGAGTCTCGGTGGAAATTCTTTTGGTCTAGTTATAGTTGATGATTTTTCAAGATTTACGTGGGTATTCTTTCTCGATGACAAATCGCAGGTCCAAAAGATCTTCAAAAACTTCGCTAGGAAGGCCCAAAATCAATTTGAAGTAAATATCAAGAAGGTTCGCAGCGACAACGGAACGGAGTTCAAGAACGCAAATGTGGACACCTTTCTTAACGAAGAAGGGATTTCACACGAGTTATCGGCTACGTACACACCTCAACAAAATGGAGTTGTTGAGAGGAAGAACCGGACGCTCATCGACATGGCGAGAACGATGCTTGATGAGTACAAGACGCCAAAGCACTTTTTGGGCGAAGCGGTTGAGACAGCTTGTCATGCAACAAATCGCTTGTATCTTCACAAGCTACTCGGCAAGACGGCATACGAGCTCCTCACCGTAACAAACCCCAAGTTGGATACTTTCGAGTATTCGCTCAAAGTGCTACATTCTTGATAAGCATCGTCGTTCAAAATTTGCTCCTAAGTCACATGAAGGTTTCCTACTAGGTTATGGCTCAAACTCTCACACTTACCGTGTCTACAACAATTTCACCCGAAAGGTTGAAGAGACGGTAGATGTGAAGTTTAATGAATCTAACGGCTCGCAAGTAGAGCAATTGCCAATTGATGTAGGAGACAAAGATCCTTCGGAAGCAATCCAAGACTTGTCTATTGGCAAGGTCCATCCAACGGAGGTGAAGGAGAGTACCTCGTCCGTCCAAGTGGAAGCTTCTACTTCACGACAAGGTGAACCAAGTGTTGATACGGGAGCATCCACAAGTGGAACACACCAAGATGAAGAAAATGAGGAAGTGCATCAAGATGAACGTCAACAACCTCCTTCTCCACCACGACAAGAGAACGACAACGCCAACAATGAAGAAGGCCAAGAAGAAGAACAAGATGAAGAAGAAGTTCAACCAAGAACCAAGCAAAAGCTTTCACGAGTTCAAGCAAGAAATGCTAAAGACCACCCCGTAGAGCAAATATACAATGATATTCAAACCGGGAGAATCACTTGCTCTAAAACTCGTTTAGCTAACTTTTGTGAAAACTATTCTTTCATCTCTAGCATTGAACCTATGAAGGTCGAAGAAGTATTGGAAGATCCGGATTGGATAAATGCTATGCATGAAGGGCTACACAACTTTGAGAGAAACCAAGTTTGGACATTGGTTGAGAAGCCCGACAACAACCACAACATCATCAGTACCAAATGGGTGTTTCGCAACAAGCAAGATGAAGATGGACAAGTAGTTCGCAACAAAGCACGTCTAAATGCGCCCAAGGCTACACACAAGTCGAAGGTATGGACTATGGTGAGACTTATGCTCCCGTTGCTAGACTTGAATCCATTCGCATCTTACTTGCCTATGCTAATCACCATGATATCACCTTATACCAAATGGACATTAAAAGTGCCTTTTTAAATGGTGAAATAGAGGAGGAAGTTTATGTTAAACAACCTCCCGGCTTTGTCAATCCTAAGAAACCAAATCATGTTTAGAAACTTCACAAAGCTCTTTATGGTCTTAAACAAGCTCCTAGAGCTTGGTATAAATGCTTGACCAAGTTTCTTCTTGAAAAGGGATTTGAAATTGGGAAAATTGATTCTACACTTTTTACTAAAAGGGTTAATGGGGAATTATTTGTATGCCAAATTTATGTTGATGATATCATATTTGGATCAACTAACCCTCATTTTAGTGAGAAGTTTGGAAAGCTAATGTCGGAGAAGTTTGAGATGTCAATGATGAGTGAACTCAAATTCTTTCTTGGGTTGCAAATCAAGCAAACTAAGGAAGGTACTTTTGTCTCTCAAACAAAGTACACTAAGGACTTATTCAAGAAGTTCAATATGCAAGAGTGCAAAGGTATGTCTACACCCATGCCTACTAGTGGACATCTTGATTTGACCAAAGATGGTAAACCGGTTGATCAAAAGGTTTATCGCTCTATGATTGGCTCATTGTTATACCTATGTGCTTCACGTCCCGATATCATGCTAAGTGTGTGCATGTGTGCACGATATCAAGCTTCTCCTAAAGAATGTCATCTTAAGGCCGTAAAAAGGATAGTGAGATACTTAATTCATACACCAAATTTTGGCATTTGGTATCCTAAGAGGGCCTCTTTCGATCTTGTTGGCTACTCCGACTCGGACTATGCCGAGACATGGTTGATAGAAAGTCCACTTGGTACTTGTCAATTTCTTGGTAGATCTCTTGTGTCTTGGTCCTCCAAGAAACAAAACTCGGTATCCTTTTCGACTGCCGAAGCGGAGTACATTACCGCTGGTTCATGTTGTGCTCAATTACTTTGGATGACCCAAACTCTTAAAGATTATGGGATATATGTGAAACATGTTCCATTGCTTTGTGACAATGAAAGTGCTATCAAAATTGGTCATAATCCCGTACAACATTCACGAACTAAGCATATAGAAGTTCGTCATCATTTCATTCAAGATCATGTTGCTAAGGGTGACATTAAACTTAAGCATGTTCGCACCGAAAAGCAATTAGCGGATATATTCACTAAACCTCTTGATGAGAAAGTGTTTTGCAGGTTGAGAGGATAATTGAACACCATTGATGCTTCAAACTTGGAGTAGACACTCCATTGGATACATGCAAGACATGAGCTTATGACTAATCCTTGATATTTCTCTTATAGTGAAAATCTTATGTCTTGGATATATTTGCATATTGCATGTTATATAACCCATGTAGGTACTTGGTTGAATCAAATTCCATGAGATTGTAATCTACTCACATCTTGAGAAATCTCTACATCACCAAGTCTCTACACTATGGTGGTTGAAGACAAGGAAGCACAGAATCATTCAAATATATCCTTTGACAAACTCTATGTTGAGCTTCATGATTGACATTTTTGGATACACATGTTCTCCTCCTTGCAAGAACTAACCCATGTAGGTAGATGGACTCAAATTCCAAGTGGTGCTCCCAACTCTTGATGAGCAACATCAACCTTGAGCAACCCACACAAGTTCAACTACATGGTCAACACCACCAACCAAGGTATGTTATTCCATCTTAGAGAAGATTTACTCTAAGTCATGAGCTAAAGCAACTCGACAAGATGTGAATACATCAAGATGCTTAAACGAAAAATGGTAACCCCATTTTGAGCTTAAATGATGAGTATGACCTATGGTCAAGTGATCTCACTTGACTCCTAAGTCAATATACTCTAACATAGGTGACTTTGTCGCCGACCATCTCTAGATGAAGTTGTCTCGTGTTCTTTTCTGTGTTTTTGGCATTTGTCTCATGCATATTCGTTTCCCCTTTCAAAAAAAACTTCATCTAGATTTCTTTCTTTTCTTTTCTGTTTGCTCTGCATTTCCTGCATCCAATTCATTGCATATCATTCAGAAAATTCCGTGAAAATCTTTGTGAGATTTTACTAGTCTAGTGAGCTGAGGTGACCACTGTTTTCTCTGCGATGAACTCGGTTTCACCGATTTGTTGTTTTCGGTTCAACCGAATCCTTTCGGTACAACCGAAGCATACCACTCGGTGCCACCGATTTCACAACAGGAAAAACAGTTTGCCACTTATTCTGTGTTTCTTCTGATCCAGCTCCACTCAATGAATCTTGTCCTCTACAAGCATCACATTTTTATTCAGTGCTTTGTGTTGTGACTCAAGGACCAAACCCATTCACAACAAATTCCAGAAGGCCCTTCTTGGAAATTGATGTCAAAGGGGGAGAGAGAGATCACATCAAAGCTTATCACTTAGAGAGATCACATCAAAAATTATCACCTCCAAAGGGAGAGAGAGAGAGAGAAATCTCCAGGGGGAGAGAATACTCAAGGATCCCAGATGCTTGATGTTCAAGAGGAGAGATGCCACATGTCTTCTTGAGGGGAAATACATGTTCATATGTGCTTATTTGCATTAGCTCTGTTCATTTATATCTTTCAGCTCTGATTTTCTGTTCCCTATCTTCTCCCAGTATCCCATGCTAGATTCAGGGGGAGCAAGACATATAAGGGAAAGAAATCATTTAAATTCATTGCATACCTTTTCCCTTGGGGACATGTCTAATCCAATGTGGTACTTAGTACTCACTCTCTACATGTCATCCCAGTCTTGGTATTCTTGTGGTTTCTTTTGTTTGCTCTGGCCAGTAGATGTACCTGTGTTATCTAACCTTGTTTACGCAGGTTCATTCCATCCTAAGCCAACTCAAGACTACAAGGTAAGTATATGCATCACACTCATGTGTATGAGGAATTCTTGCTGATGTACATACTGTTTGCAAGAAGGACTCATGAGCATGAATGTATTTTCTTTAATATTCTTTCCTCTGATGCATATGGCCAAGATACATGTAACACATTGCCTACTCTATCATGGTTATGCTGTCACATGCTTCTATATTCCATATTCACATGATTGCATACATGTAGGGGGAGCCTATGCTTGTTACATGTCTTTCCGAAGCTTTACTTGCTACTCTTTATATCTTTATCTAAAGCTTTGATGTATGTTGTCATCAATTACCAAAAGGGGAGATTGAAAGCACAAGTGCTCCCTAGGTGGTTTTGGTAATTAATGTCAACATATCTCTCGTTGGACTAACACTTTTATCTAGTATGTTTTCAGATAAGTTCAACAATGGAGTGGCATGGACTAAATGATGTGGGAACCCCTTCAAGATGCTAAGGACAAAGGATTGGCTCAAGCTTCAAGCTCAAGACTCTTCATTTTATATTTTAGTGATCCAAGATCACATTGAGTCTATAGGAAAAGCCAATACTATCAAGAAGGGATGAGGTGTTGCTTAATGAGTTTCTTGCTCCACAGTGCTTAGTGATATGCTCCAAAACCCTCAACTACTTTCTCACTTCCACACATATGACCTAAACCTAAAGCTAAACTCGGCCCCACCAATTCTTTCTATCCGGCGCCACCGAGTTCAAATGTCATAGCCACTGCCACAAACCCTAGGCAAATCGGTTTCACCGATAGGGATCTCGGTTTCACCGAGATGGGATTGTAATCTCTCTGTGTATGTCCATTACCAAAATCGGTCTCACCGAGTTTGTGCAATCGGTACTACCGAGATTACTATGCAAACTCTCTGGTTAACTTATTATCAAAATCGGTCCCACCGAGTTTGAGTAATCGGTCCCACCGAGTTTGCCTGACCAACTCTCTGGTTAGCTAATTACCAAAATCGGTCTCACCGAAGTTTGTATGTCGGTCTCACCGAGATTACGTTATGCCCTAACCCTAACCATATCGGTTCTACCGAAGTTGCATATCGGTCCCACCGAAAACCCTAACGGTCACTAGGTTTACTAAATCGGTCCGACCGAGTTTGTTGATTCGGTCCCACCGAGTTTGGTAAATTGTGTGTAACGGTTAGATTTTGTGTGGAGGCTATATATACCCCTCCACCTCCTCTACATTCGTGGAGAGAGCCATCAGAACAAGCCTACACTTCCAACATCCTATTTCTGAGAGAGAACTACTTACTCATGTGTTGAGGCCAAGATATTCCATTCCTACCATATGAATCTTGATCTCTAGCCTTCCCCTAGTTGCTTTCCACTCAAATCTTCTTTCCACCAGATCCAAATCCTATGAGAGAGAGTTGAGTGTTGGGGAGACTATCATTTGAAGCACAAGAGCAAGGAGTTCATCATCAACACACCATTTGTTACTTCTTGGAGAGTGGTGTCTCCTAGATTGGCTAGGTGTCACTTGGGAGCCTCCGACAAGATTGTGGAGTTGAACCAAGGAGTTTGTAAGGCAAGGAGATCGCCTACTTCGTGAAGATCTACCGCTAGTGAGGCAAGTCCTTCGTGGGCAACGACCATGGTGGGATAGATAAGGTTGCTTCTTCGTGGACCCTTCGTGGGTGGAGCCCTCCATGGACTCGCGAACCGTTACCCTTCGTGGGTTGAAGTCTCCATCAACGTGGATGTACGATAGCACCACCTATCGGAACCATGACAAAAACATCCGTGTCTCCAATTGCGTTTGAATCCTCCAAAACCCTTCCCTTTACATTCTTGCAAGTTGCATGCTTTACTTTCCACTGCTCATATACTCTTTGCATGCTTGCTTGTTATGTATTGTGAACATTAAACTTGTGCCTAAACTCCACTTAAACCTAAAAAAGTTAAAAACTGCAACTTTGGTACTTAGTGTCTAATCACCCCCCCCCCTCTAGAAACCTCTTCTCAAGATCCTACAGGGGGTCATCTCATGTGTAACGGGTATCGATAGGTTTCTTCGGATATTATCTCATCTCTAGAGCTCACAAACATCCGGGTGAAATAGATAAAAAGGTATCTTTTGCAAACAAAAGCGTTCAACTGCTCAACCTGCATCCAAAACTTGTGAAGAAATAACACTTATTGTTCTTTGCAAGAAATGATCTTTAAGAATTAGTTTTTGAGTATCGATTGTTACACATGTTGTCTACAGATGACATGGCACTTTCTTATAGTCAACAGTTGGCTATACTATTAAGTAATATTAACCATGCCCTTATACACCTAGACGGAGGGATTAAATCATGATGACTTGCAAGGGGGCAGAGGAGATGTAAAAAATGGTTCATCGTAAGTCTTTCACCAAAGATCTTGTAGTAAAAATTCATACATGGAAGATTCTAGACTAAACCATAAACGGATACACTTTTATTCATCGCGATACTCCAATAGAGCAAGATCCTGCATGGAAGTCTCCACATGCTCGAGACAACGGATTACATTGAGCGAAGACTAATGATCAACATTTAACTTGATAATGCGTAATTTTTTAGAAGAACAGGAGGCTCCTCCCGGTTCCATTATCAAATGAAACCCAAAATGTCTTACATCAGCTCACTGAGAGGAGCAGTTCAAAGGAAGGACTGTGGCGAAAGCCACTCAAGTTTAACGACAAGCTTACAGAATCAAAAGCGGCAAAGACACGGGCCATAAGCTCCCACACACACACTACATGTTTTCTAAGTGCACTTGATAATGCGTATGTCCAGGTGAACCTCCTTGGAGTCCCCGTGCACCGCGTCGGCGGGTAAAGGATGCCATGGGTTTTCCAAGTCCACATTGGCGGGATAGTCCTAGCTCCCCAGAGTCCAAGTCCGTCCGATGAGGCCGATGTCGCCGCCCACGCGACCCGCTGGGGTAGTAATGTGATGACCACGCACCCGTACATCTGCCTCGTGTCGTTGTCGTGACGATGCCCCGGCGCACATTACGAGATGGGCGGCGGCCTGCTGAGCCTTGCCGGTGCCCACGATCAAGAGGAAGACGCTGCCGTCCTCCTCCAAGACTAGCAGGCGGCGGTGATCCTCCAGCGACTCCGGCATGGTGAACCGGTAGCACGTGTCGTACTTGATGTTCTCCGCCAAGGGTCAGCAGTGCCCGCTGCACGCATCCGTGAGGTGATGCACCATGTCCGCTGGCGAGCCACACAACGGCATCGGGCACTCATAGCAGTGGACGAAGGGCTCCTTGGAGGCATCGACCAAGCCGTCCATGAAACGGGAGTGACTGTAGGGGACGTTGCGCCAGTTGAATATGTGAGCAAGTTACTACGAGATTTAATCCGAATAAGCACAAAATAAATCATGACGGCTATAACAGAGATGAAACTAATCATGTGGACTAGCATAGTAGTAGGATACTGAGTAGAAACATGAATTCTACCACGATTTCGAACAGGAAGGACAGAAACACATACGGTGCAATGGGAGCAGCACCATTGGCGTTGAGGTTGTCGCCCATGTCGTTGAGCAAGAGGTTGCCGAGGTCGGGGAAGAAGTAAATGCGTCGGTGAAGTCGTGGCTGCCGTGATCGCGAAAAGGCTCCCAGATTTCAACAGCGCCCGTCGTATGGAGAGCAGGAGGGGTGGCTGTAGGGGACGTTGCGGCCGCCGAATGGAGCGCAGGAGTAGCACACGAAGCAGTAGATGGTGTCCTTACTTGTACTCCCTAGTCTCTATCTATCTATATCTATATATATCTACTCTTATAGAAAACCGAGTTGGTGATGATGGTATGCCTGCCATCTTGTAATATAGACTGTCCGATCTATATCTGATGGATAGAAAGCCAACTATGACAATTTTACAAAAGATACCCGCACCTCTCTCCACATTTACAGATAAGGCCTTGCCTCGTTCATCCTTATCTCCCACAACCTCGTGCTCCTCCCTATGTCTCTATATCTACTACTCTTCTTTGTTTTTTATAACAAATCGAATAGTGATGCGCCGCCCGCTGAACACGCCTCCTCGCCTCCATCAGCACCAACTGAGTCTTTTATAGGAGTAGGAGTAGAGAAAAAACCGAGTTGGTGATGATGGTGTGCCATGCAATGCACGGGCATCTTGCTATTTTTCTGCATATAAGTCCAAACACCACGTAGACACGGTCTTTGAGCACGGTTCGTAGTCATTCCACGCTCGGGCATTGAAGTTTGTAACTATTTTAGATTAGAATATACTACTCCTCCAGTGCTAGTAGTAGAGCAGAGTCCTACTCTACTACTCTACTCTAGCAAGCTAGGGCATAGTACTGTAGTAGGTACTGTAGGGAGTACCAGTACTATGATCACTCAAGCAACTTGTCTGACATTGATATGATCCTACGCTGCTGGTATGTGTCTCATAAGTCAAGCGGCGTGTTGTAGTCATCATCACATGTCCACTTCCCGCAGCACATATTCGCTTCTCCATCTTTGTCCGCACATAATCTCATCCAAGCTTCCATCCCCGCTGGAAGCTAAGGCGCCTCCCCCCTCGTCCGAAACCCAAGCACTAACAATAGCAGAACCGAGCAGCGTCCGCTGAAAGAGTGGCTGGAATTCGCTCCCCACAGAGGTAATCAAGCTCATTGTTTCGCGTGTGGACAATCTCAGTACCATGCCGCTCGCCGCGTGCTCGTCGGGGCTGTACCGTTTACTCAAAGCCCTCAGGCCAGAGCTTTTTAAGCCAGCTCCTTGCTTGCTGATGCCGCCTGTTTTCAGAAACGGCGTGTCATGTAGCATAACGATCATAGGGTGGCGAGCATCAACCCCCTTCACTGCGATCCGATCCCCGCCAGCCTCAGCTACATTAACGGTATGTACTGGGTCGGCATGAACACGTCTTGGATGGTGCTCGTCGACGGTCGCGGCAGCTGAATGCTCGTGGAGGTCTACACCCGGCGATTGATCCCCCTTCCTTCAATTAACACTGCACTGCTTTGGCACCATGCCCGTAATACTCGGAATCTTACGGTAGCCAACATGATACCAAGTTTGATTTGCTCAAGGTTGTAATCTGCCAAGTGCCCACAAGATCTGCGAATTATAAAGACTTGAGCTAATTGCATTCTTCAACCGTGGTCTTGCCTATCCGACAGTCATCGCGGTAAGTGGATAAATCTGCACGTCCATCGCAGGATCATACATCCTCCATGGTTCTATGATGCCATTGAACACAAGGGCTTCATTTACGCTGTCGACTCCTTCTATGGCTGGACATATTGCTGGCCTACTTCAGTCATCGCTACAAACGGCTGTTACAACAGTATGTTACTTTCCTATGATATCATGATGGCTTGCTTATATTACTGTCAACATTTACTAAAAAAATATTCATGCTCATAACATGCTGTTCTTAAGATTGACTAAATCAAGAGCCCTTTTTTATTTGACTCCAACTTGATATGATGTTGTAGGTCGCTTTGGTGTCCCTACCCTTCCTAGTCCCGAGAACCTTTCAAAGAAAAGCGGCATGGCGATTGCAGGTGGTTCCTGGCTCGACGAACGACGGCGAAAGATTGATGATCGTTCGCACATACCGAGACGTGTTGTTTCACGGAATACAATCACGATCCTTTGCAAGGTCTTTGAGCGGGATCCCAGCTTCTCCGGGCCTTGAGGAATTTTTGATCGAGGCTGGTAAGTAGCCTTGGTGCACGCTTTCTGTTTGTCGGACTGAATTATCCGATTAACCAGGAGATAACCGACGGCAAGGATCATGATGGCAGCACGGTTTCGTTCATCAGGCAAAACTGTGTGTACACAACGTACCATGCGTCTCTGCATGCACCATACCCTGATATGTGCCGCCACGCTCTGCAGCCCAAAGTAGGAGAGAGGGTCGCAAGTATCAGACTTCGACCTGCTGGCTGGAGTTTCCTCCGTCAGGCACCCATCTGGTTCAAGCCGTCAGCCAATCTCCATAGCTTAATAAATAGTAACGTCTAACTGAGCCAGTTAGTTAGATGTGTACACTTGGTGTAGTAGGATCTTTATTTAGTTTGATGCATACACTTGTTCTTTTTTGGTAGCCCTTTTGTAATGATGGCTGATGTTTGGTTTGTAAGAGAGAGCTGCATCTTCACTCTTCCGCTCGCTTATCGCTTCTGCTGCACCCCCAGCCCTGGTTGTCAGCTGCCGCTGTTTTCAATGTACAATCAGTAGTATATTTAAATACATTGGTTGAATAAATGTGTTGTTAGAACGACAAACACAATGTTTTGGAAGTCGTTGCACGGTTCGATCCTTTAGTGCCCCGTACCGTACGTAGCTCATACTATTTTTCGAACGGAACACATTATCCACTTGTTGATAAGATGTAGCCCACTGATGAAGGCCCAATAGAGAAGCCCATAATTAACTGGAAGGGAGACTCTCACATGAATCCGGCCCAGGTACATGCTCATGGTCCCCTAAACACAAATAAGGAAATAAATAAATAAAGCTAAATGCTCATGCACCCGTTCTTTGGGAAAATGGGTAGCCCAATATTTCTTTTTGAAGAATACCCAAGCTAGGCCTATTTGTTTTCTCCGGATTACTGGGCTGCAAATCTTTCAAGACGAGGAGGGATGCATTCCTTCCTGGCCAAAGAGTATGGTCAATGTCTGTTAAAAGTAATATCAAAAGGTGTTGAAAATTCCAAAAAATTTATAGCAAATGGGATATTAGTTTTTCTTTTGTTCTTCACTGATATCTTATATGTATTTCATTGGATTTAACATGACATAGTACTAATTTATTTTTAAATTATGGCTATTAATTTTTGGATTAAGAATATTTTGTTCCCCAGCAAAAATTTGCGAATTTTCAAAATTTCCCACATATTTAGTTAATTTTTTGACCCTGGTACTGACCAGAGAATGGCCAGCAATTCTAAAAAGGGAAAACGGGCTGCAATAAATTCCATATGTGAAAGTGCATTATATCGACTAGAGGGGGGTGAATAGGCGATTTTTATGAATTCTTCACTGAGGAATTTGACGGTGAGGAAATTCCTTAGCGAAGAACTACTTGCAGCGGAATAAGTACTCAGAAGTAAGCATAACAGAATATGGGCATGGTCATCATGATGAAATGAAGACAATCACAGAGTACAGAAAACGTAAACACATGATAACACAAGATGAAGACAAACAGACTGAAGAAGTTGAACTGAGGAAATTGAGAAAGTCTTCAGTCAAAGTCTTCAAACACAGATATGAATGAACACTCAACACAGTAATGAGGAAATGAAAGAGTTGAGGAAATAGAACCATTAGGTTGGTGAAGACAATGATTTGGTAGACCAGTTCAAGCTGCTGTCTCGGTTATGCGTCACGGATTCGGCGGTGAGTATTTAAACTCGAGGACACAGTCCCGGACACCCGATCGGCGAGCACGCAGCTCAGGACACCAAGTCCTCACCGTATTCTCCTTGAACTAAGGTCACACAGACCTCTTCCAATCACTCGTGGTAAGTCTTCAGGCGACTTCCAAACCCTCACAGACTTGGTCACTCGGCGATCCACTATTCCTCTTGGATGCTCTAGACCATGACGCCTAACCGTCTGGAAGAAGCACAGTCTTCAAAGGTAACAAGTGTCGGATCCACGCAGGATCAATCTCTTCAGTGATGCTCAATCACTTTGGGTTTGTAGGGGTTTTGTCGGGGATATACCCCGCGGTATGACCAAGCTGGAGTTGTAAACCGGCTGGGACTTGGTAAACCGGCGGATGGTAAACCGGCGGAGGGTTAAGACAGAGTCAAGACAGATGGCTAAGACATACGGTAAACCGGCAGACAATGGTAAACCGGCAGACAATGTTAAACCGGCAGACAATGTTAAACCGACAGACAATGGTAAACCGGCAGACAATGTTAAACCGGCAAACAGTGATAACTGGGTTGTCAGGGGTTATGAAGCCCGAGATGTTATGAAACCCAAGATGTTAAGAAGCCCATGAAGATAAGTTAGAATAGTTAAGTCTTAAGTCTGAGTTGGACTCTACATGTAACCCGCCTCTTCAACATATATAAGGAGGGGTAGGGCTCCCCAAAGAGGGACAAAGCTACAAGCAAGAAGAAACAATCTTAGGGCTAGACACAAAGAGGAGAGCGGTTCTGGCGACTCCCTCGTGATGATAATGAGACCTAGCCTCAAACAGCATGTAGGGTTGTTACCGGATGATGTTTCCCGGGGCCCGAAGCTGTCTAAATCCCTGTCTTGTGTTGCGTCTCTCGATTCCGCTCAACCCCTCTCAAGCTACCACATAGATGCGTTGGCCTCACGACTAAGTCCTCACCTTAGGACATCTGACGTGACAATTCCACGACAGTTGGCGCCCACCATGGGGCCGGACGCACGGTGGTGATGAGTTCTTGGAGGGATCTTCCGAAGGAGCGAGGAGTTTGCAATTTTTCAGCTGAGGATTTTACAGTTCATAAGATCAAAGTCAAAGAAGAGAAATTAGGGTTGCATGATGTACGCTGCTGTGATCAAACAATCCGACGAAACCGGATTGACTTTCACTTTATTCGTCTGCATGTAAGTTTTCCTGTGCTATGCCTTACACGCGGCTTCCAAGTCGCTTCTAGTCATATTTATATTCCCTTTGGGAAGGAAAGAGACGATGATAATAGGGAGTCAATAACCATGACTCGGATTCACCGTGTTGAACCGCCGTGGGATCTCCACCGTTCTGATCCACCCGCCGTGAGCCGCCTGTGGTCTCACGCTGAGACCAACTGACGACAATCCACAATCCGCGGCCGATCCAACATCAATTTGCCATCGCCTTCCCGTCTGCCAAAGTTGTCATGGCCGTTGATACTGCTTTTCAGATATGACAGCTGAATAAAGAAAGTGCTACTGATTTTTGATTACAGTTTTTGGCTCACCGGTGCTACTTGTACACGTGAAGGACTCGAACCACAAGTCGAAACTACTCATCACAACCCATGAGTCGAGGGCGATCGGCGCATGCACGGAACCTGGCTGAACTCAGGAACAGTCAACACAAGTGGCCTCGGATGCATCCACCAGCCGGTTCATGTTCTTGTTCATCAACAGAATCACCAGACTGCATACTAGGGTCAGACAAGGTAATGCCACGGACTGGTACTCCTAGTTAGGCAAGTAAACAATGTCTTTAACCGTTCGAGTCACCTCGCATGAACCGGAGCCACATCAACTGCGCCTCGACTACCGGGCTGTCTCTGGTGGACTCGGTCTTTGCAAGTCGCCACCGTGTTCCGAGCCGCCCGTCTGGCCCGCCTCCATGACTATTTGGCTCGCCTCCGCCGTCGGGCCACCGCGCGTCGCTCCACCGTCGGGCGTCGAGCTGCCTCTGCACTGCCCGTAAACCGCCCCGCCTTTGTACAGCTCTGAGCCACCATCCGCTGTGGCCGGCCCTGAACCGTCCAGTGCCTCACGCCTCTATCGCCGTCTCGCTCTGGAAAAGAGCCGCTGCACCATTACGGCTTTGAGTCGCTGAGGACGCCGTGAGTCGGCATCGCTTATTGCCGGTTTTGCCCTAACCCGCCGGCTATTGTTCTGCCGCGGACCGGCACCGCCTCGTCATGCCACGCTGAGTTGCGCCATCGCCAAGTCGCCGTTGCGGTCGAACTGAACCGCCATCTCCAAATCGCCGCGAGTCCGAGTCACCTCCACCAGAGTTTCAAGTCGCCCGCCTCGTTGTGCCCTTGCCGTTGTTGCCGGTTGGACACGAGCCACCTTTGCTTCGCTCCTTCAAGTCGCCTCCATGGTCACTCACGCCACGCTGACTCGCCTGAATTGCCTTGGGCTGCCAAGTTAACTCCAACCTGGAAACGGACAGAGTCCCACCGGATTCACTTTCACCGGGCCAACCCGGATTCACCTTCGGGTCGGTCGCCGCCGTCGCACCCTTGTCGTTCGAACTGCCGCTCGCCGAGCCACTAAGCTGACCCGGCGCGAGCAGCCCGCCCCGAAGTCGCTGCGGCATCTGCGCTACCGAGCCGCCCATCGAGTCCCCCGCGCCGTAAGTCCCCATGGCCTCACTTGCACCACCGCGCCTCAAGCCGGCCTCAAACCGACTCTGCCCCTTGGGTGCAACTCGCCGGTTTGGAGCGGCCCGTTCTTCCTAAGCCGCCCCTGTTGAAGCTGCCGTCACTGACCAGGGGCTTGTCTCCAAGTCACCGGGCTGCGTCAGGCTGCCGGTGAGTCGCCTCTTCGACGAAGGGTCAATACCAAGCCGCACCTGTGCCTCGGTCGCCTGAACCGCCCGGTCACCTGAACCGCCCGGTCACCAGAGATCCGGTTTAGTCTATGTGCTGCCGCTCTTTTGCCTCTCCATGACCTCGCGGCGGATCCACCTCGCGCCAAGCTGGCCTTGCCTCTGCCGGAGAAGGATTGGGACCATGATTCGAGCTGCCAAGTCACTGTGAAAATTTTGCTTCCCCTGATTCGCCATCGTCGGTTTGTTTTTGCCGGTTCACCTCGCCTCTGCTCTGCCGCCGAACCGCCTGTGTGTCAAACCGCCGGGCGCTAACCCGCTACCCGCGCCGAATCGCCATGACCTTTGCTGGCGCATGCCTCGCTCTTGCCGATCCTATGGGTCGCCCGCGTTGGCCTCACGCTGGTTCTGCTATGCCGCGATGCCCTGCCATCACCAATGTTGCCGGCTTGGCTGATAGCCATGGTCTCGACTCTGAACCGCCGTCACCACCACGTCGCCGGTCATTTCCTTCTGCCGCTTTACCTCGCCGGGTTCTACCATGCCCGCCTTGCTTCCTTGCCTTCGCCTTTACGCCTTTGCATTGCGCCTGCCACATCTATTAGCGCCCGTCGGCATGAGCCGGTTTGGGCGCTTCTCTGTAGCCTCAAGTTGCCACCGAGGCCTGTGTTCGAAGCTACCCACAGCTCCGCCTCTGCCTTGCGCCAGCATGACCGAGAGTTGGGGGAAAAGAGATGCAGAGAGAAAATGATGTGCTGGTACTCTTGATGAAGAGATTAGGCGAGAACGTGTGAATGAGGATCACGGGCTAAAGTGATGAGCTGGGGAATAGTTTCAAGTGCCTTTTGTATTATCTTACGGTTACGAGGCCGCGATGAAAAAGTGGTTCTTGACCACGTGATGGCCAAGAAAAAAAAGAGTACCCATTGCTGAATGAGGCGAATATGCATATGATATTGCACGATCAGGCATTTGCAAACCGGAGCAGCATCTTTGGAAATAAGCAACCAGAAGAAGTTGACGCCCACGCGTTGCTCCGGTCGGTTTGCGGACCATGACTGAATATTTTAAAGGGCAAACTGGACCTAGAGACAGGGTCTGCGTACAGAGCTGTCGCCCAAGTAAATCAGGTGATATTTATCCTGTATATTGTTTGTTAAAGCGCATGTTGTTCTCTTTTCACAAACAACTACTATGCCTTGCTGTATTTTTTATATGCAGGACAATTATGTTTATACCACGGGTACGGAGCATGTGCTGACAATATTTCGACTGGCGATAGTCCGTGCCACATTACATGGGTGTGCGTAAGCCGCCGCGTGCAGCTTGATCTACATCAACTCACTTTGGGACTGCGCTGTGATTGATTGGCCCGTCCACACCGACACCGGCTTACAACGCTGTGGCTGATTCATCAATCTGCTCCCACCGACTCGGCCGTCATTAATTTCAGCTTTACCATGGTGATCATCAACTCCACGGTGAATAACCCCTGGCATGATATATCAGGTGAAATCCATCCAATATATTTTATATTATATATTGCCTTCTTTGAAAGAGCAATTACTTTGGCCTGCAAAGTTGTCTAATGCAGACCCTAAACCGCCATATTGGTGCAAATTTAAAGGCCGTCGTAAATATTTCCGGCTTAAAGAGGGATTCGGTTTAAAATCCGGATCAAGGGAAGATATCTCCCACAAAGCTTTGAAGCTCTCAAATCCGGTTCAAAATCCCGGTTCAAGAAGGATTTATCTCTTGCAAAAGTTAAAGGGTGCCAAAGAGGACCTGCTGCCATGATGTGCGGTTCAGACATGGGTATCATGCCTTATTGGCTTATCATATTATTGATCACTTGGGGGCTTGGTCATGTCTGAACCATAGTCACACCTCTTGATCGGCGCAATGCCACAGTATCACTTGGGGGCTTGGTCGTGTCTGAACCAATGCAACACCTTTTGATAGGCGAAAGCCACCAGATCACTTGGGGACATGGTCAAGTCTGAACCAGTCATGCCTCTTGATTGGCCTAAGGCCATAGAGTCACTTAGGGGCTTGGTCGAACCCGAACCATTGCCACGCCACTTGATCGGCATAATGCCACGGTTTCAGTTGGGGACCTGGCTGACTTGAACCATAGCTACACCTTATTGGGAGCTTGGTCGTGTCCGACCATGGTAACACCATCTGATCGGCTCAGTAAAGCCTCTTTTTGCAAATGGTTTTATCTTTGCCTTTGCTTCTATTTTTCTTTTGATAAAATATTTTTTCTGTTGTGTTTTCACCCAACATTATTAAATCCGGTTCAACTGTCAGTTACAGATTGACGGAACACGATTAAATCATAATCCGGAGACTATCAGCCCGGTTTGGTTTCGACTATAAGTCGCCAGTATATATTTGGATTGCGCCATTGGAATCATGCGCTTATAAATCATTGGACTATATTATTCAAACTTTCAAATAGCCAACATGGCTGGATTTTATTATGGTTATCGAGAAGATTACTATGATTAAGGTTTTCAAAAGTCGCTTTAGCGCAATGGCTATTATATTATCAATGGATATGATTTATTTTATAATTGAAGGAATAGTCCCGAGTTGCTCGCAGGCTTACGACCCGACACTTGGGGGCTACATTATTCAAGTTGAGATTACATCAAATATGCAAGTCTCATGTCGCTGCAAGCATGCACCATGACACTTGGGGGCTAATGCAAAGTCATTGTTTGCTCACCTTATTGAAGACCCGACTCATCATATTATAATGAGCGGCCCTTGGGGCTACCAAGTGCTCATGTCAACTATTCAAGGTACAAAGCTTTTTATCCATTATATTGAAGGGTCCACTGCTCAGTTGGTAAAGCACAAAGCTCTCAACCTTGTGAACGTGGGTTCAAGCCCCATGATGGGAGTTACATAATATAATGTTGTTCTCAATGAAGTATATATAAAGTCCCTGTTCATTATGTGCATAATGACCCGACCCTTGGGGGCTACACTGGTTGAAGTTTTTATGAGCATCAGAAATTACAAGTCCCGAGTTGCCAAGCATGACAACCCGGCACTTGGGGGCTACATATGTGGAATACTCAATTGACTAGTGATTGAGATGAACAACCTGGATTTCTTCAAGCTTGTGACATTCATATTGAAGCAAATCTTAAGCTGTTACTCGTTACCTTCTTAAGAGTTGAGGGCTACAAGTGATAGGCATATAAGAGGTATATTTTCAAAAGCTGATGTTAACAAACAGTTATGATCCGGTGCCATCAATATTTGTAAACCGGCAAAGTTCGACATTCTTAAACCGGCTAAAGATCAGATGATTATTTCAAAGACCAATATTTTTGTTAAGTATTGGGAGCTGAGTCAAAGGAGTTATTCTTCACAATATTTCTCTGTGATAAACCAATGTCAGCAAATTGATTATGAAGCTGGCCTATTGACCCAGATTTTCTAAAAGGAAATGACAAGGATTTAAATATGCCCAAGATCAGTTTAACATGGATAAATCCAAATTAAACTGGGGGCTAGTGTCAGGGATATATCCCGCGGTATGACTCGGCCGGAGTTGTAAACCGGGTGGGACTTGGTAAACCGGCGGACAGTTAAAACGGACAGATGGCTAAGACAGACGGTAAACCGGCTGGTGGTAAACCGGCGGAACAATGGTAAACCGGCGAGACAATGTTAAATCGGCGAACAATGTTAAACCGACAGACAATGTTAAACCGGCGGAACAATGTTAAACCGCAAACAGTGATAACTGGGTTGTCGAGGGTTATGAAGCCGAGATTTTATGAAACCCAAGATGTTAAGAAGCCCATGAAGATAAGTTAGAATAGTTAAGTCTTAAGTCCGAGTTGGACTCTACATGTAACCCGCCTCTTCAACATATATAAGGAGGGGTAGGGCTCCCCAAAGAGGGACAGGCTACAAGCAAGAAGAAACAATCTTAGGGCTAGACACAAAGAGGAGAGCCGGTTTACGGCGACTCCCTCGTGATGATAATGAGACCTAGCCTCGAACAGCATGTAGGGTTGTTACCGGATGATGTTTCCCGGGGCCCGAAGTTGTCTAAATCCCTGTCTTGTGTTGCGTCTCTCGATTCCGCTCAACCCCTCTCAAGCTACCACATAGATGCGTTGGCCTCACGACTAAGTCCTCACCTTAGGGCATCTGACGTGACAATTCCACGACAGGTTTGGTTTTTGGGTTTTTCCTCACTCGATGATTTTCGCTCAAAGTCTTCGGAGGATGAGTTGCTCTCAAATGACAAGTGTCAAGTTTTCTCGGAGCAGCCAACCAGCTAGTGGTTGTAGGGGGCGGCTATTTATAGCCTAGGGAGCAGCCCGACATGATAAGACATAAATGCCCTTCAATAATATGACCGTTAGGTGGATAATATATTTTGGGACAGCTGGCGCGCAACACAGAAATGGTCGGAAATTTGACTCTCAAATTCCTCAGGGCTATCATGTTCCTCACTGTGTAGGCAATCCACACTGGCGAATTCCTAACTCCTCAGTCATAACAAATTCCTCAGCGACCAGAAGAACTTCGTCTACATCCTTTGAAGAAATTGGTGAACTGTATGAGATTTCCAATGGCTTCACTCGAAGGGATTGGTAGGTGTAGGATTTTGAGTTGAGCATCAGATGGAAAATTTTCCTTAGTATTTCCTCGACCCCCTTTAACAGTACAGTGTTTCCTATGATTCAAGAAAGAGAAAACGAAACTACGAAAACAAAAGTCTTCACGCTTCATGTTCCTCAAATGAATACCAAGTCTTCAAGGTCACACCAATTTGTTCACTTTCAAAGTCTTCAGAAAGTCTTCAGAATACCAAAGTCTTCAGTCGAAGAACTTCATTTTTAGGGGTCGACTTTATCTGTAAATATCAAACTCCTCATAGACTTATAGACATGTGTACACTCATAAACACATTAGTCCCTTAACCTATAAGTCTTCAATACACCAAAATCACTAAGGGGCACTAGATGCACTTACAATCTCCCCTTTTGGTGATTGATGACAATATAGGTTAAGTTTTCAACGGGGATAAACATATGAAGTGTAAATACTGATATTGAGGAATTTGATTGCAAGATATAGAAGAACTCCCCCTGAAGGTGTGCATAGTGAGGAATTTGCTTTTGAGGCACTGCACATTTGAAGAGTTGAATCATGGAGATCTCCCCCTATATCTTGTAATTCATGCACGCATTTGACATATAATATGAATAATTTGAAATGCATGATGAAATAGGGTGACTGATGTAATTCAGCATGCGTGTATTGACATATAACGAGGAATAAGCATGCAGAGGAACACATCAAAAGTATCAGAGCACCATCGGGTTTAAGATTACAACTCGATCCAATAAAGTTTCAGAAGAACGAGAGTTGTAACTTAGCAAAAAAAACGCCCATATAGTAGACCTGCTTGAAGACTAACTCAAATTTCTCCCCCTTTGTCATCGAATGACCAAAAGGATCGAAACTGAGGACTAATGCCCCTGAAGAATTTCAAGTTGATGAAGGAGCGCCAGCGTTGTCGGGGTCGGTTGTAGTAGTAGGGCCTGCCGCAGTGTCGTCCAAGTCTTCATTTTCATCAGTGTCGCGCGATGAAGAATAGGAGCTGGCCACCAAGGAAGGAACCTTGACCTTCTTGAATTTCTTCGGAGGAGGGGAAGACCAGTCAAATTCTTCCTTGTGACCCATGTTCTTCAGATCTTCTGCGCTGTAGAGATGAGATAGAACAGCCTAGGTACGGTTGAAGGTTTCATGGAGGTAGTACTGGCTTTTCTTCACTGCATTGTGTGTTGAGGTCATGTTGTGAAGAATTGAACCAAACTGATGCTTGACCCATTTATGATTGCGATCAACCTTTTGATGAAGACTTAGGAGTAACTCACGATCAGTCATCATCCTGGGTGCTGTGGCTTGAGGATTTTGCTTGGCAGAGGTGTTGGCGGCAGAGTCATGTGTGGCAGAGTCATCATTGGTGGAGTAGGATGCAGCCTTGCGAAATTGACCATCCAATGGACGAATGCCTTCATCTATCACAGCAGTTGCCTTGCCTTTGTCATCAGCTGAGGAAAATGTCCGTTTGAGGACTTCAATTGGAGGCAAGTAGCTGCGGTGGTTCAGAGTATCAGCCTTGTAGTTGAGTGAAGACCTTGTCCTGATGAACCTCATAATCCATGGTGCATAAGGCTTCAGCTCAAAAGGTGACATAGCAATATTTGCCAGAGTCCTCATGAAGAAATCATGGAAGTTGACAGGAACGCCATGAATGATATTGAAAAGCATATTCTTCATGATGCCAACGACTTCTTCATCATTTGAGTCGTGGCCCTTGATAGGACTCATTGTCTTCGTCAGAATGCGATAGACAGTCCGAGGCACATATAGTAATTCCTTGACGAAGAATTTGGTTCGTGGGGCCTGCCCTGGCTTCAAAGGCTTCATCAGAACTTGCATGTAGTGATTTGAAAGCTTGTAGATGCAACGAGCACCAATAAGGGGAGGACTGAGTGGGAGGGCACGAAGCAATTCAGTTGCTGGTGCCTTGTAGTGAGTATTTTCCGTCATCCAGTCCAGTACCCATGAGTTCACATCTTCAGAATCTCCGGTGATGTGCAGCGTCGCATAGAATTGAAGAATGAGTTCTTCATTCCAATCCACGAGATGTCGGTCAGAAATTCAGCAATCCAAAGATCGTGAAGAACACTGAGGACTGGCTCGAAGCCTGGCAGAGATTCCATGTCCACGTGAGGAATATGTGCATGATCGAAGACTTTGTCTTTGTTGAATAGCACAGAGGAATAAAAGTTAGCTTGACTAGCAGTCCAGAAATGCCTCTTCCTTATGCAAGCAGAGTCATATGGGTTGTAGTCAGTGAAGAACACATGCTCGCCGAAGAAATCTTCAGCCTTGAACTTTTGCTTTGTTGAGAATGGATTCTTTGGCTTTGGCATTGGAGTGTCAGTGAGTTGCATCACGACCTCAGGAATCGCAATCTCAGGTTCTTCAGGCTGAGGATTTTTTGGTTCCTCTTCATATGCAGTCTGCGTGTTCATAGGATCAGCAGCAGCAGGTTCTTTAGCACTAGTGGCTGGAATTTCTTCATGCAGAGATGAGGTGGGATGAGTTTCTTCAGAGCCCATTTGAACCGTTGGTGCAGGGGGCTGAGGAATTTGTTGGATTGGGGTGAAGAGTGGAGAATTGGGATGCTGACTTTCCCAAAAGTCATCATTCATCACAGGCGTGGTGCATCCAATATCCACGTCTTCGTCTTCAATTTCCTCAACGCCAGCCTCTTCAGCTGTGAACTGAGGCATAGGCGAGGAAATGATTGGTTTTGAAGGGATTGCATCCACTTCAATTTCTTCATCAATCTGCTCTGACGAAGCAGTAGAATGATTTTCTTCATCAGATCCGCTAGGGATCTCATATTCTTCACCAAAAGGAACAAGGTCCTTTGATGGCATGGAGGAAATCGGAACAGCATCAATGGGATTTTCAAAGGAGCTGGTCATTGGCTTCATTTTCTTCGGGGCTGAAGAATGTGAAGCAGCTGATGCTTTCCTTTTCTTCACTGCAGCTCGCTCTGCAGCCTTGGTCTTCTTCACATCTGATGCAGATGGAAGGATAGGAGTTGGTGTAGGCGCGGGAGGAGCTGAGGAATCTGTTTGAATTTCCTCGGTATGGCCATGCAATTGCCCTGACTTCTTTAGTTTCTTCAGGCGCACCACTAGTGGATGCCCTGACAATTTCTTCAGCGGCTGGAATGGAGTCATCAGCCCTGGAACTAGCATTGTCTTCACCAGGCTGAAAATCATCAGCAGTGCTGGCATGTTCTTCAGCAGGCTGAGCAGAGGCTCCAGCCTGAGGAATTTCTTGTTGCGTTGGGGCTGTGACATTTGTGAACTTCTTTGTCAGATTAACAAATCTGACTTTGGCTCCTTGCCAATCAGCATAATAGGCATCAAAGTTATCACTGAGGGCTTTGATTTCAAACTGGATCTTGAGGAGTTCCTTAGTTGTCATTCTGACAACGTTTTTCCTCAGGAACTTCTCTTTCCTGAACTGAGCCTTCTTGATCTGCCTTGCCTTCTCAAATTTCCATTTCTCTTCAGAGATGAAATGGTCCAGCATGTGACTTTGTCCAGGAGTCAGATGGAAATCAGGCATAGGTGTCTCTGGATCCTTGTGCCAGAGATCAATGTACTCGAGGATCGCCCTTGGATCCAAAAGCAGTGGCACATGTGTGCCTTTGGCTCTAGCGGCCCTTTCTTGTCTGTCTCTGATGATTCCTGCAAGTTCATCATCATCAGCTTCATCATCAGATGGCACTTGGAAGGCAACCTGTTTCTTCTTTGGACTTGGCCGAGGATCTCGTCCAACAGTTGCCTTAGTCTTCAGCAGCGTGGGGCCTGATGAAGAATTTGGTGCAGCTGAGGAACTTTTTGAGGCAATAGAGATGCCTGCAGTCCTTTGGCACGTGGCCAGATGCACAGGTGCTGACGACTTTGGAGGAGCTGCTGAGGACTTTGGAGGAGGAGCAGGTGCAGCATGAGGAACTGGCCGTGAGGGCATAGAAGATTCTGGCCGCGAGGGCATTGCTGAGGATTTTGGCCGTGAGGGCACTGTTGGTGAAGCACTTGGCTTGTGCGCTGGCTTCTTTGCCATTGATTTTCTGGGCTTGACAGGGGCCTCAGTGGCAGCAGCAGTAGCAGAGTCTTCATTGAATTTCCTCACTGCTTACTTGGCTTGTCTCGCCAACTTGGCTTGGCGCTTGGCCCATTCTTCAGGAAAGTCCTCACCATGCTTGATGCTGGTGGGGTCAGCTTCTTGGCCAAGTGCCAATGGAGCTCTTGGGCATGGAGGATTCAGTGCGAATTTCTTCATGTACTTTGGAGTAACATACATGTACTCCCTCCATTCCCTTGCCCATCTCCTTTCAATCCTCTGAATGCGCACCTTGCGCTGATTTTTGTTTTCCTTGCCAAACTTGGCTTCATCAGGTGTGCAATAGTCAGCGTATATGTCCTCAAGTATTTCAAAAGCCGTCATGACCTCAGGCCTCTTTCCTCCTTTCTGTGGCTTCTTTCCTTCTGCCATATTCTTCAGCTGAGGAATTTGAACAATCGAATTCTCTGAATAAGTATGCAACTTTTCTTCGAGGAATGCTGCAAATGAGTTAAGTTGATGAGAACCTAGTGATTCAGCAATGACATGAGTACCTGTGAACAGAGTATAGTTGCGAGGAATTTGGAGAGGTCATATGCGTTCTCAGAAGGTTTTTCAAAAAAGAACAAGTTTGAGGAATTTGACCAGATGAGCCTTGAATAATTTCACTAAGCGATCTTTGTCTTAGGTTCCAGCGTTGTATAGATCGAGGATCCACACAATTAAGGAATCTTGAAGAAAATCATTGCTTAGAGAAACGAATCAAGAGCGTATTTCATTTGAGGTGTTCATATGTGTGAAGATTTGAAGAATAAACACCTTTGAAGATTTTCAGGAAGGTTTGAGAATCAAAGCGAGTAATAAAAGTAACTTTTAATTAACCGAACTGAAGAACACGACGAACTGAGAAGTGTAGATTAGAAGTTCGCTGGATTCAGATCTCCCACGCCTCTAACTCGGCGGAGGAAGACATCTGGCGGCGGAGTGAAGATTTCCATGTCGGGCGCGAGTACGATGACGAGTGGTCGAGGCAAAGGAAGCTCTTCCTCACCGGGCGATGGAGTAGCGGCGGCGCTAGGGTTTGAGAAGCTTGAGAGAGAGAGAGCGGTCGAGCGGAGTAAAGGAAGTGAGGAAGGGGAGAGGGGGTATATATAGCCACGGTGAAAAACTGTTCGCCCGAAGATTTTGGACGAACGTGCCCCTGACACTTCTCATTCGCTTGACATGTGTCACCCACGTACTGAGAAGTGGAGATCTTGTTAGATCGTGGGTGAATAGATAAGTCTAACGTAGGAAGCGGAACAGATTGAGCGGCAAACCCGAAATTTTTGATAAGATAAGTTAAAAGTTCCGTTCGCAATTTCTTCAGCTGACAAGGACACAGTGAAGATTTTGAACGAGTTTCAAATAGAACGCACATGAAGAATTTGTGAATAGATTGGGTTGAGTATATCATAGAGGGGGAAGGGTCCGATCACATTCACTTAGTAGAAAAAACAACTTGAAGAAATAGCCATAAGTGAATGCTGTAGAGGACATAAACCCATATATATATATATAGCCAATGAAGAAAAACGACAGAATCAGTGAAGATTTTGCAAAGTTGAAGAATTTGAAAAACTGAAGAATTTCAAAACTGAGGAAAAACCCAAATTGAAGATTTTCAACTTTGGTGGTGGCGTGTCCCACCGTATAAGAATGATGATTCCAAACACTGCGTACAATTGTCGTAGGGTTCTGAGAATCAAATTCTTCATTAATTTCTTCACACTTAGAGTGTTATTCTTCATTGATTGAAGAAAAACGTTTCTTCATGTGTTGCACATCTAAGTCATCAATTTTGCATAAGTGTCGGATGTGTGTCCTTTTCAAAGAACATTCAAAGATTCTAAGATATTTAGCTCACACCGCAACTTGCTAAATCTCTTCTCATCCAAGGGCTTTGTGAAGATATCGGCTAGCTGTTCTTGGTCTTCACATGCTCGATGGAGATGTCGCCTTCAACACATGATCACGAAGAAAATGATGACGAATCTGAATGTGCTTTGTCTTCGAAAGTGCTGAACTGGGTTGTGAGCAATCTTGATGACACTCTCATTGTCACGATGAGAGGCACATTATTCACGTTGATGCCATAGTCCTTGAGAGTTTGCTTCATCCACAGCAATTGAGCACGTGAAGAGCCAGCAGCAATGTACTCAGCTTCCGTAGTAAAGCGGTGATACGCAGATTCTGTTTCTTCGAGGACCAACGGACCAAAGATCATCCGAGGAAATGACAAGTACCAGATGTTGACTTGCGGTCCACACGATCACCAAAGCATAGTCGAGTCGAATATCCAATGAGATCAAAAGTAGAGCCCTTGGGGTACCATAATCCTAGTGTTGGTGTGTGAGCTAGATATCGAAGAATATGCTTCACAGCCTTATGGTGTGATTCCTTTGGTGTAGCTTGAAATCGGGCACACATGCAAACACTAAGCATTATATCTGGCCTAGATGCACATAAGTATAATAAAGAACCAATCATTGAGCGGTATACCTTATGATCGAAGTCAATACCATTTTCATCAGTGCATAGATGGCCATTTGTGGGCATAGGAATTTTGACGCCTTTGCAGTCTTGCATGCCGAATTTCTACAGAACATCTTTGAGGTATTTCTCCGAGATATGAATATGCCATTGTGTTGTTGACGAATTTGAAGACCTAAAAAGAATTTCAACTCTCCCATCATAGACATTTGATATTCTTCACTCATCATATAGGCAAATTCATCACTATAACGTTGGTCAGTACAGCCAAAGATAATATCATCAACGTATATTTGGCACACAAACAGTTCACCATCATAAGATTTAGTAAAGAGAGTAGGGTCGAGTGAACCGGGTGTGAAGCCATTCTTCACGAAGAATTCCTTCAAAGTATCATACCACGCCTGGGGAACTGTTTGAGGCCATAGAGGGCCTTGTTGAGTCTGAAGACTTTGTCGGGATTCTTTGGATCTTCAAAACACAGGGGTTGAGCAACATATACTTCTTCCTCAAGCTTACCATTGAGGAATGCACTTTTCACATCCATTTGATATAAAGTGATATTATGATGGTTAGCATAAGCAAGTAATATCTTGAATAGCCTCAAGCCTAGCAACAGTGCAAAAGTTTCATCGAAATCAATTCCTTCAACTCGTGTGTAGCCTTGAGCTACAAGTCGTGCCTTATTCCTCACAACAAGGCCATTTTCATCTTGCTTGTTGTGGTAGATCCACTTTGTGCCAATGATATTATGCTTGCGAGGATCTGGACGTTTGACCAGTTCCCAGACGTTGTTGAGCTCGAATCGATGTAATTCTTCTTGCATGGCCTGAATTCACTCGGGCTCGTAAATGCTTCATCTACCTTAGTGGGCTCTGTGATAGAGACAAAAGCATAGTGCCCACAAAAGTTAGATAAATGTGAAGCTTTTGAGCGTGTGAGAGGACCTGGTGCTTCAATGTCATCGATGATCTTGTCAACTTGCACTTCTTTTGCAACGTGAGGATGAGCTGGTTGTCGTCGAGGAATTTGATCAGCATTTTCTTCAGCACCATTTTCTTCAGCATTATCTTCAGGTGCATCAGCTCAGCGTTCTTCGCGTTCAGGAATGAATTCTTCAGCAGATTCTTCAGTAGGAATTACATCCTCAGTTGCCTTGAACTTGATAGATTCCTCAGGTGCTGGTTCATCTATCATAGAAGGTAGGTGCTCTCTTTGCGAGCCATTAGTTTCATCGAACCGCACATCTACAGTTTCAACAATCTTGTAAAGAACATTGTTGAAGACCCTGTAGGTGTGCGAGTCCTTTCCATAACCAAGCATAAAACCTTCATGTGCTTTCGGTGCAAATTTAGTATTGTGATGAGGATCTCTAATCCAGCATTTAGCACCGAAGACTTTGAAATAACTCACATTGGGTTTCTTGTCAGTGAGGAGTTCATAGGCAGTCTTCTTGAAGAATTTGTGAAGATATACTCTGTTGATGATGTGGCACGCAGTATCAATTGCATCAATCCAAAAACGACGAGGCGTTTTGTATTCATCAAGCATAGTGCGAGCCATCTCAACAAGAGTTCTGTTCTTGCGCTCCACGACACCAAGTTCTTGCGCTCCAAGACCGGAATTCTTGAACTCAGTTCCACTTGTCACTCCTGATGTGCCTGATCTTCACACCAAAGTTGGTTGAAGCCCTCGAGGAAAATCGTTTGAAGACTTCCTGCACTTCATGTTTGTAAGTGAAAATGTGTACCCATGTATAACGAGAGTAATCATCAACAAAAACAAAGCCATATAGAGATGCATCATTAGTGACTGCTGAGTAATGATTAGGACCAAAGAGGTCCATGTGAAGCAATTCGAATGGACGAGTAGTTGTCATGATAGTCTTTGCTGGATGCTTGGCCTTGGTCATTTTTCCACCTTCACAGGCTCCACAAAAGTGATCCTTGAGGAATTTGACATTTTCAATGCCAATGACATGCTTCTTCTTTGCAAGCGTGTGCAAATTCCTCATGCCTGCGTGACCAAGTCGTCGATGCCATAGCCAGCCTTGAAGCTTTTGCAAGTAGACACACGGCTGGTTGTGGTCTGTAGAGAAATCAACAATATATAAGTCTCCTCTCCTAAAGCCTTCAAGACTTTGGAATTGTCGACTTCCATGATCACAACACAACGATACTTGCCAAAGACAACAACTATATCAAGATCACAAAGCATTGAGATGACATGAGGTTGTATCCTCGGGACTCAACAAGCATGACTTTGTCCATGTGTATGTCCTTAGAGATCGCAACCTTACCAAGACCCAATACCGACTTTTGCCTTTGTCAAGAAAGATGATATGCTTGAGATGTGACGGTGATAAGGGAGCATCCATCAATAGATTCTTGTCACTAGTCATGTGATTTGTACATCCACTATCGAGGACCCACTCATTTGCTTTGGGTTGATCATCCTGCAGATGAATTAGTGCAACTTACGATCTCATATACTTCATTAGTGAAGAATATGATATCAATTTCATCAGATGAATTTCATCAAGCAATAAAACAAATATAGCAGTATGAGGACGTGTGAAATGAAGGTTCATTTCTTCATGATTAGCCTGCGTCTTTTCAGGAGTGTTGTCGTGTCCCCGGAAATTCTTGGGACGTTAAAGCACGTCTGGAGACCTGACCCTGCAGAGGAAATTAGTTCTTTTTCTTCACCACCCATATCTGAAGGGGTGGCAAAGAGTTCATCACTCTGCGAGCTCCATATGAGAATGGTGGCATAGAGGCCAAACCATTCCGTTTCACATAAGAGGGGTTAGGGTAAGCATATGAATGAGCGAGAAATTCTTGAGGACTTATGAAAATATTGGTTTGAAGAATAATGCACATATTCATAGCCCTTAGCTCTACCTGCGAAGCGAGTTGTTAGCACGATGATAATCATATGAGGACTTTGATCCTTCTGAGGAATTTGATCCACGTGAGGACTTTGGTCCGTATGAGGACTTGGATCCATATGAAGAATTTGGTCCATATGAAGAGTTTGATCTGGGGTTCCTATTCTTCACAGGTGGTGTCATGAGGACATTCACCTGAAGACTTTCAAGGCACCTTTTGGGAACCCAGATTTTCTTCATAGGAGAACCGTTCCTGTAGTTAGTGCCAACATATCTAGCAAATACTTCACCATTCTGATTTTTGAACAGTTTATAGTTGGAGTCAAATGACTCATCAGAAGAATGAGGAGATTCACATGTAAAGCCGGATAAGTTAGATGGATCAACTGGAGGTCCCTTTGCAGAACCCATGAGGTTTTGGGGTACCGCTCAAGCTTCCAATATGTTTCATCAAGATTGAGTTTCCTCTCAAAGGAAATACCCTCTTTCCTAGGGTTCTGTTGAGGATCTGCTTTTAAGCACATCACAAAGAGTCTGATGCCCTTTGAGGATTTTGTACATGCCTGTCATGTACAATTCCTTCAGCCCTGCATCGTCAGTGATACTAGCAATGTCCTCAGATGAGGAATTAGTAATAGCAGAGGCAGGTGAAGAATTTGTAATAGTTGAAGCATTTGAACATTCGGGTGAAGAATTAGCAGATTCACGTTCAATGCACTTTAAGCATGGAGGAACAAATTCTTCCTGAGAAGCGCTGATTTGTTGAGCTAGCAATGAATCGCGCTCCTTCTTAAGATCTTCATAACACACTCTAAGCTTCTCAAGATCTTGCTTTCTTTGAAGAAATTCATAAGAAAGTTTCTCATGATCAGACAAGAGAGTGTTATGATGACCTTGAAGGCTGTCAAACCTAGACCAAGTCTCTGAAGATTTTCAGTCAAGGCTTTAGTGCGATCCATTTCTTCACCCAACATATCATCACTTTTGTCTAGCATGTTTTAAACCTTTTCAAAAGCCCTTTGTTGTTTTACAACAATCTTAGCAAGTTTAGAGTAGCTGGGCTTGAGATCTTCATCAGATTCATTTTCACTAGATTCAGAGGAGGTATATTTGAGTACCTTGGCACCCTTTGCCATGAAGCAATAGGTGGGAGCGTAGTCATCACTGTCTTCATCAGCTTTGTTGATGAGGTCATTTTCTTCAGAGTTGAAGATGGACTTGGCGGCGAATGCGATGGCGAGAGCCGGACTCGCCACACCGGACTCGGACTCCTCGATGCCTCCTCTTCCTCATGTTCCTCAGATTCAGCTTGAGTCCATTTCCTTGCCAATGAATGCCCGAGCCTTCTTGGAGCTGCTCTTCTTGTGAGATGAAGACTTTGAGGATTTTGATGATGAAGATTTTGACGATTTCTTCTGCTTCTTAGCGTCATCAGAACTGTAATCCTTGTATTTCTTCTTCTTCAATTCCTTTTCCCACTAAGGACAATCTTGAATGTAGTGACCAGGTTTCTTGCATTTGTGGCATAGCCTTCTCTTATAGCCACTGGATGAGGAATCACTGCTCTTTGAGGATTTTCCAAAGCGACCACGTCTTGAGAACTTCCGGAACTTCTTCACGAGCAGTGCTAGCTCCTGGCTCAATTCTTCAGGGTCACCAAGGCTACTACGAGTCTTCACAATCAGATTCGCATACAGCCTTGGCCTTGAGCACGTGATTTTCCATAGATAGAACCATAGAGATCTCTCTTTTCAGCAAGTTGGAACTCATGAGTATTTAGCCTCTCGAGGATATCAGCTGGATCAAGTGACTTGTAGTCAACACGTTCTTGTATCATCAGTGCCAGAGTATCAAATGAGGAATCAAGCGATCTCAACAATTTCTTCACCACCTCATGGTCGGTGATGTTAGTGGCACCAAGTGCTTGAAGCTCATTTGAGATGTCAGTGAGGCGATCGAAGGTTTGTTGAACATTTTCATTGTCGAGACTTTTGAAGCGGTTGAAGAGATTGCGAAGAACATCAACTCGAGAGTCACGCTGAGTTGAGACTCCTTCATTTACTTTGGACAGCCTATCCCAGATGAGCTTAGCAGTTTCCAAAGCACTCACTCTTCCATACCGTCCTTTGCTCAGATAGCCACATATGATATTCTTCGCTTGAGAATCAAGTTGCTTGAATCTCTTCACATCAGCAGCGTTCAGTGAGGGTGAGACAGAGGGAACACCATTTTCCACAACATACCAGAGATCGTTGTCAATTGCCTCAAGATGCATTCGCATCTTGTTTTTCCAGTAGGGGTAGTCCGTACCATCAAAGGTAGGACACCCATCCGAGACCTTGATCATACCTGCGGTCGACATAACTAAAACTCCAGGTGGTTAAACCAAAATCACACAGAACAAGGGAGTACCTCGCTCTGATACCAATTGAAAGTGCGTTATATCGACTAGAGGGGGGTGAATAGGCGATTTTATGAATTCTTCACTGAGAAATTTGCCGGTGAGGAAATTCCTTAGCAAAGAACTACTTGCAGCGGAATAAGTACTCAGAAGTAAGCATAACAGAATACGGGCATGGTCATCATGATGAAATGAAGACAATCACAGAGTACAGAAAATGTAAACACATGATAACACAAGATGAAGACAAAGCGGTGAAGAAACTGAACTGAGGAAATTGAGAAAGTCTTGATCAAAGTCTTCAAACACAGATATGAACGAACACTCAACACAGAATGAGGAAATGAAAGAGTTGAGGAAATAGAACCAGTTAGGTTGGTGAAGACAATGATTTGGTAGACCAGTTCAAGCTGCTGTCTCGGTTGTATATGCGGATTCGGCGGTGAGTATTTAAACTCGAGGACACACAGTCCGGACACCCGATCGCCGAGCACGCAGCTCAGACACCAAGTCCTCACCGTATTCTCCTTGAACTAAGGTCACATGACCTCTTCCAATCACTCATGGTAAGTCTTCAGGCGACTTCCAAACCTTCACAGACTTGGTCACTCGGCGATCCACAATTCCTCTTGGATGCTCTAGACCATGACGCCTAACCGTCTGGAAGAAGCACGGTCTTCAAAGGTAACAAGCGTCGGATCCATGCAGGATCAATCTCTTGATGATGCTCAATCACTTTGGGTTTGTAGGGGTTTGGTTTTGGGTTTTCCTCACTCGATGATTTTCGCTCAAAGTCTTCGGAGGATGGGTTGCTCTCAAATGACAAGTGTCAAGTTTTCTCGGAGCAGCCAACCAGCTAGTGGTTGTAGGGGGCGGCTATTTATAGCCTAGGGAGCAGCTCGACATGATAAGACATAAATGCCCTTCAATGGTATGACCGTTAGGTGGATAAGATATTTTGGGATAGCTGGCGCGCAGCACAACACCGGTCGGAAATTTGACTCTCAAATTCCTCGGGGCTATCATGTTCCTCACTTTGTGTAGGCAATCCGCCTTTGGCGAATTCCTAACTCCTTAGTCGAGAACAAATTCCTCAAATGACCGGAAGAACTTTGTCTCATCCTTTGAAGAAATTGACTGAACTGTATGAGATTTCCAAAGGCTTCACTCGAAGGATTGGTAGGTGTAGGATTTTGAGTTGAGCATCACATGGAAATTTTTCCTTAGTATTTCCTCGACCCCTTTAACAGTCACGGTGTTTCCTATGACTCAAGAAAGACAAAACGAAACTACAAAAACAAAAGTCTTCACGCTTCATGTTCCTCAAATGAATACCAAGTCTTCAAGGTCACACCAATTTCTTCACTTTCAAAGTCTTGAAAGTCTTCGAATACCAAAGTCTTGATCGAAGAACTTCATTTTTAGGGGTCGACTTTATCTGTAAATATCAAACTCCTCATAGACTTATAGACCTGTGTACACTCATAAACATATTAGTCCCTTAACCTATAAGTCTTCAATACACCAAAATCACTAAGGGGCACTAGATGCCCTTACAATATGAATTAGAAAATGAGTAAAAATTATAAAAATAATAGCAAATGGCTGACTTGTTTACGCAAGGCTTTGTCAGTGAACACACGATTCTAGCAGCAGTGACTGTCGGATGTCCATCCAACGGCCGACGTGTTTCTTCAATCTCTGATCTTCCTGCTCCAGCCGCCTAAACTAGCGCCAAGGGACTGCTCGCTCCCTCCTCTTGTGGCCCATTTGTGATGCCGCATGAGCTTCCCGCCCACCCTACTCCCTTTGCTGGCCTGGACGCACTCAATCAACTGACTACTTATTACGCGAAAAAAAATGATTCCTACCACTGACATATAGGGCGCACCGGTTGGGAGTCTGACCTGTGGGCCTACTACGTTGATGCGTACGCAGGCTTGTCAACTTAGTCAACAAACAATTCTAGCAGCGATAACCGTTGGATTTGAATCGAACGGTCCTGCTGCTTCTTCAATCGCTGCTCTTCTTGCACCGCGGGGAGACCGCCTTTGCTCCTGCCTCCGGTGGCGGTTGTCTTGCCGTTGAGGCCTCACCGCCCCCTACTAGTCCCACCGCTAGCGAGGCCCTGCGGCGACAGCAGCCTCACACCGCAGCTGAACCAGTGAACCCTCGTACTCCTCTCCGCGTGGGCATCCACTGCCGCGTCTTCCCGGCTCCGCGTTGTCCCCTTCCTAGGCCTCGCCGTCGTCCACCGCCTTGCTGCTCTCGGGACGGCGTGGTCAATGTGGTCAACGACATTCCATCGGAAGAGTAATCTTGTCGTGGAGAGGCTGACAACGGGTCCACGGCCACAGCCCAGCTTTTTGTGATTTGCCAAGTAAGTCGCTTTGTCAGCCTGTTAATTTGCTAATCTTTCAAAACAAGGAGAGCTTTCATTCGGCTGGCCGAGAAAATGGCCCATCAGTAATGAGAAATGGGCTGTATATTTTTAAAACACATCAAACCGGCAATTAGTTTCAAATATTTTTTTCATTTCAAGATTTTAAATAACATTAATTTTTATGCATGGAGAATTTGTTGGATTTTATATTGATATACATTTATTTTTAAGATCAGTTTGAATGTGAGTCGAAATTTCGGGATTAAAAACAGTTTGGACCGCACCGAAATATGCAAAATTTCGTATAAGTTTTTAACCGTGGCCACAATATGGGTTGTAATGCAAACCAAAAGAATATGGGCTCCAAAAAAAACCTTAAGAATTAGCAAATGGGTTGTAAATTATTAGAAATAATGGCAGATGGGATGTATGCTGTTTTCCACAGATTTGAGGCTTTCCTAAAAAAAAGGTTGACGCACAAGCAGTGACTGTTGGATGGCCATCTAACGGCTGTCGTGCTTCTTGAATCTCTGCTCTTCCTGCTCCAGCCACTCAAACAAGCACCGGCGGGACTGCCTGCTCCCTCCTCCCTTGACGGCTATCTTGCTGCCACGCAGCCTCACCGCCCCACTGTACTCCCATCGCTGGCCTAGCCTTCCCTCTACTCACCCACACCTGCTGTTATTCTCCTGCGACGGTAGACGAACCAGTAAACCCTCGTACAGTCGTACTCCCCTCCGCGTGGGAAACAACTGCCGAGTCTTCCTTGCCTCCGTGTCGTCCCCTTCCTAGGCCTCGCCGTCGTCCACCGCCGTGGTGCTCTCGGCGCGGCATGGTCAATGTGGTTAACGACCGACTTCCATCCGAAGAGTACTATGCATGGAGACGCTGACAGCTGGGTCCACGGCCACAGCAAGGAAGTGCCTCCTTATTACGCGGAAAATAATTATTCCTCCACCTGACAGCAGGGACCCACCGGACGGGCCACCGTATTTTGTGAAAAAATGTTTCCCCCCTGACTGCTGGGACCCACCAGCTACACCTTCGCACGCAAGGAAGTGCGTCTGGGAAAAAAAAAAACAAAACGATTCGCCCCCCTGACTGCTGGGACCCACCAGCTACATCTTCGCACGCAAGGAAGTGCGTCCGGGCAAAAAAACGATTCGCCCCCCTGACTGCTAGGACCCACCAGCTACATCTTCGCACGCAAGGAAGTGCCTGACAGTCGGGACCCACCTGGTCGAAGCGTACGTAGCGTTGTCATTCTGGTCGCGAACGTGTACGTACATACTGGTCGTTGTAGAGGCGCGCACGTGTCGTAGTAGAGGTGCGCACGTAGCATGTACACGTACGTACAGCGGCCAGGGTGCAAGAAAGAAAATACGGCCACGTATGTGTACATACGGGCGGGGTCTCGAACACCTATTCGCGCATACGTACGGCCAGGGCTCGTGTACATGGCTGGGCCGGAACAGAGAAACAGCATCGTCGTCGTGTTCATGGGGAGGCAACGGAGTGCATCGTGTTCATGGGGAGGCAACGGAATGCGTCGTGTTCATCGGGAGGCAACGGAACGCGTGGGAGCCAACCGGCTGGGTCGGAACTGAATGCGTGGTCGTGTTCATCGAGAGGGCTTGGACGGAACAAGCGATGGAAACGAGGCCTGGCGTACCGCACAACGGAGGAAACGGACCTCCTACGTTCGGAATGGGGTCCTGTTGATCGGGAGGGGTGTAGCGTACCGCAAAACGGAGGAAACGGACCTCCTACGGTCGAAATGGGGGTCCTGTTGATCGGGAGGGGTGTGGCGTACCGCAAAATGGACCTCCTACGGTCGAAACGGGGGTCCTGTTGATCGGGAGGGGTGTGGCGTACTGCAAAACGGACGAAACGGACTTGTGTTGGAGCGCTTCTGATCGAAGCAGGGGTCCTGTTCGCCGGGGACGGGTGTGGCGTGTCGCAAAACGGGACTCCATGGGATACTGTTCATCTCCACCGTCGACCTCCTCCGGCCTCCACGGGCTACCGTCGACCTCCTCCGGCCTCCACGGGCTCCTATTCATCCAGCCTCGATTGCGCTACTCCACCGCTCTTGTTCAACCACCCCTCCACCGACTACTGTTCATCCAGCCCTCCACACCACGGGGTCCTGTTCAACCACCCCTCCACGGGCACCCCTCCACCGTCTACTGTTCATCCAGCCCTCCACACCACGGGGTCCTGTTCAACCAGCCCTCCACGGGCACCCCTCCACCGTCTACTGTTCATCCAGCCCTCCACACCACGGGGTCCTGTTCAACCACCCCTCCACGGGCACCCCAACATCGTCTACTGTTCATCCAGCCCTCCACACCACGGGGTCCTGTTCATCCAGAGGCAAACGCCACCGCTCACTGTTCATCCAACCCCCCTGGCAACGCTCACTGTTCATCCCAGAGGCAGCATCGATCGGCTTAGTTAGCGCAGTAGCAAAGGAATCGCTCGATCGGGTTCAGTTAACAACCATCGATCGATCGCTTCGGGTTCGATGTAGCGTAACTGCAGTCTGTCGCTCGGGTTCGATTAGAGCCGACAGCCTCGCTCGGGTTGATTAGAGCCAATGCCTCGCACACACGCAGCGTATGTGTCACGAGAAAGCAGCGCATCACTCGGCCCCGACCTCCCACCGTAACCGGAACTCCCGAAATTTTCCTCGCCCTCGCTTCTACCACGGTTTTTCCGTCATGGACGGCCCAAAGAATGTCATGCAGCTGCGCCTCCGGCCCGCCCAGGACGAAAAGCCCATTTTCTGTCATGATTTTTTGTCATAGAAGTAGGAGCCCACCACATTTTTTGTCACAATTATCGTCATAGAAGTGTCATATGTATGACAGAAAAAAATTTCGTTCGGCCCAAAATGTCACGGATGTGTCTTTTTTTGTAGTGAAGAGATTATGGTAGGGTACGAAACCACCTCAAAGTTATTCTTTCCGATAAATCCATTGGGCTATTCCTAGGGGTGGGCATTTTAACCGAAGACTGAACCACCGAACCGAAAGAACCGGGACCGAAGCCGAATAGACCCAAACCAAAAAAATCAGTACTAAATTCGGTTAGCAACTCTGTAAAATCGATATTACATCGGTCGTTTCGGTTATGACCCTCGACTACCCGAAGTACCGTAAGTAACCGAGAAAGAATAGTAACAGGCCAATTCAATGCATTAGGCCCATAGCCCACAATATCAACTAAACTTGGATGCGTCCGTTTAAGCCTTCACTTGGATTAGCTCAACGCTTCCCGTGAGAAAACTCACTTCGACGCAAAAAAGGGGCTGCCATCACCGCACCTTATCCACATCCAGTGCACCGCCAGGTCTAAGCACCCGCCAATCGATCCCTTTGGCTGGCGCCGGCCCCGGCGCCGCAACATCTCCTCCTTCCTCGTATTTCTTCCCCACAGAGACCGTCTCCAATAGAAGTTTCCACCAGCGCTCCATCCTCCATGCCTACAGGGACATCTGCTTCCCGAGCACCGGCCTGCAATTTTGTTCTTCAAGTTACAAGTCTGCTAGCTGAATTGGTCTGCTGAGATGCTCCAGTAGGATGCAGCTGCATCTCCTCCCCCCATTCCCTTCGGTCATACATGTATTTCTTGATTTTTTTTCTACTGGCAAGTTGTTTGGCTTCTTCGGTCTTGAAACCGACGACCGAACCGAAGTCTCGGTCCACCGAACTCTCGGTTAGCAGGATTTTGGAAGACCGATCGGTCATCAATTTTGCAAAACCGAAATTTTTATTAACCCGAAGAACCGAACCAATCGGTTCGGGTTAAGCGAATGCCAGGTCTAGCCATTCCTATAAGTGTCACAAACAGCCCTAGAGTTCATAGTAAAATAACACCTTAAGACACACATCAACCAAAACCCTAATGTCACCTAGATACTCCAATGTCACCTCAAGTCTTCGTGGGTATGATTATACGATATGCATCACACAATCTCAGATTCATCTATTCAACCAACACATAGAACCTCAAAGAGTGCCCCAAAGTTTCTACCGGAGAGTCAAGACGAAACGTGTGCCAACCCCTATGCATAGGTTCATGGCGGAACCCGCAAGTTGATCACCAAAACATACATCAAGTGGATCAATAGAATACCCCATTGTCACCACGGGTATCCCACGCAAGACATACATCAAGTGTTCTCAAATCCTTAAAGACTCAATCCGATAAGATAACTTCAAAGGGAAAACTCAATCCATTACAAGAGAGTAGATGGGGAGAAACATCATAAGATCCAACTACAATAGCAAAGTTCGCGATACATCAAGATTGTATCACCTCAAGAACACGAGAGAGAGAGAGAACAAACACATAGCTACTGGTACATACCCTCAGCCCCGAGGGTGAACTACTCCCTCCTCGTCATGGAGAGCGCCGGGATGATGAAGATGGCCACCGGTGAGGGTACCCCCTCCGTGAAGTCTTTGGAACAGGGTCCCGATTGGTTTTTGGTGGCTACAGAGGCTTGCGGCGGTGGAACTCCCGATCTATTCTGTTTCCCGATGGTTTTAGGGTATATTGGTAAATATAGGAGGAAGAAATACGTCAGGGGAGCCACGAGGGGCCCATGAGGATGGAGGGCGCGCCCAGGGGGTGGGCGCGCCCCCCTGCCTCATGCCTTCCTCGTTGATCCCCTGACATGCACTCCAAGTCTCCCGGATTGCTTTCTTTCCAAAAATAACTTTCCCGAAGGTTTCATTCCGTTTGGACTCCGTTTGATATTCCTTTTCTTTGAAACACTGAAACAAGGGAAAAAACAGAAACTGGCACTGGGCTCTGGGTCAATAGGTTAGTCCCAAAAGTAATATAAAAGTGCATAATAAAGCCCATAAACATCCAAGATGTATAATATAATAGCATGAATACTTCATAAATTATAGATACGTTGGAGACGTATCATTTGTCTCGATTTGCAGCCGACGTGGCATTAGTCAACCGTTGTTTTGACCTGTGGGTGGGCCTCCCTTGTCAGGCGCGGGTGAGAGAGAGAGAGAGAGAGAGAGAGAGAGAGAGAGAGAGAGAGCTCCCGCACCTTTGCCGCCGCCCATGGAAGCTAGGTTTAGGGATTTCGTCCGTGGCGGCCATCCTCATCCACTCGCCTCGGTCGACGATAAATAGCTGCTTGCTCGAGCTGCTCTAGCACCCACACCACTCCCTTCCCTTCCTAGGAGCCCCAGCCAGAAGCATTCAAACTCCCATGCTTGAATTCCTACGTCATGATCACATAGCCGTCGGCTTTCATCGCTCAAATTCGAGCCAATTACCGCCCCCTCCCCCCGCAAGTGTACCCACCAAAGAACTCCCCTATCAACTAGGGATCCCTCCCACACTTCCCTTCTTCTCCCCGCAACCTAAAGGCCATGCCCATCATCATCTGATGCCGCCGTGGCCCCTATCGCTCCCAGACTTCATGAACCGGATAGGAGGGCCAGCGCCCGTGTCGAGGTCACTCCGGTGGTCGTAGCTCCGCTAGGGGTGCCTGTGCCGCCGGGACGAGTGTCGAGCTCCTCTCTGTCTCGCAGGCGAGCGGCGGAGGAAGGAAACAGACCTACCAGGCAGGCCTCCCCTTCTATAGGCCCTACCCGTAAATCTCAGCCACGCCTGACAAGGGAGGCCCACCCACAGGTTAAACCCACCGTTGACCAGTGCCACGTCAACAACAAGTGGAGACAAGTCACCCAAGGGGTTCTTTCGTCCGGCATGGGTTTGTTTAGGGGGTGAAAGTAGCAGAAAAATAGATGAGGGGGTAATGTGAACCACCAACTTTATTTAGGGTAGTAAAATGGATTTTTTTCGATGTGGAACTATCTTGGTCATAGTCATCAGCCTCGGTGAAGAAGAGCCGCACCAGTGACCCCAAACGTAAATCACATCGCACTTGAAGCAAAGGCCTTGGCGACGACGTTCTGCTAACTTAGCTGGAGTGAGGCTCTGAACCTGCCGTGGCGGGGTTGGCTCTAGAGTGGTTGACGGCAGAACATGTGCTAGTGGGGCTGGCATGGAAGATATTTGTATCTGCGTTGACAGCATGAAGATCGGAGGAGCACAAGAGCACTGTAGAACCAGAAGGCAGGTGGGGTGACGTTGTTGGAGGGAAATGTCGCTGCTCATAGGCCTTGTCAAAGGAGATGGCGGTGTGGAGGTCAGATGGCCGCTGAAGCTCGACGTCAATGCGAAGACCATCGGGTAGCCCTGCTGTGTACACAACCATTGCTGGGACGGTGTTAATGACTCATTGTTTGCAGCACATGAGTGCTAGAAATCTGCTAGCATAGTCAGCAACCGAGGAAGTGAATGACAGACGTGCTAACTCACCCAAAGGATTGGCACAAAGCGACGACCCAAACTGAACATGGCAAGCTTCCTTGAACTGCTCCCATGTCGGCAAGCCGAAATCACGCTCGAGCTATAAGTACCCGAACTGAGCGTCACTGGTGAGGTGGTACACTCCAGTCCATACCTTGTTAGCTTGGCCGTGCGCTATCCATGGAAAAAATACTCGCACCTATGGAGCCAACCAAGAGGATTGACCGAACCATCATTAGGGAAGTCAAGCTTCTGGAAGCGAGGCACGCCTAAACCGGAACCCGAGCTGAGGTGATTGTTAGGTAGGGGCGGAAGGGAGGTGATGGGCATGGTGGATCCATAGATGGGTTGTGTAGTGGGTGCAACCATAGCAGCGTGTGAAATCGATTCGCAGGTGGAGACAACACTGAATCTAGCCAATCACGAAGGGCACCAATTACTCTTTATTGAGAGGGTCGGCACTTTATGTTTGTTTAGGTAAGCATAATGTGGTACAGCACCGAATCGAGCAAACATCGTCTGACCTAGGAGGGTGCGGTAGCCGCTTCTGAAGGGTACTATGTTGAAGCATAAAGACTCCAAACGATAGTTATCCGGGGTACCAAAAACCACGTCTAGGGTGACCCTTCCGATGTAGCATGCCTCCATGCCCGGGACGGTACCTTTGAACTTGGTCCTAGTCAGCTCAATGCATGACTCATCGAACTACATCTTCTTCAATGTTTCGCCATGGATGAGGCTTGCCACCGTTCGTCGGGACCTTGGTGAGGTGGAAACCACCAACAATTGGGACCAGAACGAGTGCGGCAGTCACGTCGATCAAAGGTGATCGAAATTTCTGACCAAGGGTTGCACTTCCGCTCATCGGGCTCCATGGCATATACCTCGCGGAGGGCGCGCTTCTGGCCTTTTTTCGAGGTGTGAGATGGATAAATCATGTTCACGTCCTCAATGTGGTCGTGGGTTGGAAACACACATGCAGAGGACAGGAAAATTGACCACAGAAATGTGGTCGTGGGCGCGTGTCATGGACCCACGAATTCGGCAGGGAGGTCAGGCAAGGAAAAACCCGATTGGACAGCGGGGAGGGCGACAAGTAGGCATCTGCGCGAGGCGCTACGGATCGGGACGGTGCGGAGGGCACTCATTAGTGAGGATACCCTCAGGAGGCGGGTACTCCGGTATCCTTTATAGGAGTAATGGAGGCTTTGGGTGCTTCCAAACCCTCTAAGGATGGCAATTTTACCCATGGGCATAGATACCCATGGGTACCCAACCTGCATGAGTAGGGTATGGGCACACTTTCGTGCACATGGCAAGTGCCCAAACCCTACCCGACTAGTCGTGGGTAGGGCATGGGTATGATTTTGTGCCAATGGGTATACCCAGACCATTGTGTTGAGCATCCTCATGGGTACCCATTGGGCATATATACTCATAGGGTACGGGCATGTGCATGCATGGATATTTACCCGATGGGTAGGGTATGGGTATATGATTTTACGCCCATGCAAAAAATGGGTATGGGTATGGGATTATTGTACCCGCATCATACCTACCCATTGCCATCTTCCACTCTTCGTTCAAAAAATGGAACTAACCCAAGGTTTCGATGCTCTAGGTCGTACATAACTGTTGGAAATATGCCCTAGAGGCAATAATAAAATAGTTATTATTATATTTCCTTGTTCATGATAATTGTCTATTGTTCATGCTATAATTGTATTAACCGAAAACCGTAATACATGTGTGGATACATAGACCACAACATGTCCCTAGTGAGCCTCTAGTTGACTAGCTCGTTGATCAACAGATGGTTGTGGTTTCCTGACCATGGACATTGGATGTCATTGATAACAGGATCACATCATTAGGAGAATGATGTGATGGACAAGACCCAATCCTAAGCATAGCACAAGATCGCGTAGTTCGTTTGCTAGAGCTTTTCTAATGTCAATTATCGTTTCCTTAGACCATGAGATTGTGCAACTCCCGGATACCGTAGGAATGCTTTGGGTGTATCAAACGTCACAACGTAACTCGGTGACTATAAAGGTGCACTACAGGTATCTCTGAAAGTGTATGTTGGGTTGGCATGAATTGAGACTGGGATTTGTCAATCCGTGTGACGGAGAGGTATCTCTGGGCCCACTCGGTAATGCATCATCATAATGAGCTCAGTGTGACTAATGAGTTAGCCACGGGATCATGCGTTATGGAACGAGTAAAGAGACTTGCCGGTAACGAGATTGAGCAAGGTATAGGGATACCGAAGATCGAATCTCGGGAAAGTAACATACCGATGGACAAAGGGAATTGTATACGGGATTGATTGAATCCCCGACATCGTGGTTCATCCGATGAGATCATCGTGGAACATGTGGGAGCCAACATGAGTATCCAGATCCCGCTGTTGGTTATTGGCCAGAGAGAGGTCTCGGTCATGTCTACATGGTTCCTGAACCCGTAGGGTCTACACACTTAAGGTTCGGTGACGCTAGAGTTGTTATGGGAAATAGTATGTGGTTACCAAAGGTAGTTCGGAGTCCCGGATGAGACCCCGGACGTCACGAGGAGTTCCGGAATGGTCCGGAGGTGAAGATTGGTATACTGGACGAAGGGCATTGGAGTCCGGAAGTGTTCCGGGGGTACCAGGCTATGGCCAGCATGACCGAAAGGTGTTTCGGGGCCCCGGCAAGTGTTGCAAGGCCTCATGGGCCAAGGGGAGGGGGCAAACCAGCCCACCAAGGGGCTTTGCGCCCCACACCCTTTCCCATGTTACTTGGGGAGGTGGGGCGCCTCCACCTGGCTTGGGAGGCAAGCCTCAACCTGCTTGGCTTGAGGGGCAAGTCTTCCTAGGGTTTCCCTAGGGAGATCCAATCTGCCCTTACCGCCGCCCTCTAGGGGAAACCCTAGGGCGCCTCCCCCCTCTCCCCTTCCCCCTATATATAGTGAGGGGGTGGGAGGGCAGCCGCACCGTTCCCCTGGCGCAGCCCTCCCCCTCTCCAACTCCTCCTCCTCTTCCGTAGTGCTTGGCGAAGCCCTGCCGGAGAACCACGAGGTCCTCCACCACCACGTCGTCGTGCTGCTGGAGTTCTCCCTCAACTTCTCCTCTCCCTTGCTGGATCAAGAAGGAGGAGACGTCCCCGGGCTGTACGTGTGTTGAACGCGGAGGCGCCGTCCGTTCGGCGCTAGATCGGATCTTCTGCGATTTGAATCGCCGCGAGTATGACTCCATCAACCGCGTTCTTGTAACGCTTCCGCTTAGCGATCTTCAAGGGTATGAAGATGCACTCCCTCTCTCTCTTGTTGCTAGCATCTCCTAGATTGATCTTGATGACCCGTAGGAAAATTTTGAATTATTACTACATTCCCCAACAAGAACGCCAATGGACACACTTTAGTGGAAGAATATGATGACACAATATTGACCGAGCCAATGAAAAATTGAAGATACCAATTTACAGTTATAGGAGTGGCTTGCATGATACAGGCACAAGATAATTACAATTCAAGAGTGTCTTGCATTATATAGCGTCAAAAGAAGACACGGAAAGAAATTAAATATAAAACAAATTATAGTTCCATGTCTTTATTTCCCCTCTCGCAAAGCGACTAGGGTAAAGCCTTCCCGGCCTCGATCTTTGTCGGCGAGCCCATGGATTCCCCTCCCCTATGCTTGCCGCTTCGGCTACTGGTGGTGGGGAAGGAAATCCTGGTGGCTCGGTTCTAGCTAGTAGATTTGTTAGGGTTATCATCTTAGGGGCAGTGCTCAGACAGATGGTGACGCTTCTTGTTCAAGTCAGTCTTCGGGCTCTGATCCTCCTCAAGTCCGTCCGTTGGGGTGGATTAGACCGAGCTCCAAGATTCCTACTAGCTATTCGGAGCGGCATGGTTTGGTGTTAGTTCTTTAGATAGACTCAAGGGTTCAATGACGACTACTGTGGATCTGGGACACTGGTCATTAAGGGCACGTGCATGAAAAAGACTTGTCAGATGTCATCGACAAGGTCAGGTCGGCTTCAATATGGTAGCGGTGACATCGCGCGCGCCGACGGCTCGTTATTATGATGGCAGTGGTTGTTTGGTGATCCATGGACCCTGATGTATACTTTTTATGATTTGGATTTTGCTTTATAGTCTTTATGAACTTTTATAATAGATTTGAGTCCTTTACAAAAAAGGAAAAGAAGACGAGCGGCGGTACTACATCTGTTTTAGTATTTTTTATTTATTTTGTGAAACAGTGCATAAGGTGTATCTCCATTTCTAAAGAAGAAAATACTCCCTTTGTTTCAAAATAGATGACTCAACATTATACTAACTTTAGTATAAAGTTGAGTCATTTATTTTGAAACTTCTTTAGTACAAAACTGAATCATCTATTTTGGAACGGAGGGAGTATCAACGTGTGGTGCTGTCGGAAGAGAGACATCAGGTTCACCGATGGTTGCGGCAAACTCACTTGTCTCTTTCTCATCCTCATAGTTTTTGTCGAGAGAATCAGAAAAAAAAAGATTAGCTTATAGACTAAGGCAATGCCCCTGACGAGGCTTCCTACATAAGGACAACCAACAACCTAGTAAACATCGGTGGTCGGCAGATACATTTCGGTGCTGATGTATGTACCGCAGGCTGCCGACCGGACCGACCATGTCTGCAGGCATGCATGCAAAGAACAAATGAACGATACGTCGGTGGCCGCTGCCTGCCCGTCGGCAAGCCAGCAGCTGGCCATGATTCAGAGCTAAGATTATTGCCGCAGCCCATGTTTCGTGCGAGCTTCCGTCTTGGTCAGGCGCGCATCGGCCACATCCCTCACCTTGGCAAAATGTAATTTGCAGTCAACATTTGGTTTTGGCCAGTACGTACATGCTGGAAGGTTGCACGCCAAAGCATCGAAACGTACTACGTGTGTTGTGTACCTTCTCTGCCTAGCAGAGAAGATCACTTGATGCACGGTGCTGGAGCGAAAATGCCTTTTGGAGCTCGGCCTCCATGGAGGCCAGTTTTTGAAAAACGCAAAATTCATGAAAATTCATATTTTTACAATTCAAAAAAATCTGAAAAAAAATACAGATATACATGGAGGCATAACACACATGCGTGTAAATTTTTAGGACAAAATACGTTAAAATGAAGTCTGTGCAAAAAAGACAAATCTGAGGCTTTTTAACACATGATACTATTCATCTTCAAAGTCCAGAAATTTGTCTTTTTTATGTAGGTCGCATTTCAAAGTATTTCACCTTGAATTTAAACACACACATACATTTCATCCTTGTAAAGTTGCATATTTTTTTCCAGAATTTTTTGAAGTCAAAAAGTTTGATTTTAAAATTTTTTAAAAATAAAGGGCTCCATGGAGCTCGGTCACCAAAACACCCCACTCGTGCTGGAGCGGCATCTCAATCAAAATGAGCATGAGGAACAACCCGACGCGCATCGGCCACATCCCTCACCTTGGCAAAATGTAATTTGCAGTCAACATTTGGTTTTGGCCAGTACGTACATGCTGGAAGGTTGCACGCCAAAGCATCGAAACGTACTACGTGTGTTGTGTACCTTCTCTGCCTAGCAGAGAAGATCACTTGATGCACGGTGCTGGAGCAGCATCTCAATCAAAATGAGCATGGATGTCATGTCATGTCATGTTACTGACCACTCAGAAGCTAGAAGGACCTTTTGTTACTTGGTCAAGCCACACATGAGCCGTGCATTTCCGGTCAATTACCTTGAAGCTTGTACACATCGTTCTTATTATTCAACAACACTGATAAAACATACTACACTCGATTTCGAACGGAATGAGGAACAACCCGAAGCTACACACCAACGAAACAATGAAAAATATGGACAAGAGCCACGCGACTTGAACAGTCTAACTTCGCAGTGCACCGCTGTGTAGCCAATTATACGTACTGTACTTCGTACGTGCTTAAACCGCGTGCTCCATCATGGCTTTAAACTCGGGGAACCCGAGCCCGCCGTCCACGCCGCCGTGGCGGGCGGCCGCGGCGGCGACCATCCTGGCGCAGTCCTCGTACCTGGCGCCCTCGGTCATCCCGAGCCTCCGCAGCACGCCCCACAGCTCCGCCGCGCTCACCAGCCCGTCCCCGTCCCGGTCGAACACCCCGAACGCCTCCCGCAGCTCCGCCTCCCCGGCCTCCTTGCTCCCCCACGCCACCTCCTCCACCACCCCCATCGCCTCGCACCCGCCACACACAACCATCCCGTCGTCGTCGTCGTCACTGCCTCGTCGGCGTGGAACCAGGCCCAGGGTCGCCATGACCGCCGCCGCGTCGGAGCTGGACAGGCGCGCGCCGTCCCTCGCGGCGCACTGCTCGCAATGCTGCCCACGTGGAGCGGCCGCGGCGCTGGCGTTGCCGGCGCCGTCACCGGCGAGGAGGGCGAGGATGCTCCTGCCCGTGAGGATGGCGTTCTTGGCCAGGGGCTTGATGACGAGCGAGATCAGGAGAGATGACACCGACGCGACCAGGCCATTGTCGTGGCACACTCTCGCGGCTTGGCACATGCTTGCGGTCGCGGCTTGCACTTACAGACTTACAGTATTATGCAGATCGACGGACGACACGTGGAGATGGGTGGGTAGTTACTGAAGCTTGGTGAATGCTTGTGGATATATCGATCAGGATTGAGGACACATATATAGGGAGACCGGATCACACTTGGAGAGCGCGAAGGAGTCACGTACGCAAGGGAGAGGTGGAAGTTCGCGGCAAGTCGATCGTTAGGAATATGATACGCCTACTTTTTTGTCTTGTCGACCGTCGTTTTGATCTGCTAATTGTACTGACCTTGTGCATATGACTTTCAGACTTTGGTGCGTGATGATTAGTTTTTCACTAGCTAGTCTTCATCTAGCTGTGCGTGTGAGTGGTACAGGCCAAACGCACAGTATGGTTTGTCGTCGTGGAAGTTTCCCGCTAATTGTTCTCTGAGAAAAACCGATTACAACATAGATGCATGGTGTGTCATCCTGAAAGTTTCTTTTTACTTCCTTCATCTGAAAAAGCTTGTGCCTTAAATGGATGTATCTAGCATCAAATTAGTGCTATATACATCCATTTAAGGGACAAGCGTGGGACAAGTTTTTTCGAATGGAGGGACTAGTTCTTAATGAGGAACTCCAAGTACAACGTAGATACATGTGTGCGCCGACACAACTTCTACTGGAGATTGAAGTTACGGAGGTTCAAGATTAACGAAATCAATATACGTGCCCCCTTGTCGATGTCTAAAACAAAGCTAATGTAATTCACTAGGTAGATGTAATAGAAGTAAATTAAACTCAAATTTGTGGAATGTTCTTTTTAAGGAGGATAACATATGGCCTTTGCATCGGTGGCAACACCCGCTGCTTGCTTCTTTCTGTTCTGACACGGAGCTCGCAGCCTCCCACTCTTGCTTAGCATCCACTGGTGATCCCGGAGGATATGGAGAAATGCGCCCGACCATGAAGAATGGATTTTGTATTTTCTTTCATGTGAACGGCCCTATCTTGTAAATAATGGTTTTTCGTGCGATAGACCACGTTGAGAAAGGTCGAGTGGTCGACCCATGTAAGTAGCATCTGTTAATATATTCATCATTTAATTACAACCATGGTTTTTCACTTTCAGCGAGATTTTGATGAAATCCACTGAATTTTAGTAATTTCATCAGTCACTGAAATATTTACCTTTTGGCCAAAATATTTCAGAAGTTTCAATAGTACACATGAATTCAAATATTTTTAAAAATTCAAAATACTCAAATATTTACTTGAATCCAAGTGAATATTTAGACCTTTTGGCCGAAATCACTGAATTTCGATGATTTCGGTTGATGCTGAAATTTCTCTGAAATTGAAAGTGAAAACCTTGATTACAACACATGCAAAACTGTAATAGCAAAATAAATAACGCAACTCATGCATTAAAATGCAAGTGTGAGCTCAGGCTCCCATTGGCTTGAATTTTTGAAAATCTAAAATGCAAGTGTGACCAAGTAGCTTAAAGTTTGGGAGATCTGAAAATAGTTTTTTTTTAAAGAGCACCCTCTCCTATTTTTCATTAATAGAAACCACAACCTGAAAACAAAAATTAAATAGATGTCGTCTGTGTACCTACAATTTTTCATGTTATGCATCTTTTTATATATGGATACATAAAAAGTACAAGTATGTAGATTTCAAAATGGCAAGCAGCGGATGCACTAGTTGCTAATATACATCCACAAAATTATCCTTTTCTATGAAGATAACATGTTAATTACCCGCAAAAAGCATGTTAATCTGTTTTGAGTAAAATCTTACAAACATGTAGAATATGTACATATAACAAATATGAGGAATCACCTTTAAAATATACATTTATGATTTATTTTAAAATTCAGCATCAAATGTATACACCCATGCATGTAGCCACTGTTCTATTGAGAAAATAAGCCCACCAGCAAATTTAGGTGAATAAACCTCGTGCGACCATTTTCCAACCGGTTGCATCCGGTAGTCATACAATCCTGCGGTTCCACACGCTGCAGTGGGTACCAAACATAGACCCTGCTAGTGGGTACATAGCCTGCAAAATACGTAGTCTACAAATTACTCCCTTCGTAAAGAAAATATAAAAGCGTTTTAGTGATCTAAATGTTTTTATATTTCTTTACTAAGGGAGAATAGAGCATGACTTCAAATTCGGAAACAAGCATATTGTATGTTTATTTTGAAAATTCGTGTGCTCACACACACGCACACACACACCGCCCTTCCCGCAAAAAAAAAACCGTGTGTACTCCATTTGCTTGCAGGACTAGCTCATAGAAGTGTACGCTCGAACGTTCTGATTGGAAACACCTACCCAATTGTTCAGCCAATCGAACGTGAGAGAGGAGCGAGGGTCGAGCAAATTTCCAGAGTTGACCGGCCGGCGTCAAGTCAAGCGCGGTCGCGTAAACAAACGCACGGCGCACCGATGATGAATGATGATATACTGCCAATAAAGTCGTGATGACTGATGTATGCAGCTTCGAATCCAAGGCGCGGCAAAAGCGCGTGCGGTGCCGGCTAGACGAGAGACACAAGTGTCCTTTTCGCTATCCACTGGCTACAGGCTACACTTACATTACTGGAAAGTTGCTAGGCGGGGAACTTCCGGGAAATTCTGTTGATCGCACGTCCCCGTTTACTATTCCTGTATCGTACTGTCACTAATGTAAGTGCAACTCCAATCGCTGATCGCCAAATCAGACACATCAAACATTCACGGACCCGTCCATGGACACGGGTAGGGGAGTCGGCCATCTAACCGCGTGCACCAAACAGAGAGAGGGCACCAACGGGCGTTGGATACATGCTCGGCGTCCGTGACCGGACAAGTGTGGCAGCGGTGACTCGGTGAAGTGGTAGCCTGCGTAGAGGCCGATCATATAGGGCACGCGCGGCGCAACAGACATGAAGGAGGCTGGAGAATTCTACTGTGCACCAGCTGCGTGGCCGTGTAGTATTATGTTCCCTGCAGCTCCTCCGGCCAGAGCAGGGTAAATTTAACAAATTTGACCTATAAATGAAATCAAATTATAGAATGAACTTTTCGTGAAACTATTTCACGCGGCTGACCTTTTTGTGTGACGTCCGACACGAAGGCGCCACACTACACTGTGCAACGCCTCACAGATAGGCGCTACACGGCCAGCGTCGCACACGTGTGACCGGAAAATTACTAAAGGCCTGTTCTGATCTCCTCCCAACTCCACGAACTCCACGATTCTAGCTTCCCATCTCAGCTTCTCACTCCACGCAGCGAGACACATCCGTTCGGCTGCGATCGCTAGCTTCTCCCCATCGCTACTATGGGCTGGCAGCAAGGGTGGCCTGCCTTAGCGCCATAATGGGCCGGCTGGAGGCAGCCCAGCTTGGCTTTCCAATGAGAGAAGGAACACAGGGTACCGATTCGATCGAGATATGTTCCAGCGAGCGTACCGGTTCGATTTGCCCTCACTTGGCGGTGGCAGTTGTACGTAATTTGGATGAACTTCTCCTTTTCCAATCCGTGGAGCTGGACTTTTGGTGCTTCACATTTTTACACTAGCGACTGGCTGGGCTTCTCGCTTCTAGCTTCTTGGCCCAAACTCGTTCGGCTCAGCTCTACTCCAGAAATTGGTGAAGCATGGAGCTGGAGAGCCTCCAAACACGCCCTAAGTCGTGTGCAGCGTCTGAGAACTAGGCGCCACACTATACAGTGTAGCGCCTAGCTCCTAGGCGTTGCACTAGTGCAGCGCCTAGCTCCCAGACGTTGCACTAGTGCAGCGCCTGAGAGCTAGGCGTCACGGGTCAGCCGTGTGAAATAGTTTCACGGACAGTTTATTCTGTGATTTAATTTCATCTATAGGTCAAATTTGTTAAATTTGCCCCAGAGCAGTGACTACACGGGCATGACCTCCCTTCCGGTCATCTTCTTTGCCGGACGAGGTGACGGTTAATCGGTCGCCGCAACTGCTACCTCCCCGATCTTCTGTTTGCGCCATTGCTCAATGTGTGTCATCGAGTTGGCCTTGCCACCACCTTTGGGTCCTCCGTCTCCGGCTTTGGTGGCACGGCGAACATCTTCATGTTGTCATGTGACTTCATCACGGTGGTGGACGGTGAAAAGAATGAAAACTAGGGTGGAAGGAGGCAGCGATCGGAGCGGGGAGGGTGGGAAAGGGCAGACTTTCGCCCGAAAACAACATGGCATGGTCAGAATGCGCGGGCTCTACCTTGGTTTTGCTGAGTTCGGATTATCAGACGTCTGCATGGCGGGGGTCTCAACACTCACAAACCTCCCTAAGTTTTACAACCGGTTCTGGGATTTCGGACGTCTGAACACTCGAACATTTGAGGCATGGCATTAAGGCATCTATAACGGCGACCCACAAATTTCCTCCCGCATCCATCTGCAGGCAAGGGAGATTAGTCCGCGGACACATATGCGGGAGGTCGCCATTCAAAATTGTCCACATACATTTCAACCACCACCCTAACTAACCGGACAAAAATCGTGCAAACACGGCCGAATTTCATTCAAGTTTCGAATATAATTTACATAAACGGGCGGCATGCATGCTTACACGGCGGGTTTTCATTACATTTCAAACATTTAGAACAAAAAAACTACGGCGACCACCAACATCCAAGCCCTTGTTGTTCCCTTCCTAGGACCGCCTCCTCCATCCGCCGTCTCCATAAGCGCCGGTGATAAGACCCATGAAGTGAAGGTGCGGTCTCTGGCGAGAAAAAGTAGAACACAGGAGATGGTCCGGCCCACATGGGACACCAGGCCCTGCCGCCTACCGTGTCTTACTCATCCTCGGAGGAGTCCACGACCTGTCCGTCACAGGTGGATGTGAGGTCCACAATTGAAATGGTGCCGCCCACGCTGTCATCGTCCCACCAGGCCACCGGAAAGCTCACCGGCAGCTCATAGGAGGCCCAGGTGGCCTTGTCCTCCTCCGCGATCGCCTGGAGCTGGGACTCCGCGGCGACCGCTTCCTGGCGAACAGCGGCTTGAGCGCGGACGGCCTCGTAGATCGCACGCTGCTCAGTTGGGGTTCGCCGCGGCCATGGCCGCCACACCCTCCTTGCTCATCTGCTCGCCGTCGATCTGGCCCTACGACAGCCGGTGCTGTTTCAAGAGGAACAGGTTGTACCGATTTTCCACCTGTGCCCGCTGGAACGCCGACATAGGCGTCGGTGCAGGATGCACCTCCGCCATGGCGGCGTTGTAGTGCGTCTGTGCCTGCTCCATGGTGAAGCCGACGTGCACAGGCGAGGGTGCCGGTGCGGTGTTGTCGGAGCCCGTCTCCATCTTGGTGGGTCGTCCACGTCGTCAGAGATTTCGGGTGAGCTGGCTGGCAAGCCGGCCTCGATCTGCTTGGTATAGCGGCTCTGCAAGGCGACTGCAAGGGCGGGTACCTTGTGCTTCATCTCAGAGGAAAGGGTCTCCCACAGAGCTTCGCCGCCTGCAATCATGACGGATGCAGTGCAAATGAGGAGGATGGGGAGTGGCTTATGTTGTGGCTTAAATAGCGGATTCCGGTGAGACCTGACGTCCGGGTGCGTCAATGTGTGGCATCGGAACGGGTTTCTCGGCCAGCAAGCCTGCTTAATGGTGGCATACGGATGGACGGCGCATTGAACGGGCATGATAGATATCCGTCTTGTCCCGCCCAGTAACGTGTCTCCGGCATTTAACAGGCGTAGAGACCGGGGACGTGTCCGGGTGACGCCCTCGGCCGACGCGCCATTTCAATGACGGAGGCGGTGAGAGGTCGTGTCTGCTCTACGTCGGCTTCAATATGAAGCGACCGCTCTACAATGGCATGAGTGAGCCAAGCACAGGCACGTACACCAGGAACGCGCGGGGGGCGAGAGAGGAGGGGGTTTGGGTGGACCAAAGTGGTCAGAAGTGGGCGTGGATGTTGTTTGGACGCCCGCAAAGCCCCTCCATGTTTGTCTCCGGTTTGCAGGCGAAAGTGCGTTCGAACCGTCATGTGGACTGATACATGACCGCGTTAGATGACACAACACTTCGAACCGCGCGGTTCGAATGGTTACGGGCAGTTTGATGATTGGTATTGGAGATGCCCTTGTATGGCGAAAAATGTCCAAACGTTTAGAGGCGATTTGGCGGTCCCGTCGGAGCTGCCCTAGCGTACTAGGGCGAAGCATCGGTATTTCTGGTATGCTATGGCCGTTCGAGCCCATGCATGCAGCTCGTGCAAGGGAGAAAACATTCGGACCGTTCACACTCACACCGATCCCTCTACGGCTCGCTCAACCTAGCTTTGCTTGGATAACTCTCACCCACTGCACTACGCATATCGTAACGGAAACCTGCCCCACGGAACGGAAAGGGGCAACGACTCAGACTCCGCGTGCCCCTCAGGTCTGGCTTGACTCGAGAGGTCTTGCGAGGACGAGACAGTGCATCCTATCATGGCTTCCCTTCAGGAAGAAAGTGGCCTGTCTATGCACCACAAGTTGTCATTCTCTTCTGGCTGGCTCTACCATACGATACTCCACAGTTTCTGTCTTTTTTCCGAGATACACCACCGCTTAATGGCGGCCCAATGGATAAACAATCTGGGCCAACCAAATCCACGCACAAGTAACCGGACTAATAAAACTTGAAGCGTTTATATTATCATCACCGTACCATACTCATGTGAGAATCATCCATTATGTGTCGATTCAAATATCTGAGCTAAGTTTCTACATGCCATGAAGATCAGGCGAGTAGTCTACTTCGACGGTCTACTTGGCTCAACTCCATCACACAAACGAGTCTCTTCTGAAGCAGGGTGTGTGGAAATTTTGGGATCCTCCTAAGCATAAATAATTCGCGTGGCTAGTAGTCCAAGAGCGGGTGTGGACGACGGAACCAACGGCTATAACGGAGAGGTTGGCCAAAGTGTGGGTTGTGTCAAATATGCCAGAGTGAGCCGAAGACGACGACATATACCTTGTTCATGTGTAGATTCTCAAGACGCATATGCAACGAAATCAAGGAATGTTCAAGTGTTGGCCAAATCTTGTTCACGGGAACACAACGGTCTGCCCTCAAGTTAAGTTCGGGCATCTACGACTTCAAGGATCACCAAATCAAACATCACCAAACATCCGTGGACACGTCTAGCACGCACCATCCAACTGCATCCTCTAAAATTCCACGGACATCAATTTTTTTATCGATCTCTGTGTTACCTTTTGCAAGGAAAAAGACCCTAAAAACAACTAACCAACAACAAAAACCCTAATCTAACCCTCGTCGTCATGGAAGGTGAGGTTGACCCCCACATCGGACTGTCCGGCCTCGTCATTGTTGGGGGCCGATGTGAACGAGTCGGAGCCGCCGACTTGTGCTTTGTTGGCATCAACATCATGCTCTCCGGCGCCTCGTTGTCCTTGGCCTCTGGCTCCTCGAAGAGCCGAGCGCAACACACTTCCTTGACGCGAAGCTTCCAACGCTCACGGGGACTATGCGGGCCTTCTGTATCGATGCAAGCACCACTCGATTCACGTCCACGTTGCCTAGGTCCGCCTCAACCATGGCCACGACTAAAAGACACGCGCTCCCCCTCCGACTAAGCCTCCGCCAACTGATGCTCCTCCAAGAGCGCCAAGTTGTACTGATGCTCCTTCTGCAGAAGCCTAAAGCCGGACACTGGCGCGGTGTGGACGGCCATCGCCTTCTGCTCCACCTTGGGCATCTCGTCCTTCACCGCAACGTCCGCCATGGCCATCAGGTTGTCCTCCACCAATATTGCCTGCCACCGAGCTCGACTCCAGAGAGCTCGGATGTCGCCCCGCCTAAAGGTGTCCGAACGGTTTGGTCAAGACATTTGGGGGTGTTTCAGCATTCTGCATTGCGTTGGAGATGCCTTAGCATGGGTATCTCACTATTTCTATTTTTGGGATTTTTAAATCTCAGTGGATCGAGACTTAACCAAGTCTCGGTGGATGCTATATTTGTTAGATCATACGTGGAGATTCGTGCAAAATAATTCTTCTCAAAATTTCTGTTCTTTTTTATATGTTATTACGCTACTTGACGGACTTGGTGAGATCTAAGCCACATCCTTTCTAGTATTTCTTATTTCTCGTGTGCCCTGACCGTTCGAGCCCATGCATGCAGCTGACACAAGGGAGAAAACATCCACACCTGTTCACACACATCCCTCTACGGCTCGCACAACCTAGCTTGCTTGCATCACTCTCACGGTCTCACCCACTGCAGTACCCATACGCGTGGCGTGGGGGAGCAGGTTATACTGTACTGGTTTTATTTACAAACACGGTTCGTCCGTATATCCCTAACGGAAACCTGCCCCACTTAACAGAAATGGAAAACGACTCTGTCCCCCAGGTCCGGCCTTGACTTGGGAGGTCTTTTGCCAGGACCAGGACCGGGGGGCGACATTGCACCACAAGTGGTGAACCCTATCGCATCGTGGTTTCACATCAAGAAAATGTCATGTCTTTGCACCACAAGTTACGGTTCTGGCTGGCTTTTTTTTTTTTTCAAACTGTAGCCCTCAAAGAGGGCTAACAAATTTATTAGCAACTTAGACGGTGTACAGACAGAAGCTTTCCATAAGGAAAGGAAATGGCTTCTAAGAGCAACTCCAACGGGGCGACCCAAACGGACGCGCGCTTTGTCCGCCTTTTGTCCGTTTGTGGGTACTGACGCAACGTCTTGGCGTCCGCATTTTAAAATAGGTCAGCTTGACCGTCCAACGGGGAGGCCGACCCAAATATACCGGCGTGAAAAAAAAAACAAGTTGCACGAAACAAACATAAATAAACATAATTAAACATAAAGTGGCCGGTCAAACGCCGGCCAAAGTCCACCTAAATCTAATAAACATTAAATAAAACATTAAAAAAGTCTGCGTCCGCCTGCTGCCGCCCCGCACGCTGCCCTAGACGTCGTCGGCCTTGCCCTTGCCCTCGCCGTCGTCGCCGTCGGTGAAGTCGATGAAGACCGGAGCAGGACCAGCCCACCCGAATGCCGCCTGGTACGCTGCCAGGGCAGCCTCCTCCGGCGTCTGCTGGGGCGGCGGCATTGCGGCAAGCCGCGCGCGCTCCTCCTCCTCCTCCTCCTCGAGCCGGAGCGCCTCGGCGTCGCGTTGGAGCATGGCCTCGTAGCGCATCTGCTCCTCGCCGTCGGCCTGCTCCTGGCAGAGCCAGTGCTCCTTCCATCGCTCGAGGTGGGCCGCCTCCTCCTCCGGCGTGGTGGCGAAGTGGACGGGAGGCGCGCTCACCCACTCGCGGTACTGGCCCGTCCACGAGTAGGACTCCTTCGACCAAGTGGGTGGAGGCGGGGAGCGCTTACGCTCCGGCTCCGGCTCCGGATTGGGCTGGACGGGCGGCGACGGTGGAGGCGGCGGCACGAAGAGCGGGGTGTGGACGGAGTCCCCCGCCGCCGACAGGGCAAAGGCTTGCTCCAGCCCATCCCAGTGCGTGTCCTCGTCGATGCGGCTAGCCTCCAGCGCGTGCTGCAGGGCCTCCTCGAGGGCGGCTTGGTACTCCGCCTCCGCCTCCATGTCCTCCAGCTCTACCTCCGGGGGCTGCGGTGGGAACGGCGGCGGGACGACGTCGACACCCGAGCGCTGTTGCTCCTCGTGTTCGAGGGCGAACCAAGCCTCCCAGTTGGGAGAGTCGGCGGCGTACTCGGGCAGCCGACGCTGCTCCGGCGCACCTCGTCGTCATGCGCCCGCTGGGTCCGCGGAACCGCCGGCACCGGGATCCGGTTTGGATCCAAATGCCAATGGTGCGGCAGCATCACGTCGGGGTAGGGGAGGGGCTGCTTGTACTCCCAGTGCCACCGGGCTTGGTGCACCGGGATGTGCAGGCGCCGGCGTTCAGGGCGGAAACGCGCCGGCGGTGGAGGGGGAGGGGGATCACGGGATGACGAGGCGCCGGGGGTGCCCTTGCCCTTGCTGCTGCCGAAGAGGCCCATGGCGCGCGCTAGGGTTTGCGGTCGCCGGCGAGGAAGCAAAGGGACTGGTGGGGCCAGATGTGGACGGGAGAAGTGGATGAGGCCAACCCTGCTGCACGCGTGGTTAAAAAAGGACGCGTGCACTGGCTGACGCGTGGGCCCGCTGTCGGTGGTCGTCATAAATAAGACGACCGGTGGCGGTTGGGTGGCCGCCAGGTGGGGACGCGGCGGACGGCGAGGAGACGCGCGGCGCGTCCGCTTCGCGTCCGCGCCGACGCATTCCAGGCGCAATTTTGGGCCGGAAATGGGTCGGCGCGGACGCCAGGCGGACACGATTTGAGTTTGGGTCGGCGCGTTGGGCCGCCACTTTTGTCCGCACCGACCCAAACGGACGCGGGCGGATGAAATGGGTCTCCCCATTGGAGTTGCTCTAAATCCAATTTGACATTACATCTGGACCTTTTGGTGCAAAGAATGGAGCATCCAGTAGATGATCTTCTTTGCAAGAGAGTGAGCAAGAATATTTTGAGTGGGTCGATGGCTCTCCTTCCCCCCTCCCCTCCCTCTCCCCCTCCACCGCTCGGGCGACGGCGGTGCTGTGCGCACCCCCTTCCCCCTCGTCTCCGGTGTCCCTTTGGGCCGCCGCTCCCTGCCGCCAGCCGGTGGCATCCTCCTCCTCCCCTCTCTCCGCCGCCCACCCCACGGTCCCCTTTCCGACCTCTAGCTTCCTCCAAAAAGTTTTGGGCCCTAGATCCTGAGGCCTCGGACTCGGACCCTGACTCCCCGGCCCCGCCCTCCCTTCCGGCGGCGCCGCCCGCCCCGCTAGCTGCCTCCTCTTCATCACGCTTCCGCAAGTTTGCCCCCGGCGGCCGCGGCCGCCCTGCTCCTGCCTCGTTGGTCGATGGTGGCCGGACCCCATCTCCCGCCGGCGTCATCTTCCTGGTAAGTTACCTCCGCTGTCTCCTGACCGCGGCATCCTTGGTCCTGGTCCGCGCCTAGCGGCCGATGCGTCCCCGGCTTCCTGCCCCTCCTCCCCTCCCCCCTCCTCTCCTGCTCCGGCCCCTGGCGTGCTGGTGACGGCGCCGACGGTGGCCGTGGCGGCTGGAACCCTAGATCTGGTAGTGCCCATTGGGTGTTGCCTGATCCTGGGTCTTGGGCCGCTGCGACGCCCGTTGGGTCTTGCGGGCCTGGGCCCCCCTCCCCTTTCCAGTTTTTCTGCTTTCCCCCCTTTACCTGTCGTGGCTTGTGGGCCTTGGGTGGCCCAGGCCCACCCCCCGCTCCCCGTTTGGCCCAACCCATTGACCCCGGCCGGGCGTGGTCGGGGTATATATGGGTCCAGAGGGGCTCTCTTCCCCCATTCCTAGGGTTGCCAGCCACCTCTTCTGACTTGCGGCGCTATCGTTCTCATATTTGCTTCTTCTCCAGGTCTAGCCCTCCTCCACCTCTTGCCCTCTCGTTTGCGTCGGTCCTCTCGATGGATTGCTCGCGCGGCTCGTCTAGTGAGGCCATCTCCGGCCAGAAGCGCCGGCAGGAGGGCTCGGCCGAGGGGGTGGCGGGTCTGGAGTATGAGGCGGCCCTGCACTCGAAACTCCAGGCGGATCTGGCATCGCGGGAGCAGATCGCTTTGGCTCGTGATGCGTGGGCGGCGGGGCCGGCGTGGCTTCAGCGTGACGAGCGCGCTCTGAAGGAAATATGCCCTAGAGGCAATAATAAAGTTATTATTTATTTCCTTATTTCATGATAAATGTTTATTATGCATGCTAGAATTGTATTAACCAGAAACTTAGTACATATATGAATACATAGACAAAACATATTGTCCCTAGTATGCCTCTATTTGGCTAGCTCGTTAACCGAAGATGGTTATGTTTCCTAACCATAGACATGTGTTTTCATTTGATGAACGAGATCACATCATTAGGAGAATGATGTGATGGACATGACCCATCCATTATCTTAGCATTTTGATCGTTACAGTTTCATTGCTACTGCTTTCTTCATGACTTATACATGTTCCTCAGACTATGAGATTATGCAACTCCTAAATACCGGAGGAACACCTTGTGTGCAATCAAACGTCACAACGTAAATGGTGATTATAAATATGCTCTACAGGTGTCTCCGAAGGTATTTGTTGGGTTGGCATAGATCGAGATTATGATTTGTCACTCCGTGTGTAGGAGAGGTATCTCTGGGCCCTCTCGGTAATGCTCATCGCTATAAGCCTTGCAAGCAATGTGACTAATGAGTTAGTTGCGAGAAGCAGTATTACAGAACAAGTAAAGAGACTTGCCAGTAACAGGATTGAACTAGGTATGATGATACCGACGATCGAATCTCGGGCGAGTAACATACCGATGACAAAGGGAACAATGTATGTTGTTATGCGGTTTGACCGATAAAGATCTTCATAGAATATGTAGGAGCCAATATGAGCATCCAGGTTCCACTATTGGTTATTGACCGGATATTTGTTGAAGGAACTATGCCCTAGAGGCAATAATAAAGTTATTATTTATTTCCTTATATCATGATAAATGTTTATTATTCATGCTAGAATTGTATTAACTGGAAACATAATACATGTGTGAATACATAGACAAACAGAGTGTCACTAGTATGCCTCTACTTGACTAGCTTGTTGATCAAAGATGGTTATGTTTCCTAGGCATAGACATGTGTTGTCATTTGATTAACGGGATCACATCATTAGGAGAATGATGTGATTGACATGACACATTCCGTTAGCTTAGCACACGATCGTTTACTATGTTGCTATTGCTTTCTTCATGACTTATACATGTTCCTATGACTATGATATTATGCAACTCCCGTTTACTGGAGGAACACTTTGTGTGCTACCAAACGTCACAACGTAACTGGGTGATTATAAAGGTGCTCTACAGGTGTCTCCGAAAGTACATGTTGGGTTGGCGTATTTCGAGATTAGGATTTTTCACTCCGATTGTCGGAGAGATATCTCTGGGCCCTCTCGGTAATGCACATCACTTAAGCCTTGCAAGCATTGCAACTAATGAGTTAGTTGCGGGATGATGTATTACAGAATGAGTAAAGAGACTTGCCGGTAACAAGATTGAACTAGGTATTGAGATACCGACGATCGAATCTCGGGCAAGTAACATACCGATGACAAAGGGAACAACGTATGTTGTTCTGCGATCTGACCGATAAAGATCTTCGTAGAATATGTAGGAGCCAATATGAGCATCTAGGTTCTGCTATTGGTTATTGACCGGAGACGTGTCTCGGTCATGTCTACATAGTTCTCGAACCCGTAGGGTCCGCACGCTTAACGTTACGATGACAGTTTTATTATGAGTTTATGTGTTATGATGTACCGAAGGTTGTTTGGAGTCCCGGATGTGATCACGAACATGACGAGGAGTCTCGAAATGGTCGAGACATGAAGATTGATATATTGGAAGCCTATGTTTGGACATCGAAGTGTTCCGGGTGAAATCGGCATTTTACCGGAGTACCGGGAGGTTACCGGAACCCCCCGGTAACTTAATGGGCCTTAATGGGCCTAGTGGAGGAAGAGGAGAGGAGGCCAAGGAGCAGCCGCCCCTCCCCCAAGTCCGAATTGGACAAGGAGGGGGCGCCTCTTCCTTTCCCTCTCTCCTCTTTCCCCCCAAGTCCTCGTCCAACATGAAAGGGGGGGGGGTATTCCTACTCCCGGTAGGAGTAGGACTCCTCCTGGCGCGCCCCAAGCCTGGCCGCACCTCCTCCCCCTTGCTCCTTTATATACGGGGGCAGGGGGGCACCCCATAGACACAACAATTGATCATTGATCTCTTAGCCGTGTGCGGTGCCCCCCTCCACCATAGTCCACCTCGATAATACTGTAGCGGTGCTTAGGCGAAGCCCTGCGTCGGTAGAACATCAACATCGTCATCACACCATCGTGCTGACAAAACTCTCCCTCAACACTTGGCTGGATCGGAGTTCGAGGGACGTCATCGAGCTGAACGTGTGCTGAACTCGGAGGTGCCGTGCGTTCGGTACTTGATCGGTCGGATCGTGAAGACGTACGACTACATCAACCGCGTTGTGCTAACGCTTCCGCTTTCGGTCTACGAGGGTACGTAGACAACACTCTCCCCTCTCGTTTCTATGCATCACCATGATTTTGCGTGTGCGTAGGAACTTATTTGAAATTACTACGTTCCCCAACATGTGTCTCGGTCATGTTTACATAGTTATCGAACCAGTAGGGTACGCACGCTTAACGTTCAATGATGATATGTATTATGAGTTATGTGTTTTGATGAACAAAGTTTGTTCGGAGTCCCGGATGAGATCACGGACATGATGAGGAGTCTCGAAATGGTCGAGACATAAGGATTGATATATTGGACCATGTTATTCGGACACCGGAAGTGTTCCGGGTGGTTTCGGGTAAAAGCAGTGCCGGAGGTTACTGGAACCCCGGGGAACTAATGGGCCACCATGGGCCTTAGTGGAGAGAGAGAGGAGGGCAGCCAGGCAGGCCGCCCCCACAGGTCCGAATTGGACAAGGGAAGGGGGGCGGCGCCCCCCTTTCCTACTCCCTCTCCCTCTCCTTCCTTTCCCCCTCTTCCTTGGAGGGGAATCCTACTAGGACTAGGAAGTCCTGGTAGGACTCCTCCTCTTGGGGCACGCCCCTAGGGCCGGCCGGCCTCCCCCACCCTCCTTTATATACGAGGGCAGGGGGGCACCCTAGAACACACAACTTTCTCTTAACCGTGTGCGGTGCCCCCCTCCAGTGTTACACACCTGGATCATACCATCGTAGAGCTTAGGCGAAGCCGTGCGCCGGTAACATCATCATCACCGTCGCCACGCCGTCGTGCCGATGGAACTCACCCTCGTACTCAACTGGATCAAGAGCACGAGGGACGTCATCGAACTGAACGTGTGCTGAACGCGGAGGTGTCGTACGTTCGGTATTTGGATTGGTTGGATCGCGAAGAAGTTCGACTACATCAACCACGTTATTGAAACGCTTTCGCTTTTGGTCTACGAGGGTACGTGGACACACTCTCCCCTCTCATTGCTATGCATCTCATAGATAGATCTTGCGTGATCATAGGATTTTTTTTGAAATTACTGCGTTCCCCAACACGCTCGTGCGGAGGCGGCCGCAGCGGAGCTCGGCGGCCCTTCGTCCCATGGTTCTGGATCTGCTGCGGCTGGCCCCTCCGCTCCTCTTGGTGGTTCATCGTCACACCCCGCGGACCCGTGGGAGGTGGCAGCCACTGCGGGTAGGGCTGGTTCTGCTGCCTCGCCCTCGCGGCCTCCCCTCCTCGTGGTGTGACGGCTCCGGTGCGGGCCCCGGGCCGTCCTCCGGTGGCCTCGGCTGGTGGCCCTGGTCGTTTCGTGTCCCGTGGTTCTTCTTGGACATGGGCCACCGCCCCTCCTCTAGTGGCTCGGGGTCTGCGCCTGGACCCTGCGGGGATGGCATCCTTCCTCCTCCGCCTCCTGTCCCGGCGCGCGCTCCTCCCCACAATCAAGTGGACAACCCCACCCTCACCTGCTTCTCCTGCCACCGCTCGGGTCATTTTCAATCTCGTTGCCAGAATCCCCCGTTTTGCCTAATATGCAGGGAGGACGGACACTTCACTGTTGACTGCCAGAATCGTCTAAAACCTCTTTCTTTCATGCACTATGGCATAGGCCTCCCTGGCTGCGCTTTCTTCACGCTTGATAGCGAGATTCCTCAAGTGATCTCCATTCCTGCCCTTTCTAATGCTGACATAATCACCATCAAAGATAATAAAATCTCTCCCCAGGTTCTCCTTGACATGCTTCAGCTGTGGGATGATGGCGGTTGGGACTGGCAAATCCACCAGCTGTCGAAGTTCGAGCTTGCAGCGATTTTCCCTTTCAAAGAGAGTTTGAGGATGATTTCATCATGCACCAGCTTCACCCTCCCCCTCAACCAGATCGTTGTCTCTGTCAAGGCCACTTAATGATTTTTCCCCAAAGAGGAAGGGATGATGCAACACAGCGGTGGTAGGTATTTCCTGTTGGGGAACGTGGTAATTTGAAAAAAATTCCTACGATCATGCAAGATCTATCTATGTGATACATAGCAACGAGAGGGGAGAGTGTGTCCACGTATCGTCGTAGACCGAATAACAACATACGTTGTTCCCTTTGTCATTGGTACGTTACTTGCCTGTGATTCGATCGTCGGTATCTCAATACCTAGTTCAATCTCGTTATCGGCAAGTCTCTTTACTCGTTCCATAATACTTCATCCCGCAACTAACTAATTAGTTATAATGCTTGCAAGGCTTATAGTGATGCTTATTACCGAGAGGGGCCAGAGATACCTCTCCGAAACACAGAGTGACAAATCCTAATCTCGATCTATGCCAACCCAACAAACACCTTCAGAGACACCTGTAGAGCACCTTTATAATCACCCTTTTACGTTGTGACGTTTGGTAGCACACAAAGTGTTCCTCTGGTATCCGGGAGTTGCATAATCTCATAGTCTGAGGAACTTGTATAAGTCATCAAGAAAATAGTAGAAATGAAACTAACACGATCATAATGCTAAGCTAACGGATGGGTCATGTCCATCACATCATTCTCCTAATGATGTGATCCCGTTCATCAAATGACAACACATGTCTATGGTTAGGAAACTTAACCATCTTTTATTAACGAGCTAGTCAAGTAGAGGCATGCTAGGGACTATATGTTTTGTCTATGTATTCACACTCATACTAAGTTTCCGGTTAATACAATTCTAGCATGAATAATAAACATTTATCATGAATTAAAGAAATAAATAATAACTTTATTATTGCCTCTAGGGCATATTTCCTTCAGTCTCCCACTTGCACCAGAGTCAATAATCTAGATTACATAGTAATGATTTTAACACCCATGGAGCTTTGGTGCTGATCATGTTTTGCTCATGAGAGAGGCTTAGTCAACGGGTCTGCAACATTCAGATCCATGTGTATCTTGCAAATCTCTATGCCCCCTTCCGGAACTTGATGACAGATGGAATTGAAGAATCTCTTGATGTGCTTGGTTCACTTGTGAAATCTGGATTCCTTTGCCAAGGCAATTGCACCAGTATTGTCAAAAAAGATTTTCATTGGACCCGATGCACTAGGTATGACACCTAGATCGAACATGAACTCCTTCACCCAAGCTCCTTCATTCGCTGCTTCCGAAGCAGCTATGTACTCCGCTTCACACATAGGTCCCACCATGACGCTTTGCTTGGAACTATACAACTGACAGTTCCTCCATTTAATAAAAATACGTATCCGGTTTGCGACTTAGAGTCATCCGGGTCAGTGTCAAAGTTTGCATCGACGTAACCATTTACGACAAGCTCTTTTTCACCTCCATAAACGATATCCTTAGTCCTTTTCAGGTATTTCAGGATGTTCTTGACCGCTGTCCAGTGCTCCACTCCGGGATTACTTTGGTACCTCCCTGCTATGCTTATAGCAAGACATACATCAGGTCTGGTACACAACATTGCATACATGATAGAACCTATGGCTGAAGCATAGGGAATGACTTTCATTTTCTCTCTATCTTCTGCGGTGGTCGGGCTTTGAGTCTGACTCAACTTCACACCTTGTAACACAAGCAAGAACCCTTTCTTTGACTGATCCATTTTGAACTTCTTCAAAACTTGATCAAGGTATGTGCTTTGTGAAAGTCCAATTAAGCATCTTGATCTATCTCTATAGATATTGAAGCCCAATATGTAAGCAACTTCTCCAAGGTATTTCATAGAAAAACTCTTATTCAGGTATCCCTTTATGCTATCCAGAAATTCTATATCATTTCCAATCAACAATATGTCATCTACATATAAGACCCGAAATGCTACAGAGCTCCCACTCACTTTCTTGTAAATACATGCTTCTCCAAAAGTCTGTATAAAACCATATGCTTTGATCACACTATCAAAGCGTTTATTCCAACTCCAAGAGGCTTGCACCAGTCCATAAATGGATTGCTGGAGCTTGCACACTTTGCTAGCACCCTTTGGATCGACAAAACCTTCCGGTTGCATCATATACAACTCTTCTTCCAGAAATCCATTCAGGAATGCAGTTTTGACATCCATTTGCCAAATTTCATAATCATAAAATGCAGCAATTGCTAACATGATTCGGACAGACTTACGCATCGCTACGGGTGAGAAAGTCTCATCGTAGTCAACTCCTTGAACTTGTCGAAAACCTTTCGCAACAAGTCGAGCTTTGTAAATAGTAACATTACTATCTGCGTCGGTCTTCTTCTAAAAGATCCATTTATTTTCTATGGCTTGCCGATCATCGGGCAAGTCCACCAAAGTCCACACTTTGTTCTCATACATGGATCCCATCTCAGATTTGATGGCTTCAAGCCATTTTGCGGAATCTGGGCTCATCATCACTTCCTCATAGTTCGTAGGTTCATCATGGTCTAGTAACACGACTTCCAAAACAGGATTACCGTACCACTCTGGTGCGGATCTTACTCTGGAAGACCTACGAGGTTCAGAAGTAACTTGATCTGAAGCTTCATGATCATCATCATTAGCTTCCTCACTAATTGGTGTAGGAATCACATGAACTGATTTCTGTGATGAACTACTTTGCAATAAGGGAGCAGGTACAGTTACCTCATCAAGTTCTGCTTTCCTCCCACTCACTTCTTTCGAGAGAAATTCCTTTTCTAGAAAGGATCCATTCTTAGCAACAAATATTTTGCCTTCGGATATGTGATAGAAGGTGTACCCAACAGTTTATTTTGGGTATCCTATAAAGACGCACTTCTCCGATTTGGGTTCGAGCTTATCAGGTTGAAGCTTTTTCATAAGCATAACAACCCCAAACTTTCAGAAACGACAACTTTGGTTTCTTGCCAAACCACAGTTCATAAGGTGTCGTCTCAACGGATTCAGATGGTGCCCTATTTAAAGTGAATGCAGCCGTCTCTAAAGCATAACCCCAAAATGATAGCGATAAATCAGTAAGAGATATCATAGATCGCACCATATCTAATAAAGTACAGTTAGACGTTCGGACACACCATTTCGCTGTGGTGTTCCAGGTGGCGTTAATTATGAAACTATCCCATGTTGTTTCAAATGAAGACCAAACTCGTAACTCAAATATTCTCCTCCACGATCAGATCGTAGAAACTTTATTTTTTTGTTATGATGATTTTCCACTTCACTCTTAAATTATTTGAACTTTTCAAATGTTTCAGACTTATGCTTCATTAAGTAGATATAACCATATCTGCTTAAATCATCTGTGAAGGTAAGAAAATAACGATACCCACCACAAGCATCAATACTCATTGGACCACATACATCAGTATGTATTATTTCCAACAAGTCAGTAGCTCCTTCCATTGTTCCAGAGAATAGAGTTTTAGTCATCTTGCCCATAAGGCATGGTTTGCAAGCACCAAGTGATTCATAATCAAGTGATTCCAAAAGTCCATCAGTATGGAGTTTCTTCATGTGCTTTACACCGATATGACCCAAACGGCAGTGCCACAAATAAGTTGCACTATCATTATTAAACTTCAATCTTTTGGCTTCAACACTATGAATATGTGTATTACTACTATCGAGATTCAACAAAAATAGACCAATCATCAGGGGTGAATGACCATAAAAGATATTACTCATATAAATAGAACAACCATTATTCTCCGATTTAAATGAATAACCGTCTCGCATTAAACAAGATCCAGATATAATGTTCATGCTCAACGCTGGCACCAAATAACAATTATTCAGGTCTAAAACTAATCCCGATGGTAGATGTAGAGGTAGCGTGCCGACCGCAATCACATCGACTTTGGAACCATTTTCCACGTGCATCGTCACCTCGTCCTTAGCCAATCTTCGCTTAATCCGTAGCCCTTGTTTCGAGTTGCAAATATGAGAAACAGAACCAGTATCAAATACCCAGGCGCTACTACGAGCATTAGTTAAGTACACATCAATAACATGCATATCAAATATACCTTTCACTTTGCCATCCTTCTTATCCGCCAAATACTTGGGGCAGTTCTGCTTCCAGTGATCAGTCCCTTTGTAGTAGAAGCACTCAGTTTCATGCTTAGGTCCAGACTTGGGTTTCTTCTCTTGAGCATTAACCTCTATGCCGTTCTTCTTGAAGTTCCCTTTCTTACCTTTGCCCTTTTTCTTGAAACTAGTGGTCTTATTGACCATCAACACTTGATGCTCCTTTTTGATTTCTACCTCCGCGGCCTTTAGCATCGCGAAGAGCTCGGGAATAGTCTTGTCCATCCCTTGCATATTATAGTTCATCACGAAGCCTTTATAGCTTGGTGGAAGTGATTGAAGAACTCTGTCAATGACACAATCAACTAGATAATCAACTCCCAGCTGAGTCAAGTGATTATGATACCTAGACATTTTGAGTATGTGCTCACTGACAGAACTATTCTCCTCCATTTTGCAGCTGTAGAACTTGTTGGAGACTTCATATCTCTCAACTCGAGCATTTGCTTGAAATATTAACTTCAACTCTTGGAACATCTCATATGCTCCATGACGTTCAAAACGTCTTTGAAGCCCCGATTCTAAGCCGTAAAGCATGTCACACTGAACTATCGAGTAGTCATCAGCTTTGCTCTGCCAGATGTTCTTAACCTTATCAGTAGCATCTGCAGCAGGCCTGGCAGCTAGCAGTGCTTCCAGGACGTAATTCTTCTGTGCAGCAGTGAGGATAATCCTCAAGTTATGGACCCAGTCCGTGTAGTTGCTGCCATCATCTTTCAACTTAGCTTTCTCTAGGAACACACTAAAATTCAAAGGAACGGTAGCACGGGCCATTGATCTACAATAACATAGACATGCAAAATACTATCAGGTATTAAGTTCATGATAAATTAAAGTTCAATTAATCATATTAATTAAGAACTCCCACTTAGATAGACATCCCTCTAATCATCTAAATGATCATGTGATCTAAATCAACTAAACCATGTCCGATCATCACATGAGATGGAGTTGTTTTCAATGGTGAACATCACTATGTTGATCATATCTACTATATGATTCACGCTCGACCTTTCGGTCTCAGTGTTCCGAGGCCATATCTGCATAGGCTAGGCTCATCAAGTTTAACCCGAGTATTCTGCGTGTGCAAAACTGGCTTGCACCCTTCGTATGTGAACATACAGCTTATCACAGCCGATCATCACGTGGTGTCTCGGCACGACGAACTGTAGCAACGGTGCATACTCAGGGAGAACACTTGTAACTTTAAATTTAGTAAGGGATCAGCTTATAATGCTACCGATGTCCTAAGCAAAATAAGATGCATAAAGGATAATCATCACATGCAATCAAATATATGTGACATGATATGGCCATCATCATCTTGTGCTCATGATCTCCATCACCGAAGCATCGTCATGATCTCCAACGTCACCGGCACGACACCTTGATCTCCATCGTAGCATTGTTGTCGTTTCGCCACCTATTGTTACTATGACTATCGCTACCGCTTAGCGATAAAGTAAAACAATTACATGTTGATTGCATTGCATACAATAAAGCGACAACCATATGGCTCCTGCCAATTGCTGATAACTTTGTTACAAAACATGATCATCTCATACAACAATTTATATCACATCATGCTTGACCATAGCACATCACAACAAGCCCTGCAAAAACAAGTTAGACGTCCTCTACTTTGTTGTTGCAAGTTTTACGTGGCTGCTACGGGCTTCTAGCAAGAACCGTTCTTACCTACGCATCAAAACCACAATGATTTTTCCTCAAGTGTGTTGTCTTAACCTTCAACAAGGACCGGGCGTAGCCACACTCGGTTCAACTAAAGTTGTAGAAACAGACACTCACTAGCCACCTATGTGCAAAGCACGTCGGTAGAACCAATCTCGCGTAAGCGTACGCGTAATGTCGGTCTGAGCCGCTTCATCCAACAATACCGCTGAATCAATGTTTGACATGCTGGTAAGCAGTATGACTATTATCGCCCACATCTCTTTGTGTTCTACTCGTGCATATAACATCTACGCATAGACCTTGCTCGAATGCCACCGTTGGGGAACGTGGTAATTTCAAAAAATTTCCTACGATCACGCATGATCTATCTATGTGATGCATAGCAAAGAGATGGGAGAGTCTGTCCACGTACCCTCATAGACCGAAAGCGGAAGCGTTATGACAACACGGTTGATGTAGTCGTACGTCTTCACGATCCGACCGATCTTAGCATCGAATGTACGGCACCTCCGCGATCAGCACACGTTCAGCTTGGGGACGTCCCTCGTACTCTTGATCCAGTTGAGGCCGAGGGAGAGTTTCGTCAGCACGGTGGTGTGGTGACGGTGATGATGAAGTTGCCGGCGCAGGGCTTCGCCTAAGCACTACGACGATATGACCGAGGTGTGTAACTGTGGAGGGGGGCACCGCACACGACTAAACAATGTCAACTTGTGTGTCCTATGGTGCCCCCCTACCCCCGTATATAAAGGAGAAACGAGGAGGCCGGCCGGCCCTTGGGTGCGCCAAGGAGGGGAGGAGTCCTCCTCCTAGTAGGAGTAGGACTCCCCCTTTCCTAGTCCAACTAGGAGGGGAAGGGGAAGGCAGGAGAGGGAGCGGGAGAGGGCAAGAGGGGCGGCGCCCCCTCCCCTAGTCCAATTCAGACTTCCCTTGGGGGGGGGGGGTACCTCCTGGGTTGCTGCCCTCTCTCTCCCCTAAGGCCCACTAAGGCCCAATACTTCCCCGGGGGGTTCCGATAACCCCTCCAGCACTCCGGTTTTCTCCGAAATCACCCGAAACACTTCCGGTGTCCGAATATAGCCATCCAATATATCAATCTTTATGTCTCGTCCATTTCGAGACTCCTCGTCATTTCCATGATCACATCCGGGACCCCGAACTACCTTCGGTACATCGAAACACCTAAACTCATAATACCAATTGTCATCGAACGTTAAGCATGCGGACCCTACGGGTTCGAGAACTATGTAGACATGACCGAGACACGTCTCTGGTCAATAACCAATAGCGGAACCTGGATGGTCATATTGGTTCCTACATATTCTACGAAGATCTATATCAGTCAAACCGCATAACAAATACGTTGTTCCCTTTGTCATCGGTACGTTACTTGCCCGAGATTCGATCATCGGTATCTCAATACCTAGTTCAATCTCGTTATCGGCAAGTCTCTTTACTCGTTCCATAATACTTCATCCTGCAACTAACTAATTAGTTATAATGCTTGCAAGGCTTATAGTGATGAGTATTACCGAGAGGGCCCAGAGATACCTCTCCGAAGCACAGAGTGACAAATCCTAATCTCGATCTATGCCAACCCAACAAACACCTTCGGAGACACCTATAGAGCACCTTTATAATCACCCTTTTACGTTGTGACGTTTGGTAGCACACAAAGTGTTCCTCCGGTATTCGGGAGTTGCATAATCTCATAGTCTGAGGAACTTGTATAAGTCATGAAGAAAGTAGTAGCAATTAATCTAACACGATCATAATGCTAAGCTAATGGATGGGTCATGTCCATCACATCATTCTCCTAATGATGCGACCCCATTCATCAAATGACAACACATGTCTGTGGTTAGGAAACTTAACCATCTTTGATTAACGAGGTAGTCAAGTAGAGGCATACTAGGGACTATATGTTTTTCTATGTATTCACACATGCACTAAGTTTCCGGTTAATACAATTCTAGCATGAATAATAAACATTTATCATGAATTAAGGAAATAAATAATAACTTTATTATTGCCTCTAGGGCATGTTTCCTTCATTTCCCTAAGATATGAAACCAAGGTTATCGAACTAGCAGGAGAACCAAGCAACACAACGTAAACAACCCCTCCACACAAATAACAACACCTCGCAACCCGACATGTTAAAGGGGTTGTCAATCCCTTTCGGGGTACAGCGCCTCAAGATAGGCAAAGGATGTGAGGTAAATTTGTAGATGGCATAAATAGATCATGGAACAAATAATTTGCAGCAAGGTATTTTTGTAATTTTTAGTTTAATAGATCTGAAAATAAACGCAAGGAAAAAATAGATCGCAAGGAAAATATATGAGAAAGAAGACCCGGGGGCCGTAGGTTTCACTAGTGGCTTCTCTCGAGAAAAATAGCAAATGGTGGGTGAACAAATTAGTGTTGGGAAATTGATAGAACTTCAAATAATCATGACAATATCCTGGCAATGACCATTACATAGGCATCACGTCCAAGATTAATTAGTAGACCGACACCTGCCTGCATCTACTACTATTACTCCACACATCGACCGCTATCCAGCATGCATCTAGTGTATTAAGTTCATGGAAAAACAAAGAAATGCAATAAGAATGATGACATGATGTAGACAAGATCCGTTTATCTATTGCGGCAGATATGGACCCCGTCTTTTTATCCTTAGTAGCAACGATACATACATGTCAGTTCCCTTTCTGTCACTGGGATCAAGCACCGTCAGATCGAACCCACTACCGGGCACCTCTTCCCATTGCAAGATAAATAGATCAAGTTGGCCAAAGAAAACCCAAATATCGGAGAAGAAATATGAGGCTATAAGAGATCACTCATATAAGAGATCAAAGAAATCAAATAACTTTCATGATATAAAAAGATATAACTGATCATAAACTCGAAGTTCATCGGATCCCAACAAACACACTACAAAAAGGACTTACATCATTTGGATCTCCAATAGATCATTGTATTGATAATCAAGAGAGAGAGAGGAAGCCATCTAGCTACTAACTACGGACCCGAAGGTCTACAAAGAACTACTCACGCATCATTCAAGAGGCACGAATGGAAGTGGTGAACCCTCCGTGATGGTGTCTAGACTGGATCTCGGTGTTCTGGAATCTGCGGCGGCTGGATGAAAATTTCGTCGACTCCCCTAGGGTTTCTGGAATATTGGGGTATTTATAGAGCAAAGGGTCGGTCCAGGGGGCACCCTAGGTGGGCACAACCCACCTGGGCTCGCCTGGGCCTCCTGGCGCACCCTGGTGTGTTGTCCCCTCCTCGGGACTCCCCCAGGTGCAACCAGGGCCCGTTGTGTTCCTTCTGGTCCATAAAAAATTATTGTAAATTGGCATGGTATTTGGACCGCTTCTGATATTGATTTCCTGCGATGTAAAAAACATGCAGAAAACAGCAACTGGCACTTGGTACTATATCTATTGATTATTACCAAAAAATGATATAAAATGACTATATAATGATTATAAAACATCCAAGATTGATAATAAAACAACATGGAATGATAAAAAGTTATAGATACGTTGCAGACGTATCAGCATCCCCAAGCTTAACTACTTCTTGTCCTCGAGTAGGTAAGTGATAAAACATAATTTTTGATGTGGAGTGCTGTTTATCATGTCATATCATATTCTTTTCTTCATAGCATGTACATTTGGACTTTTATGTGATTCAAAGCAATAGTCTAGTTTTGACATAATAATTTAGATAATCAAGCATATCAACAAGCAACCATGTCTTTCAAAATATCAATGCTAAAACAAGTTATTCCTAGCCCATCATGCTCAAACATTGATCCATTCATGCAACACACTCGAATATTAGCTACACCCAATACTTAAGTACGATCATATTGTCCCCTAGTTGGTGCTTTTATAAGAGAGGATGGAAACTCAATTTCAAAAAAATTGCATAAAGTAAAAGAAAGGCCTTTCGCAGAGGGAATTAGGGATTTGTAGAGGTGCCAGAGCTCAAAGCGAAAAAATAGAGATAAAAACATTTTTGGAGGTGTATCCATCCCACCAACGAAAATGATTTGGAACATCCCAATACTTTCCATGCTAGATATATCATAGGCGGTTCCCAAACAGAAAATAAATTTTATTCCTTTTTCCACCATAACTTTCACTTTCCATGGCTAGCCGTATCCACGGATGCCCTCCATACCAACACTTTCCAAGGAATTTATTATTTGACAACATAATGTAAATTCATTTTTGCATTTCAGGACTGGGCATCCCTAATACCTTTGCCTTACTCTCATGCAATGACAAGTGAATAAACACTCATCGTGAGAATAACACATCTAGCATGAAAAATATTAGCTACCCGTTACCGTTCCGCGAGCGAAACAAACACACAAAAGAGAAGTTCATTTTGAAAATTAGAGATGGCACATGCAAATTTGCTTAGAATGGCAAAATAATACCGCATATAGGTAGATATATTGGAATCATGTGGCAAAACTGGTTCAAAGGATTTTGGATGCACAAGTAGAGGTCATACTTGGTGCAAAAATGAAGGCTAGCAAAAAGATTGAGGAGAGACCAACCAAGAAACAAATAATCTCATAAGCAAGCATTAAGCATAATTAACACCGAATAATGCACCCCAAGTAGGATATAATTTTCATTGCATGATTATTGAATTTCGTGCATGCATAGGGAATCTCAAACCTTAACAACAATGTTCTTACTAGAGCACAATTTCTCACCAACATGACTCACATATCACATCATCATATCTCAAAACTATTACTAAGAATCAAGTTTATTTTGTCCAATGATCTTCATGACATATATATTTTTATTTCTTTATCCTTCTTGGATATCTATCACTTTGGGACTAATTTTCATGTGTTGCTTTTCATAAATTCAAACAAATATAAGTGAAGATAATGAGCATAACATATTTTCTTTCTCTCAAAATAATTTAAGTGAAGCAAGAGAGAATTTCTTCAAAATTTTACTAACTCTCAAATAAATCTAAGTTAAGCAAGAGAGCATTTCTTCAAAAATACTAAGCACACCGTGCTAAAAAAGATATGAGTGAAGCACTAGAGCAAGCCCATTGCTCATAAAAATTTAAGTGAAGCATAGAGAGCAATTCTAACAAGTCATGGCATAATTCTGGCTCTCTCAAATAGGTGTGTCCAGCAAGGTTTGATGACTTAAAACACAAAATAAAACAAGCAAAGACACATATCATACAAGACGCTCCAAGCAAAACACATATCATGTGACGAATAAAAATACAGTCTCGAGTAAAATCTCGATGGTCGTTAGAAGAAAGAGGGGATGCCACTCGGGGGCATCCCCAAGCTTACTTGGTTGCTCATTCTTGGATAATAGCTTGGGATTCCGGTGCATCCCCAAGCTTAGGCTCTTCTATCATTCTTTCATCCATCGTAAGATAACCCAAAACTTGGAAACTTCAATCACACAAAAGTCAACAAAACCCTTGTGAGATCCGTTAGTAAAAGAAAGCAAACCACTACTATAAGTGTTGTGTCAAACCAATTCTTATTTTGTTTTTGTATTATATCTACTGTATTCAACTTTTCTATGGCAAAAAATCATCAAATAAAACCATATAGCCATCAAAATAAGCACACAACAAGGTGTCAAAAAAAGCACACAACACAAAGAAAGCATAATCTGTCAAAACAGAACAGTCTGTAGTAATCTGGAACTTTCAAATACTTCTGTAACTCCAAAAATTCTACAGAATTAGGAAGACCAGCATAATTTATATATTAATGTTCTTAAAAAATAATCAGAGCAAAAGCTCTTTTGTGTGATTTATGATAATTATTTCCGTGAGTACAAAGTTTCTGTCTTTTTCAGCAAGATCAAACAACTATCACCCCGGAAGATCCTAAAGGCTTTACTTGGCACAAACACTAATTAAAACATAAATAAACAATCATAATAGTAGCATAATTGTGCTAACACTCAAGAACAGAAAGAAAAAAGCAAAAATAAATTTTATTCATTGGGTTGCCTCCCAACAAGCGCTATAGTTTTACGCCCTTAGCTAGGCATAAAGCAAGGATCTAAGTTTTGTCATCCTTGTCCAACTCTTCAATCAAACACTTAGAATCCTTCAAATATTTAGCATAAAGACCTTCAATAGCAATACTCCTCGGAGTAAATTTAAATATTTCATTCTCACAAAAAGGATCTCTTATCACTTCAACAAAATCTGTATGGATGCTAATCATCTTAAGGTCTCCTTTATCATTATTACCAGAAGATGCACCCTTGTTCCTAGATCTCCTATTCTTTACGGGAGTTTACTCAACAGTTTTAGTGGTAGTAAAAGCCGTGCTTAGATTACTAAAGATTTATTCCAATTTATCAATCCGAGACGGACTTACTTCTATTCTTTCATGGATTAAGGTACTCCTCTCTTTTAACAACTTAAAGATATCGCCCGCTATTGACCCAAGATTAGTAGAAAAATTATGCATCTTTTTGTATATAATTTCCATATGATCTTCGGTGAGCACTTTCTTTTCAATAGCATCTAGTCTTTCCATAACATGCTCAAAAGTCAAAATTGTTTCATTAACCATAAGAGGTGGAGAGCCTACTAAATTTCCCATAGCGTTAAGAGCATCAAAAGGAGGACTCATTAAGAAATTTCCACCGGTAATCGTATCAAGGACGAATCTATACCAAGTGGTGATGCCAACATAAAAACAACGGAAAAGCACAATAGTAGATTGCTTACGGATAGATCTATTATGAGCAATGCAAATTCTATACCAAGCATCTTTTAAATTTTCTCTTCCCCTTTGTTTAAAGTTGAGGACCTCGTCCTCGGGAGTGCAAGCAATAGAGGAAGAACTATCCATAAAGGCAAACAAGGATGCACGCAAAAACATATCCGGCAAGAAAACGGCGAACGGAAAGAGAGAGGTGAATCAAACGACAAATTTTTGTGAAGTGGGGGAGAGGAAAACGAGAGGCAAATAATGTAAATTGCAAGGAGATGAGATTTGTGATTAGGAACCTGGTTATGTTGAAGAACCTCCCCGGCAACGGCGCCAGAAATTCCTTTTGATGTCGCTTGAAGCTACGTCGGTTTTTCCCCAAAGAGGAAGGGATGATGCAACACAGCGGTGGTAGGTATTTCCCTCAGATATGAAACCAAGGTTATCGAACCAGTAGGAGAACCAAGCAACACAACGTAAACAACCCCTGCACACAAATAACAACACCTCACAACCCGACGTGTTAAAGGGGTTGTCAATCCCTTTCGGGGTACGGCGCCTCAAGATAGGCAAAGGACGTGAGGTAAATTTGTAGATGGGATAAATAGATCACGGAACAAATAAATTGCAGCAAGGTATTTTTGTAATTTTTTAGTTTAATAGATCTGAAAATAAACGCAAGGAAGAAATAGATCGCAAGGAAAATATATGAGAAAGAAGACCCGGGGCCGTAGGTTCCACTAGTGGCTTCTCTCGAGAAAAATAACAAACGGTGGGTGAACAAATTACTGTTGGGCAATTGATAGAACTTCAAATAATCATGATGATATCTAGGCAATGATCAATACATAGGCATCACGTCCAAGATTAGTAGACCGACTCCTGCCTGCATCTACTACTATTACTGCACACATCGACCGCTATCCAGCATGCATCTAGTGTATTAAGTTCATGGAAAAACAGAGAAATGCAATAAGAATGATGACATGATGTAGAAGATCCATTTATCTATTGCGGCAGATATGGATCCCGTCTTTTTATCCTTAGTAGCAACGATACATACGTGTCGGTTCCGTTTCTGTCACTAGGATCAAGTACCGTAAGATCGAACCCACTACCGGGCACCTCTTCCCATTGCAAGATAAATAGATCAAGTTGGCCAAAGAAAACCAAAATATCGGAGAAGAAATACGAGCCTATAAGAGATCACGCATATAAGAGATCAGAGAACTCAAATAACTTTCATGGATATAAAAAGATATAACTGATCATAAACTAGAAGTTCATCGGATCCCAACAAACACACCGCAAAGAGGACTTACGTCATATGGATCTCCAAGAGATCATTGTATTGATAATCAAGAGAGAGAGGAAGCCATCTAGCTACTAACTACAGACCCGAAGGTCTACAAAGAACTACTCACGCATCATCCGAGAGGCACCAATGGAAGTGGTGAACCCCAACGTGATGGTGTCTAGATTGGATCTCGGTGTTCTGGACTCTGCGGTGGCTGGATGAAAATTTTGTTGACTCCCCTAGGGTTTATGGAATATTAGGGTATTTATAGAGTAAAGAGTCGGTCCAGGGGCACCCGAGGTGGGCACAACCCACCTGGGCGCGCCTGGGCCTCCTCGCGCGCCCAAGTGGGTTGTCCCCTCCTCGGGACTCCCCCCCCAGGTGCAAGCAGGGCCCATTGTGTTCCTTCTGGTCCATAAAAAATATCATAAATTGGCGTGGTATTTGGACCCCTTCTGATATTGATTTCCTATGATGTAAAAAACATGCAGAAAACAACAACTAGCACTTGGCACTTGGCACTATGTCAATAGGTTAGTACCAAAAACTGATATAAAATGACTATATAATGATTATAAAACATCCAAGATTGATAATAAAACAACATGGAATGATAAAAAATTATAGATACGTTGGAGACGTATCATGGCTCGGTGGATGTCTTCCCCTCCGCTGGTGGTTTCCGGTTCAGGGTGCGTGTCGAGGGTGCGGCTAACCCGGCCTCGCCCCCTCCCCATCCCCCTCGGCTGTCTTCAGGCAAGGATGACGATGTCATGCTTGATGACTCGAACCCAGGTGCCGAGCACTGATTCCCGCAGTCTGAATGGGATGGCCTGGCCTTTGAAGATCATGATCTGCTCAAGGAGAATGCTCTGGCGGGGGGTGGGAACAAGGATGCCGCTAGAGATGTGGGAGCGGGGGTTGCTGCTTCCAATGGGATGGGAGGCAGCCCCTTCTCCGGCATCTCCTCCAATCTCCCAGCTCACCCGTCATCGCCTTCTCTCTCTGGCGTTGAAGACTTACCCCCTGCCGACCCCGTTTCCAAGAAGAAGAAGAAGTCATCTGTCAAGAAGTTTTCTGCTCACAGCAGGGCCTCTGAGGGCTCAAAGGAGTCTGTGGCTGGGATGTGCCGCATGCTTGATGCTGATCTTGGAGTAGCCTCGGGCCCATCTTCTATGGCGGCTTCTCCGAGCCGTGCCCACCCCACGCCGGTGCGCTCTCCCACATCCACAACCCGCAAGAGTGGCAGGATCTCCAACAGCGGCGAGCGGGTGGCCGCCCGGCGGCGCAGCGTGCTGCGGCCAGGGATCTCCCCCCCCCACAGGTACTCCATCTCGCCCTCCATCCCCCACTCTCCCCATTACTTCTCCTGTTTGGTTAGTTCTTCCGTCGCATTCCAATGAACATCTACTGCATATTTTATCGGATGTGGGCATTTCTTTTGATTCTAGTTTCGGCTCCCCCTCTACTCTGCTGGCTGTTGTTCGGGCCAATGAATTGGCTCAGGCTGATATTGCCAGGGCCAAGGACGCGGCCGCTTAGGCTGGGCCCACACTGGTTGTGGCTAGTGGGGTCGTGGAGGAACCTGATAGGGATCAGGTGTCCTCTGTTGCGCCTAGGTGCGGGGCAGGCAAACATGCTAAATCCTGCATAGCCCCATGCAGGTCGAGTCTTCGCATAAAAAACCTTTCCTTCTGATGAAATCTCTGTTTTGGAACAACAGGGGTTTCAGCGCTAGGGGGTGCAGAGACCAGATGAAAGACTTTGTTCGGAACGATAATATTGATATCATTGGCCTCGTCGATACACTCAAACCCTCCTTCTCTCCTAACGAACTCTCCGCGGTTGCGGGGATTGAAATATTTGATTGGAACTTTCTGGCTTCCTCAGGCCACTCTGGCGGCATCCTTGTTGGTACTAAACGAGACATGTTTGATATCGTGGCTTTTGATCATGGCATTTTTTGGGCTAGCACTGTCGTGTTTCACCGCCCCTCAACGTGCTCTGGGAAGTTATGGTAGTTTACGGCCCCGCGGACCATTCCCTCTCCCCCCTTTTCTTGGATGAGATATCGAATAAGATTGACTCATGTGATCTTCCCTTGCTTATTGGTGGGGATTTCAATTTAATGCGCTCCCCCTTGGACAAAAACTCCCCTAACTTCTCCTGGCCTCTTGCTGACGCTTTTAACGCCTTTATCCGCGATTTAGCTATCCGTGAAGTGCCTAGGGTGGGCGCTCGCTTTACTTGGACGAATCACCAATCTTCTCCTATCAGATCTGCCCTAGACCGTGTTTTTGTTTGCCCCAGATGGGATTCCTTGTTCCCACGTGCTTCTCTTCGGGCTCTATCCATAGTGGGATCTGATCATGCCCCCCTAGTTCTCGACGATGGCATCTGAACTGTGTACTTCCCGCGGTTCCAATTTGATGCTTTGTGGCTTCTTGCCGATGGCTTCTGTGAGATGCTCTCGTCTAAAATTATCTCCTTTTCGGGTGATGACCAACGCTCCTTTGGACCGATGGATGATTGGCACCAATGTTCCTACTTCTTGCGCAAATTCCTCCGTGGCTGGCCAGGAATCATGCTGCTGAATCTCGTCGTGACAAGCTGCATCTTACGGCCCAAATTGATTCCCTTAACGCGCGGGCCGATGGCCCTGGCCTTTCCTCGCCTGAATGGCAGACTCGTTATGCACTCGAGGAGGCCTTGAGGGCTCTGCATCGTCAGGCCGCGGCGTATTGGAGGCAAAGAGGCACTATTAACTGGACTTTGAAAGGAGACTCTCTTACCGCCTATTTCCTTGCCATTGCTAACGGGAGGCATCGTCGATGCCTGATTGACAGCCTGATCATCAACAACACCAGGGTATCAGACCACAACCAGATCATGTCTCACGTGGTGGAATTCTTCTCCTCCCTCCTCTTTGCTAAGACCGAGGTTGGGTTTAGACTGGCACACTCCTTCTGGTCGCACCAGGAGCAGGTTTCCAACGACGAAAATGAGGCTCTATTGGTTCCCCTTTAAGACGAGGAGATTTTTGAAACTGTCCGTTCTGCTAACTCTAACTCGGCTTCAGGCCCAGACAGTTTTTCTATCCCCTTCGTCAGGCATTTCTGGCCCAGCTTCGGGGTCTCGTTCATGCAATAATCCAAGGCTTCTGGTTGGGAACCGTGGATATCTCTCGCTTAAACTATGTTGTCCTCACTCTCATACCTAAAGTTAAAGGGGCTGACAAGATTTCTCAGTTTAGACCTATAGCCCTCATCAACAATCTTGCTAAATTTCCGGCAAAGGTGAAAGCACAAGTGCTCCCTGGGTGGTTTTGGTAATTAATGTCAACATATCTCTTGTTGGACTAACACTTTTATCTAGCATATTTCAGAAAAGTTCAACTATGGAGTGGCATGGACTAAAGGATGTGGAACCCCTTCAAGATGCTAAGGACAAAGGATTGGCTCAAGCTTCAAGATCAAGACTCTGCATTTTATATTTTAGTGATCCAAGATCACATTGAGTCTATAGGAAAAGCCAATACTATCAAGGAGGGATGAGGTGTTGCTTAATGAGTTTCTTGCTCCATAGTGCTTAGTGATATGCTCCAAAGCCCTCAACTACTTTCCCACATCCACACATATGAACAAAACCTAAAGTCTAACTCGGCCCCACCGATTCTTTCTATCCGAAGCCACCGAGTTTAGATGTCATAGCCACTGCCACAAACCCTATGCAATCGGTCTCACCGACAGGGATCTCGGTCTCACCGAGATGGGATTGTAATCTCTCTGTGTATGTCCATTACCAAAATCGGTCTCACCGAGTTTGAGCAATTGGTACTACCGAGATTACAATGCAAACTTTCTGGTTAGCTTATTACCAAAATCGGTCCCACCGAGTTTGTGTAATCGGTCTCACCGAGTTTGCCTGACCAACTCTCTGGTTAGCTTATTGCCAAAATCAGTCCAACCAAGTTTGTGTAATCGGTCTCACCGAGATTATGTTATGCCCTAACCCTAACCATATCGGTCCTACCAAGTTGCATTTCGGTCCCACCGAAAATCACTAACGGACACTAGGTTTACTGAATCGGTCAGACCGAGTTTGTTGATTCGGTCCCATCGAGTTTGGTAAATTGTGTGTAACGGTTAGATTTTGTGTGGAGGCTATATATACCCCTTCACCTCCTCTTCATTCATGGAGAGAGCCATAAGAACGAACCTACACTTCCAATACACATTTTCTGAGAGAGAACCACCTACTCTTGTGTTGAGGCCAAGGTATTCCATTCCTACCATATGAATCTTGATCTCTAGCCTTCCCCAAGTTGCTTTCCACTCAAATCTTCTTTCCACCAAATCCAAATCCTGTGAGAGAGAGTTGAGTGTTGGGGAGACTATCATTTGAAGCACAAGAGCAAGGAGTTCATCATCAACACACCATTTGTTACTTCTTGGAGAGTGGTGTCTCCTAGATTGGCTAGGTGTCACTTGGGAGCCTCCGACAAGATTGTGGAGTTGAACCAAGGAGTTTGTAAGGGCAAGGAGATTGCCTACTTTGTGAAGATCTACCGCTAGTGAGGCAAGTCCTTCGTGGGCGACAGGCATGGTGGGATAGACAAGGTTGCTTCTTCGTGGACCCTTCTTGGGTGGAGCCCTCCATGGACTCGCGCAACCGTTACCCTTCGTGGGTTGAAGTCTCCATCAACGTGGATGTACGATAGCACCACCTAACGGAACCACGACAAAAACATCCGTGTCTCCAATTGCGTTTGAATCCGCCAATCCCTTCCCTTTACATTCTTGCAAGTTGCATGCTTTACTTTACGCTGCTCATATACTCGTTGCATGCTTGCTTGATATGTATTGTGAGTGTTAAACTTGTGCCTAAACTGCACTCCAACCTAAAGAAGTTAAAAACTGCAACTTTTGGTACTTAGTGTCTAATCAGCCCCCCTCTAGACACCTCTTCTCGATCCCTTTCAATTGGTATCAGAGCTTTGGTCTCCATTGCTTTGGTTTAAACACCATTGGAGGAAGATGGATGAGTCTACTATTGGGAGTCTTAGACATAGTGTGCCTATACTTGATGGATACTATTTTCAGGAGTGGAAAAATGAGATGCTTGTGATTTTCAATGAATATCATTTGAACAATTACATTGCTAGCCCTTGTGCACCTCATATTGATCCCTTGCATCCCACACCCGGAGAGGATCTTGACATGATTCACAATCTTAGAAACATCCATCTTATCATAAGAGGATTGCCCAAAAACTTGATTGCTAGTTTGCCTACTCTTGATTGTGCCTATACTATATGGAAATTTCTTGAGGAACGATTTCCAGATTATTCGTTGAAAAATTTAGATGAAATTCTCCATAAGTCTATTGCCTTGAGTAAGATGAATTCTAGTGATCCTATGTTTGGTGATTGTTTGTTTGAGCTTACAAACCTTATGCGTGCCAAAGGAGATGTTGGAATTATTATTGATATTATTTCTGAAGCTATAGAAATTCATAAGCAAGATCATTGCAAACTCACCCTAACGCATCACCCTCTCTAGGATTTGATCCACCACATGACGATGTTGAACATGGATACTATGATGAGGATGATGATAGTGACTTCGATCTTGATGATGCAATGAGACACTTTGGTCTTATATGGCAGGAGGAAAGGAATGGGTTCTTGATAGTGGATGTACCGATCACATGACCGGAGATAAAGACATTTTTTGTGAGCTTGCTGAAAACGATGGTCCTCGAAAGTATGTCACTTTCGGTGACAACTCAAAGGGTAAGGTGGTTGGCCTCGGTAAGGTGGCCATATCACATGATAGCTCCATACAAAATGTCATGCTCGTTGAATCTCTTGGGTACAACTTACTTTCAGTATCTAGACTTGCTGATTTCAGTTTTAATGTCCTATTTACTGAAGTAGATTGCCAAGTGTTTCGTAGAGATAATCATAAAATGGTCTTTACCGGTGTTCGTAGAGGTGATCTTTACATTGTTAATTTCACTAAAAAAGGCTCAACCTAGAACTTGCTTTATTGCTAAATCCTCTAAAGGTTGGTTATGGCATAGACGATTAGGTCATGTTGGCATGCGAAACATCGACAAGCTTATTAAAGGAAATCATATCCTTGGAGTTAACGATGTCATATTTGATAAGGATAGACTTTGCAGCGCTTGTCAGGCAGGTAAACAGGTTGGAGGAAGGCATCCCGTGAAGAACATCATGACCACAAGGAGGCCACTCGAGCTACTTCATATGGATCTCTTTGGTCCCAACGCTACAAAAGTCTCGGTGGAAATTCTTTTGGTCTAGTTATAGTTGATGATTTTTCAAGATTTACGTGGGTGTTCTTTCTCAATGATAAATCGCAGGTTCAAAAGATCTTCAAAAACTTCGCTAGGAAGGCCCAAAATCAATTTGAAGTGAAGATCAAGAAGGTTCGCAGCGACAACAGAATGGAGTTCAAGAACGCAAATGTGGACACCTTTCTTGACGAAGAAGGTATTTCACACGAGTTCCCGGCTACATACACACCTCAACAAAATGGAGTTGTTGAGAGGAAGAACCGAACACTCATCGAAATGGCGAGAACGATGCTTGATGAGTACAAGACACAGAAGCACTTTTGGGCGGAAGCGGTTGAGACAGCTTGTCATGCAACAAATCGCATGTATCTTCACAAGCTACTCGGCAAGACGACATACGAGCTTCTCACCGGTAACAACCCCCAAGTTGGATACTTTCGAGTATTCGTCTCAAAGTGCTACATTCTTGATAAGCATCGTCGTTCTAAATTTGCTCCTAAGTCTCATGAAGGTTTCCTACTTGGTTATGGATCAGACTCTCACACATACCGTGTCTACAACAATTTCACCCGAAAGGTTGAAGAAACGGTAGATGTAAAGTTTGATGAATCTAACGGCTCGCAAGTAGAGCAATTGCCAATTGATGTAGGAGACAAAGATCCCTCGGAAGCAATCCAAGACTTGTCTATTGGCAAGATTCGCCCAACGAAGGTGAAGGAGAGTACCTCGTCCGTCCAAGTGGAAGCTTCTACCTCACGACAAGGTGAACCAAGAGTTTATATGGAAGCATCCACAAGTGGGACACACCAAGATGAAGAAAACGAGGAAGTGCACCAAGATGAACGCCAAAAACCTCCTTCTCCACCACGACAAGAGAACGACAACACCAACAATGAAGAAGGCCAAGAAGAAGAACAAGATGAAGAAGATGTTCAACGAAGACCCAAGCAAAAGCTTTCACGAGTTCGAGCAAGAATTGCTAAAGACCATCCCGTCGAGCTAATCTACAACGATATCCAAACCGGGAGAATCACTCGCTCTAAAACTCGTTTAGCTAAGTTTTGTGAAAACTATTCATTCATCTCTAGCATTGAACCTATGAAGGTTGAAGAAGCATTGGAAGATCCGGATTGGACAAATGCCATGCATGAAGAGCTACACAACTTTGAGAGGAATCAAGTTTGGACATTGGTTGAGAAGCCGACGACAACCACAACATCATCGGTACCAAATGGGTGTTTCGCAACAAGCAAGATGAAGATGGACAAGTAGTTCGCAACAAAGCATGTCTAAATGCCCAAGGCTACACACAAGTCTAAGGTATGGACTATGGTGAGACTTATGCTCCAGTTGCTAGACTTGAGTCAATTCGCATCTTACTTGCCTATGCTAATCACCATGATATCACCTTGTACCAAATGGACATTAAAAGTGCTTTTCTAAATGGTGAAATAGAGGAGAAAGATTATGTTAAGAAACCTCCCGGCTTTGTCAATCCTAAGAAACCAAATCATGTTTACAAACTTCACAAAGCCCTTTACGGTCTTAAACAAGCTCCTAGAGCGTGGTATAAATGCCTGACCAAGTTCCTTATTGAAAAAGGCTTTGAAATTGGAAAAAGAGATTCTACTCTTTTTACTAAAAGGGTCAATGGAGAACTATTTGTGTGCCAAATCTATGTTGATGATATTATATTTGGTTCTACTAACCCTCATTTTAGTGAAAAGTTTGGGAAGCTAATGTCGGAGAAGTTTGAGATGTCTATGATGAGTGAACTCAAATTCTTTCTTTGTTTGCAAATCAAGCAAACTAAAGAGGGAACCTTTGTCTCTCAAACGAAGTACACCAAGGACTTATTCAAGAAGTTCAATATGCAAGAATGCAAAGGTATGACTACACCCATGCTTACTAGTGGACATCTTGACTTGACCAAAGATGGAAGGTTTATCGCTCTATGATTGGTTCATTGTTATATCTATGTGCTTCACATTCCGATATCATGCTAAGTGTGTGCATGTGTGCACGATATCAAGCTGCTCCTAAAGAATGTCATCTTAAGGCCGTGAAAAGGATAGTGCGATACTTAATCCATACACCAAATTTTGGCATTTGGTATCCTAAGAGGGTCTCTTTCGATCTTGTTGGCTACTCCGACTCGGACTATGCGGGTGACAAGGTTGATAGAAAGTCCACTTCGGGTACTTGTCAATTTCTTGGTAGATCTCTTGTGTCTTGGTCTTCCAAGAAACAAAACTCGGTATCCTTATCCACCGCCGAAGCGGAATACATTGCCGCTGGTTCATGTTGTGCTCAATTACTTTGGATGACCCAAACTCGTAAAGATTATGGGATATATGTGAAACATGTTCCATTACTTTGTGACAATGAGAGCGCTATCAAGATTGCTCACAATCCCGTGCAACACTCTCGAACTAAGCATATTGAAGTTCGTCATCATTTCATTCGAGATCATGTTGCTAAGGGTGACATTAATCTTAAGCATGTTTGCACCGAAAAGCAATTAGCGGATAAATTCACTAAACCACTTGATGAGAAAGTTTTTTGCAGGTTAAGAGGAGAATTGAACATCATTGATGCTTCAAACTTAGAGTAGGAACTCCATTGGATACATGCAAGACATGAGCTTATGATTAATCCTTGATATTTCTCTTATGACGATAATCTTATATCTTGGATATATTTGCACCTTGCATGTTATCTAACCTTTGTAGGTCCTTGGATGAATCTAAGTCTATGAGATTGCAACTCACTCACATCTTGAGCAATCTCTACATCACCAAGTCTCTACACAATGGTGGTTGAAGACAAGGAAGCACGAAACCATTCAAACATATCCTTTGACAAATTATATGTTGAGTTTCATGATTGTCATTTTGGATACACAAGTGATCTTCCTTGCAAGAACTAACCCATGTAGGTAGATGAACTCAAATTCCAAGTGGTGCTCCCAACTCTTGATGAGCTACATCAACCTTGAGCAACCCACACAAGTTCAACTACATGATCACGATCAACACCACCACCCAAGGTATGTTATTCCATCTTAGAGAAGCTTTACTCCAAGACATGAGTCAAAGCAACTCGACAACATGTGAATACATCAAGTGATGCTTAAACGAAAAATGGTAACCCAATTTTGAGCTTAAACGATGAGTATGACCTATGATCAAGTGATCTCACTTGACTCCTAAGTCAATATACTCTAACATAGGTGACTTTGTCGCCGACCATCTCTAGATGAAGTTCTCTTGTGTTCCTTTCTGTGCTCTTGCATTTGTCTCATGCATATTTGTTTCCCCTTTCAAAAAAAAACTTCATCTAGATTTCTTTCTTTTCTATTTGTTCTGCATTCCCTGCATCCAATTCATTGCAAATCTTTCAGTTAATTCCTTGCAAATCCTTGTGAGATTTTACTTGTCTAGTGAGCTGAGGTGACAAAGTTTTTCTCTGTGATGAACTCGGTCACACCAGTTTTCTGTTTTCGGTCCAACCGAATCCTTTCAGTGCAACCGAAGCAAACCACCCGGTGCCACCGATTTCACTACAGGAAAAACATTCTGCCACTTGTTTCTGATTTAATTTTGATCCAGCTCTACTCAATGAATCTTGTCCTCTACAAGCATCACATTTTTATTAGTGCTTTGTGTTGTGACTCAAGGACCAAACCCATTCACAACAAATTCCAGAAGGCCCTTCTTGGAAATTGATGTCAAAGGGGGAGAGAGAGATCACATCAAAGCTTATCACTTAGAGAGATCCCATCAAAACTTATCACTTCCAAAGGAGGAGAGAGTATCACCTCTATAGGGGGAGAGAGAGAGATCTCCAGGGGGAGAGAATACTCAAGAAGAGAGTAATTCTCAAGGATCCCTGATGCTTGATGTTCAAGAGGAGAGATGCCACATGTCTTCATGAGGGGGAAAGAAAGACATGTTCATATGTGCTTATTTGCATTAGCTCTGTTCATTTGTTTCCTTGAGCTCTGATTTTGCTTTTTGCTCTGATTTTTCTGTTCCCTATCTTCTCCCAGTATCCCATGCCAGATTCATGGGGAGCAAGACATCTAAGGGAAAGAAATTCTTTAAATTCATTGCACATTTTTACCTTTGGGGACATGTCCATATTCAATGTGGTACTTAGTACTCACTCTCTACATGTCATCCCAGTCTTGGTACTCTTGTGGCTTATTTTGTTCGCTTTGGCTAGTAGGTGTATCTGTGTTATCTAACCCTATTTTCACAGGTTCATTTCATCCTAAGCCAACTCAAGACCACAAGGTAAGTATATGCATCACAGTCATGTGTATGAGGAATTCTTGCTGATGTACATACTGTTTGCAAGAAGGACTCATGAGCATGAAGGTACATTTCCCATATTCACATCATTTGCTTGGATGCATATAGCCAAGATACATGTAACACATTGCTTACTCTGTCATGGTTATGCTCTCACATGCTTCTATATTCCTTATTCACATGATTTCTTACATGTAGGGGGAGCCTATGCATGTTACATGTCTTTCCAAAGCTTTACTTGCTATTCTCTATATCTTTTTCTAAAGCTTTGATGTATGTTGTCATCAATTACCAAAAAGGGGGAGATTGAAAGCACAAGTACTCCCTGGGTGGTTTTGGTAATTAATGTCAACATATCTCTTGTTGGACTAACACTTTTATCTAGCATATTTCAGACAAGTTCAACTATGGAGTGGCATGGACTAAAGGATGTGGAACCCCTTCAAGATGCTAAGGACAAATGATTGGCTCAAGCTTCAAGATCAAGACTCTGCATTTTATATTTTAGTGATCCAAGATCACATTGAGTCTATAGGAAAAGCCAATACTATCAAGGAGGGATGAGGTGTTCCTTAATGAATTTCTTGCTCCACAGTGCTTAGTGATATGCTCCAAAGCCCTCAACTGCTTTCCCACATCCACACATATGACCAAAACCTAAAGTCTAACTCGGCCCCACCGATTCTTTCTATCCGGAGCCACCGAGTTTAGATGTCATAGCCACTGCCACAAACCCTAGGCAATCGGTCTCACCGATAGGGATCTCCGTCTCACCGAGATGGGTTTGTAATCTCTCTATGTATGTCCATTACCAAAATCGGTCTCACCGAGTTTGAGCAATCGGTACTACCGAGATTACAATGCAAACTTTCTGGTTAGCTTATTACCAAAATCGGTCCTGCCGAGTTTGTGTAATCGGTCTCACCGAGTTTGCCTGACCAACTCTCTGGTTAGCTTATTACCAAAATTGGTCCAACGGAGTTTGTGTAATCGGTCTCACCGAGATTACGTTATGCCCTAACCCTAACCATATCGGTCCTACCGAGTTGCATTTCGGTCCCACCGAAAATCACTAACGGTCACTAGGTTTACTGAATCGGTCAGACCGAGTTTGTTGATTCGGTCCCACCGAGTTTGGTAAATTGTGTGTAACGGTTAGATTTTGTGTGGAGGCTATATATACCCCTTCACCTCCTCTTAATTCGCGGAGAGAGCCATCAGAACGAACCTACACTTCCAATACACATTTTCTGAGAGAGAACCACCTACTCTTGTGTTGAGGCCAAGATATTCCATTCCTACCATATGAATCTTGATCTCTAGCCTTCCCCAAGTTGCTTTCCACTCAAATATTCTTTCTACCAAATCCAAATCCTATGAGAGAGAGTTGAGTGTTGGGGAGACTATCATTTGAAGCACAAGAGCAAGGAGTTCATCATCAACACATCATTTGTTACTTCTTGGAGAGTGGTGTCTCCTAGATTGGCTAGGTGTCACTTGGGAGCCTCCGACAAGATTGTGGAGGTGAACCGAGGAGTTTGTAAGGGCAAGGAGATCGCCTACTTCGTGAAGATCTACCGCTAGTGAGGCAAGTCCTTCGTGGGCGACGACCATGGTGGGATAGACAAGGTTGCTTCTTCGTGGACCCTTCTTGGGTGGAGCCCTCCGTGGACTCGCACAACTGTTACCCTTCGTGGGTTGAAGTTGAAGGAAATATGCCCTAGAGGCAATAATAAAGTTATTATTTATTTCCTTATATCATGATAAATGTTTATTATTCATGCTAGAATTGTATTAACCGGAAACATAATACATGTGTGTGAATACATAGACAAAGCAGTGTCACTAGTATGCCTCTACTTGACTAGCTCGTTAATCAAAGATGGTTATGTTTCCTAACCATGGAAAAAGAGTTGTTATTTGATTAACGGGATCACATCATTAGGTGAATGATCTGATTGACATGACCCATTCCATTAGCTTAGCACCAGATCATTTAGTATGTTGCTACTGCTTTCTTCATGACTTATACATGTTCCTGTGACTATGAGATTATGCAACTCCGTTTACCGGAGGAACACTTTGTGTGCTACCAAACGTCACAACGTAATCGGGCTGATTATAAAGGTGCTCTACTGGTGTCTCCGAAGGTACATGTTGGGTTGGCGTATTTCGAGATTAGGTTTTGTCACTCCGATTGTCGGAGAGGTATCTCTGGGCCCTCTCGGTAATACACATCACTTAAAGCCTTGCAAGCATTGCAACTAATGAGTTTGTTGTGGGATGATCTATTACGGAACGAGTAAAGAGACTTGCCGGTAACGAGATTGAACTAGGTATTGGATACCGACGATCGAATCTCAGGCAAGTAACATACCGATGACAAAGGGAACAACGTATGTTGTTATGCGGTTTGACCGATAAAGATCTTCATAGAATATGTAGGAGCCATTATGAACATCCAGGTTCTGCTATTGGTTATTGACCAAGAATAGTTCTAGGTCATGTCTACATAGTTCTCGAACCCGTAGGGTCCGCACGCTTAAGGTTTCGATAGCGATGCTTATATTATGAGTTTATGAGTTTTGATGAACCGAAGGAGTTCGGAGTCCCGGATGAGATCGGGGACATGACGAGGAGTCTCGAAATGGTCGAGACGTAAAGATCAATATATTGGACGACTATATTCGGACATCGGAAAGGTTCCGAGTGATTCGGTTATTTTTGAGTACCGGAGAGTTACGGGAATACGTATTGGGCCTTATTGGGCCATACGGGAAAGAAGGAAAAGGGCCTCAAGGGTGGCCGCACCTCCCCTTGGTCTGGTCCGAATTGGACTAGGGAAGAGGCGCCCCTTCCTTCCTTCTCCTTTTCCTTCCTCTTTTCCTATTCCATATGGGAGGTGGAATCCTACTAGGACTAGGGAGTCCTAGTAGGACTCTACACTGGTGCGCCCCTCCTAGGCCGGCCTCCTCCTCCCTTGCTCCTTTATATACAGGGGCAGGGGGCACCCCATAGACACACAAGTTGATCATCGTGATCGTTCCTTAGCCGTGTGCGGTGCCCCCCTCCACCATATTCCACCTCGGTCATATCGTCGCGGAGTTTAGGCGAAGCCCTGCGTCGATAGAACATCATCATCGTCACCACGCCGTCGTCTGACGGAACTCAACCCGACACCCTGCTGGATCGGAGTCCGGGATCGTCATCGAGCTGAGCGTGTGCAGAACACGGAGGTGCCGTGACGTTCGGTACTTGGATCGGTCGGATCGTGAAGGCGTCGACTACATCAACCGCGTTGTCATAACGCTTCCGCTTTCGGTCTCACGAGTGCGTGGACACACTCTCTCCTCTCGTTGCTATGCATCACCATGATCTTGCGTGTGCGTAGGAAATTTTTGAAATTACTACGTTCCCCAACAGAAGTCTCCATCAACGTGGATGTACGATAGCACCACCTATCGGAACCACGACAAAAACATCCGTGTCTCCAATTGCGTTTGAATCCTACAATCCCTTCCCTTTACATTCTTGCAAGTTGCATGCTTTACTTTCCGCTGCTCATATACTCGTTGCATGCTTGCTTGATATGTATTGTGAGTGTTAAACTTGTGCCTAAACTCCACTCCAACCTAAAGAAGTTAAAACTGCAACTTTTGGTACTTTGTGTCTAATCACCGCCCTCTAGACACCTCTTCTCGATCCCTTTCAAAAGGGCTTTGCTACTAGGCTTTCCCCCATTGCTCACCGGACCCTAAGTCCTTTCCAACCGGCCTTTGTCAAAGGCAGGTTCATCCTAGATGGCATCCTTTGTTTGCATGAGATCGTACATGACCTGCGTGTTCGTGGCACTAAAGCAGTGATTTTAAAGCTAGATTTTGAGAAAGCTTACGATTCAGTTAGTTGGAATTTTGTTCGTCATGTGCTACTGACCAAGGGCTTTGACGGGGTTGTGGTACATAGACTTATGTAGTTGGTCACGGGTGTCCACACTGTAGAACACAAGTAAGTTGTGGGCGGTACAAGTCATACTGCTTACTAGCATGCCATACTTTGGTTCGACGGTATTGTGAGATGAAGCGGCCCGGACCGACATTACGCGTACGCTTACGCGAGACTGGTTTCACCGTTGCGAGCACTCGTGCTTAAAGGTGATTGGCGGGTGTCTGTCTCTCTCACTTTAGTTGAACCGAGTGTGGCTACGCCCGGTCCTTGCGAAGGTTAAAACAGCACCAACTTGACAAACTATCGTTGTGGTTTTGATGCGTAGGTAAGAACGGTTCTTGCTCAGCCCGTAGCAGCCACGTAAAACTTGCAACAACAAAGTAGAGGACGTCTAACTTGTTTTTGCAGGGCATGTTGTGATATGATATGGTTAAGGCGTGATGCTATATTTTATTGTATGAGATGATCATGTTTTGTAACGAGTTATCGACAATGGCGAGAGCCATATGGTTGTCGCTTTATTGTATGAAATGCAAGCGCCATGTAATTGCTTTACTTTATCACTAAGCGGTAGCGATAGTCGTAGAAGCAATAGTTGGCGAGGCGACAACGATGCTACGATGGAGATCAAGGTGTCGCGCCCGGTGGCGATGGTGATCATGATGGTGCTTGAGATGGAGATCACAAGCACAAGATGATGATGGCCATATCATATCACTTATATTGATTGCATGTGATGTTTATCCTTTATGCATCTTATCTTGCTTTGATTGACGGTAGCATTTTAAGATGATCTCTCACTAAAATTATCAAGAAGTGTTCTCCCTGAGTATGCACCGTTGCCAAAGTTCGTCGTGCCCAGACACCACGTGATGATCGGGTGTGATAAGCTCTACGTCCATCTACAACGGGTCCAAGCCAGTTTTACACACGCGAAATACTCAGGTTAAACTTGACGAGCCTAGCATATGCAGATATGGCCTCGGAACATGGAGACCGAAAGGTCGAGCGTGAATCATATAGTAGATATGATCAACATAGTGATGTTCACCATTGAAAACTACTCCATCTCACGTGATGATCGGTTATGGTTTAGTTGATTTGGATCACGTGTTCACTTAGATGACTAGAGAGATGTCTGTCTAAGTGGGAGTTCTTAAGTAATATGATTGATTGAACTTTAATTTATCATGAACTTAGTCCTGGTAGTATTTTGCAAATTATGTTGTAGATCAATAGCTCGTGTTGTTGCTTTCATATGTTTGTTTTGATATGTTCCTAGAGAAACTGTGTTGAAAGATGTTAGTAGCAATGATGCGGATTGGATCCGTGATCTGAGGTTTATCCTCATTGCTGCACAGAAGAATTATGTCCTTGATGCACCGCTAGGTGATAGACCTATTGCAGGAGCAGATGCAGACGTTATGAACGTTTGGCTAGCTCAATATGATGACTACTTGCTAGTTTAGTGCACCATGCTTAACGGCTTAGAATCGGGACTTCAAAGACGTTTTGAACGTCATGGACCATATGAGATGTTCCAGGAATTGAAGTTAATATTTCAAGCAAATACCCGAGTTGAGAGATATGAAGTCCGCAACAAGTTCTATAGCTAAAAGATGGAGGAGAATCGCTCAACTAGTGAGCATGTGCTCAGATTGTCCAGGTACTTCAATCGCTTGAATCAAGTGGGAGTTAATCTTCCAGATAAGATAGTGATTGACAGAATTCTCTAGTCACCATCACTAAGTTACTAGAACTTCGTGATGAACTATAGTATGCAAGGGATGACGAAAATAATTCCCAAGCTCTTCGCGATGCTAAAACCGGCGAAGGTAGAAATCAAGAAAAACATCAAGTGTTGATGGTTGACAAGACCACTAGTCTCAAGGAAAAGGGCAAAGGGAAGAAGGGGAACTTCAAGAAGAACGGCAAGCAAGTTGCTGCTCGAGTGAAGAAGCCCAAGTCTGGACCTAAGCCTGAGACTAAGTGCTTTTGCTGCAATGGAACTGGTCACTTTGGAAGCGGAACTACCCCAAGTATTTGTCGGATAATAAGGATGTCAAAGTGAACAAAGGTATATTTGATATACAGATTATTGATGTGTATTTTACTAGTGTTCGTAGCAACCCCTCGGTATTTGATACAGGTTCAGTTGCTAAGAGTATTAACTTCAAAGCAGGAGTTGCAGAATGAATGTAAACTAGTTGAAGGGGAAGTGGCGATGAGTGTTGGAAGTAGTTCCAGGATTGATATGATCATCATCGCACACTCCCTATACTTTCAGGATTTGTGTTAAACCTAAATAAATGTTATTTGGCGTTTGCGTTGAGCATACATATGATTTGATCATGTTTATTGTAATACGGTTATTCATTTAAAGTCAAAGAATAATTGTTGTTCTGTTTACATGAATAAAACCTTCAATGGTCATACACCCAATAAAAATAGTTTGTTGGATCTCGATCGTAGTGATACACATATTCATAATATTGATGCCAAAAGATGCAAAGTTAATAATGATAGTGCAACTCATTTGTGGCAATCGCCGTTTAGGTCATATTGGTGTAAAAGCATGAAGAAACTCCATGCTGATGGGATTTTGGAATCACTTGATTATGAATCACTTGATGCTTACGAACCATGCCTTATGGGCAAGATGACTAAAGACTACATTCTCCGGAACAATGGAGCGAGCAAATGACTTATTGGAAATAATACATCTTGATGTATGCGGTCCGATGAGTGTTAAAGCTCACGACAAGTATCGTTATTTTCTGACCTTCACAGATGATTTGAGCAGATATGGGTATATCTACTTGATGAAACACAAGTCTGAAACATTTGAAAAGTTCAAAGAATTTCAGAGTGAAGTGAAGAATCATTGTAACAAGAAAATAAAAGTTTCTACGATATGATCGCAGAGGTAAAATATTTGAGTTACGAGTTTGGCCTTCAGTTAAAACAATGTGAAATAGTTTCACTACTCACGCCACCTGGAACACCACAGTGTAATGGTGTGTCCAAACGTCATAACCGTACTTTATTAGATATGGTACGATCAATGATGTCTCTTACCGATTTACCACTATCGTTTTGGGGTTATACATTAGAGACAGCTACATTCACGTTTAAAAGGGCACCATATAAATCCGTTGAGACGACACCGTATGAACTATGGTTTAGCAAGAAACCAAAGTTGTCGTTTCTTAAAGTTTGGGTTGCGATGCTTATGTGAAAAAGTTTCAACATGAAAAGTGCGTCTTCATAGGATACCCAAAATGTTGGGTACACCTTCTATCACAGATCCGAAAGGCAAGACATTTGTTGCCAAGAATGGATCCTTTCTAGAGAAGGAGTTTCTCTCGAAAGAAGTGAGTGGGAGGAAAGTAGAACTTGATGAGGTAATTGTACCTTCTCCCTTATTGGAAAGTAGTTTATCACACGAAATCAGTTCCGATTGATTACTACACCAATTAGTGAGGAAGTTCTTGATGATGATCATAAAACTTCAGATCAAGTTGCTACCAAACCTCGTGAGGTCTTCCAGACTAAGATCCGCACTGAGTGGTACGGTAATCATGTTACGGAAGTCATGTTACTAGACCATGATGAACCTACGAACTATGAGGAAGCGATGATGAGCCCAGATTCCATAAAATGGCTTGAGGCCATGAAATCTGAGATAGGATCCATGTATAAGAACAAAGTATGGACTTTGGTTGACTTGCCCGATGATCGGCAAGCCATTGAGATTAAATGGATCTTCAAGAAGAAGACGGACGATGATAGTATTGTTACTATCTACAAAGCTAGACTTGTCGCAAAAGGTTTTCGACAAGTTCAAGGTGTTGACTACGATGAGAGTTTCTCACTCGTATCTATGCTTAAGTCTGTCCGAATCATGTTAGCAATTGCCGCATTTTATGAAATCTGGCAAATGGATAAACAAAACTGCATTCCTTAATGGATTTATTAAAGAAGAGTTGTATATGATGCAACCAGAAGGTTTTGTAAATCCTAAAGGTGCTAACAAAATGTGCAAAGCTCCAGCGATCCATTTATGGACTGGTGCAAGCATCTCGGAGTTGGAATAAACGCTTTGATAGTGTGATCAAAGCATATGGTTTTATACAGACTTTTGGAGAAGCCTGTATTTACAAGAAAGTGAGTGGGAGCACTACAACATTTCTGATAAGTATATGTGAATGACATATTATTGATCGGAAATAATGTAGAATTATTCTGCAATGCATAAAGGAGTATTTGAAAGGAGTTTTTCAAAGAAGGACCTCGGTGAAGCTGCTTACATATTGAGCATCAAGATCTATTGAGATAGATCAAGACACTTGATAAGTTTTTCAATAAATACATACCTTGTCAAGATTTTGAAAAGGTTCAAAATGGAATAGTCAAAGAAAGAGTTCTTGCCTGTATTACAAGGTGTGAAATTGAGTAAGACTCAAAGCCCGACCACGGCAGAAGATAGAAAGAGAATGAAAGTCATTCCCTATGCCTCAGCCATAGGTTCTATAAAGTATGCCATGCTGTGTACCAGATCTATTGTATACCCTACCTTTGTGTGAAGCAAGGAGTACAATAGTGATCTAAGAGTAGATCATCGGACAGCGGTCAAAATTATCCTTAGTGGAATAAGGAAATATTTCTCGATTATGGAGGTGACAAAAGGTTAGGTAAGTAAAAAGTTACTTGATGCAAGTTTTGACACAGATATGGATGACTCTAAGTCTCGATCTAGATACATATTAAAAGTGGGATCAATTAGCTAGAGTAGCTCTGTGCAGAGCATTGTAGACATAGAATTCGCAAAATACTTACGGATCTGTATGTGACAGACCCGTTGATTAAAATTATCTCACAAGCAAAACATGATCACACCTTAGTACTCTTTGGGTGTTAATCACATAAGCAATGTGAACTAGATTACTGACTCTAGTAAACCCTTTGGGTGTTGGTCACATGTCGATGTGAACTATGGGTGTTAATCACATAAAGATGTGAACTATTGATGTTAAATCACATGGCGATGTGAACTAGATTATTGACTCTAGTGCAAGTGGGAGACTAAAGGAAATATGCCCTAGAGGCAATAATAAAGTTATTATTTATTTCCTTATATCATGATAAATGTTTATTATTCATGCTAGAATTGTATTAACCGGAAACATAATACATGTGTGTGAATACATAGACAAACATAATACATGTATGTCAAAGATGGTTATGTTTCCTAACCATGGACAAAGAGTTGTTATTTGATTAATGGGATCACATCATTAGGTGAATGATCTGATTGACATGACCCATTCCATTAGCTTAGCACCCGATCGTTTAGTATGTTGCTACTGCTTTCTTCATGACTTATACATGTTCCTGTGACTATGAGATTATGCAACTCCGTTTACTGTGAGGAACACTTTGTGTGCTACCAAACGTCACAACGTAACCGGGTGATTATAAAGGTGCTCTACAGGTGTCTCCGAAGGTACATGTTGGGTTGGCGTATTTCGAGATTAGGTTTTGTCACTCCGATTGTCGGAGAGGTATCTCTGGGCCCTCTCGGTAATACACATCACTTAAAGCCTTGCAAGCATTGCAACTAATGAGTTTGTTGTGGGATGATGTATTACGGAACGAGTAAAGAGACTTGCCGGTAACGAGATTGAACTAGGTATTGGATACCGACGATCGAATCTCAGGCAAGTAACATACCGATGACAAAGGGAACAACGTATGTTGTTATGTGGTTTGACCGATAAAGATCTTCGTAGAATACGTAGGAGCCAATATGAACATCCAGGTTCCGCTATTGGTTATTGACCAAGAATAGTTCTAGGTCATGTCTACATAGTTCTCGAACCCGTAGGGTCCGCACGCTTAAGGTTTCGATGACAGTTGTATTATGAGTTTATGAGTTTTGATGTACCGAAGGAGTTCGGAGTCCCGGATGAGATCGGGGACATGACGAGGAGTCTCGGAATGGTCGAGACGTAAAGATCGATATATTGGACGACTATATTCGGACGTCGGAAAGGTTCCGAGTGATTCGGATATTTTTCGGAGTACCGGAGAGTTACGGGAATACGTATTGGGCCTTATTGGGCCATACGGGAAAGAAGGAAAAGGGCCTCAAGGGTGGCCGCACCCCTCCCCTTGGTCTGGTCCGAATTGGACTAGGGAAGAGGCGCCCCTTCCTTCCTTCTCCTTTTCCCTTCCTCTTTTCCTATTCAATATGGGAGGTGGAATCCTACTAGGACTAGGGAGTCCTAGTAGGACTCCACACTTGGTGCGCCCCCTCCTAGGGCCGGCCTCCTCCTCCCTTGCTCCTTTATATACGGGGGCAGGGGGCACCCCATAGACACACAAGTTGATCATCGTGATCGTTTCTTAGCCGTGTGCGATGCCCCCTTCCACCATATTCCACCTCGGTCATATCGTCGCGGAGTTTAGGCGAAGCCCTGCGTCGGTAGAACATCATCATCGTCACCACGTCGTCGTCTTGTGAACTCAACCCGACACCCTTCTGGATCGGAGTCCGGGGATCGTCATCGAGCTGAACGTGTGCAGATCACGGAGGTGCCGGACGTTCGGTACTTGGATCGGTCGGATCGTGAAGACGTACGACTACATCAACCGCGTTGTCATAACGCTTCCGCTTTCGGTCTACGAGGGTACGTGGACACACTCTCCCCTCTCGTTGCTATGCATCACCATGATCTTGCGTGTGCGTAGGAAATTTTTGAAATTACTACGTTCCCCAACAGAAGTCTCCATCAATGTGGATGTACGATAGCACCACCTATCGGAACCACGACAAAAACATCCGTGTCTCCAATTGCGTTTGAATCCTCCAATCCCTTCCCTTTACATTCTTGCAAGTTGCATGCTTTACTTTCCGCTGCTCATATACTCGTTGCATGCTTGCTTGATATGTATTGTGAGTGTTAAACTTGTGCCTAAACTCCACTCCAACCTAAAGAAGTTAAAAACTGCAACTTTTGGTACTTTGTGTCTAATCACCGCCCTCTAGACACCTCTTCTCGATCCCTTTCAAAAGGGCTTTGCTACTAGGCTTTCCCCCATTGCTCACCGGACCCTAAGTCCTTTCCAACCGGCCTTTGTCAAAGGCAGGTTCATCCTAGATGGCATCCTTTGTTTGCATGAGATCGTACATGAACTGCGTGTTCGTGGCACTAAAGCAGTGATTTTAAAGCTAGATTTCGAGAAAGCTTACGATTCAGTTAGTTGGAATTTTCTTCGTCATATGATACTGACCAAGGGCTTTGACGGGGTTGTGGTACATAGACTTATGTAGTTGGTCATGGGTGGCCACACTGTGGTTTCGGTGAATGGGGATATCAGTAACTTCTTCGCCAATGGCAGGGGCCTAAGGCAGGGTGACCCGGCTTCCCCTCTGCTCTTTAATTTCATGGTTGACTCACTTTCCCACATCTTGACTTGGATCACGGCTTCTGGCCATATAACCCCTGTTAGCTCCCATCTTGCTCCTAATGGCATATCCGATCTCTAGTACACGGACGATACCATCATTATGGTTGAACTTAACAAGGAAAGTGTGGCTCAGTTGAAGTTCCTTCTCCTTTGCTTCGAGGCACTTTCTGGTCTCAAGATTAATTTTGCCAAGAGTGAAGTTATTGTTACTGGGTTCTCGGGCTCCGAGGCTCTTAGAGTTTCTCATCTATTAAATTGCTCCCTGGGATCTTTTCCTTTCAAATACCTTGGCCTCCCGATTTCCCCCCAGAAATTGTTGGCTAAAGATTTCGCCCCGGTGGTCTCGAAGGTGGGCAACCAGGTGTTGCCATGGAGAGGCCGTTACAACACCCGAGCTGGCAAGGTTGCCTTAATCAATGCCTGCCTCTCCTTCCTCCCCATGTTCTTGATGGGCTTTTACCTCCTTTTGGGAGGGATCCATGCTGGGTTTCACAAACACAGGGGTGCTATCTACTGGAACTCGGCGGACAACAAGCGCAAATATAGGATGGTGCAATGGAAGCTTATTTGCAGACCTAAAAACCTTGGGGTGTTGGGTATTATTAACACTGCCGTCATGAACAAATGCTTCATCATCAAGTAGTGGTGGAAAGTCATGTCCTCTTCGGAGGCCTCGCTGTCGGTGTCAAAACCGGCGGATCTCGGGTAGGGGGTCCCGAACTGTGCGTCTAAGGCTAATGGTAACAGGAGGCAGGGGACACGATGTTTTACCCAGGTTCAGGCTCTCTCGACGGAGGTAATACTCTACTTCCTGCTTGATTGATCTTGATGATATGAGTATTACAAGAGTTGATCTACCACGAGATCATAGAGGCTAAACCCTAGAAGCTAGCCTATGATTATGATTTTTGTTGTCCTACGGACTAAACCCTCCGGCTTATATAGACACCGGAGAGGGCTAGGGTTACACAGAGTCGATTACAGAGAAGGAAATCTACATATCCGAATATCCAAGCTTGCCTTCCATGCAAAGGAGAGTCCCATCCGGACACGTGACGGAGTCTTCAATCTTGTATCTTCATAGTCCAACAGTCCGGCCAAAGTATATAGTCTGGCTGTCCGAGGACCCCTTAATCCAGGACTCCCTCAGTAGCCCTTGAACCAGGCTTCAATGACGATGAGTTCGGCGCACAGATTGTCTTCGGCATTGCAAGGCGGGTTCCTTCCCTGAATACTTCGTAAAAGATTTAGAACACAAGGATCGTGTCCGGCTCTGCAAAACAAATTCCACATACCACTGTATAGAGTATAATATTCCACTAATCTAATCTGCTGACAGCTTTTTATGACATCACGCCATGGTCCGGTCTTTATTCAAACCGTTTTGGTTACGAGCCACTACACGAACTGCGAGGCAGTTTTATTGGCATGTCTTGTCGAAGTAGAGATCGTGTCCCCCTTATCATGGGATTCTCATCAATACAGCTGTGGGTAACCGAACCGTGTTTGTTTAACACGACTCCTCGATTTTAGGCAAGTCCCAAACGGTCACGCGGGGGACGCTTGATATTCGTCCTCTTTGTAAAGGGGCCAAGGCCTGCCCTTTTCTTCCCACGCTTGATCCTTCCCCTCCCGCACCTCGAGTTCCAACACCCAAGGCTCAAGCTAAAGCTCTTTGGTCCTTCGACTATGTCCGGATCCAACCTTCAAGGCCAGTGGATGGCCTCCTCTGTCACAGAGGAGGACATCCAGAAACATAGGGAGGCCAGGTATCTCGCCGCCAAGATTCCGCACAGGCTACCTGCTCAAGGGCATGGTCGTGCCCACTCCCGAACCTAACGAGAGCGTTGTTTTTATCTCTCACTTTCTCCGAGGGCTAGGTTTTAGCGTTGATCCCTTCGTAAGAGGGCTCATGTTCTACTACAGACTAGATTTGCATGATCTAGCTCTGGATTCTGTCCTTCACATCTCGTCGTTTATCGTCGTGTGTGAAGCCTTCGTCCACATCACCCCCACTTCGGCCTATGGCTCAAGACCTTCAATGTGAGGCCGAAGGTGATCGATGGGCGTCATGCGGAGTGTGGAGGCGCGATAATGAGAAAAGGCGCCAATGCCCCATGGCCAAAGGGTTCATTCGTGGAGACTTCTGATTTATGGCAGCGGGAGTGGTTTTACATCACCGCTCCCCGAGGTACAAAGTGGGTGGCTACTCCAGCGTTCCGCCCGGGACCGCCACTGCAACTGGCGTCATGGGTCAACAAGGGGCTGGACTGGGGGCCGGCTAACCACGTGCCGACATTGCAAAGCCGCATCCGAGACCTTCTCAAGACGGACGTCAGTCTTGTCAAGATAATGCAAGTGATGCTGGTTCGTCGAGTCCTGCCTTGCCAACGTCGTCCTCTCCGCATGTGGGAGTTCAACCCGGAAGGACCGTGAACTGTTCAACAATTCTTCAGCATGACGCTCAAAGATATGTATGAGTTATTCTTCGGATCACGAATAAAGTGTCCGGACACCACCGAGGACGCGGGTCTTAATTGCAACCGACCGGATACCCAGGTAAATACTTCCGCTACCGAACACACCATCCTTTATGTCTATTATGACATCATTCTAAAACATTACTCTCTGCCAGGACTGGCTGAAGAAGGCGGAGAGGATTAGGTGTCCAGCCCCTCTTCCCGAAGGCTTGCCGAATCCTCTGTTGACCAGGATGTTCGAGCGCGCGTCGTATCAGGTGCCATCGGGAGAAGACGAGGGGAGGAATAGAGAAGCCACAAGCGGGCCTCACTTTCTAGCTCTGTTGGAAAAGGCAGTGCCTAGGAGGCGCTTAGGCACGCCTAGGCGTTAGGCAATGGCCAAACGCCTCGCCTATGGCATAAATGGAGATCTAGGCAGGGCAAGCAAGAAATTGCCTACCCAAAAAGAAATCATGCGACATACTGCACTGATAGGCCAAACGGGTTATATTCCAATGGTAGTGGACGGTAATTAACTTATTTATATGCCCTAAACTAATATCAACACCCATATAATAATCACAAATACACTACCAGTAAAAATTATATTACCGCCTAGGCCGCGCCTAGTGCGCTTAGGCACCGCCTAGGCACTAGGTGAAGGCCAACCGCCTCGTTTGCGCCTACCGCTTTTTCCAACCTTGCTTTCTACACATCCAAATCGGAGGAGCACGTGCCTCCGCGAAGGAGGATAACCGGGGAGGGGAATCGAAAATCCCCTCTCCTCAAGGCAAGAAAAGGGCAGCCTCCGAAGATTTAGAGATGGAGGCTTCTAAACGATGGAAGGAGACCTCGCAAGGGGACCGGCCCTCTACCGAGCCGTAAGTGAAAGAGTACTTTGGTAGACATACCCCGTTTAGTCTCGGAGGATAATGACCGAAACATATTTGTTGCAGTCCGTCTCGTAGCCCTTCTACACAGAGTTCGTCCTCGGGGGATCTTCCTTCGGAGATGATGGAGAGCGAGTCGCCTTCCCCTACCTCCCCATCACATGGGGCGGACGACCCCGAAGTGTCGTCACGGAGGATTTCTCCTGATCCACCAAGGCCAGAAGTTGACACTTCGGCTGCCCGGAGTCTGAAGTATCCGGCTCCCAAAGAGAGCTTCGGCAGGAGCCCAGGATTGTCCGGCACACAGCTGGACACACTAATGGGCCTTCTGGAGCGAGCGGCCATCTCCGAGACGCATCGAGCCTTAATGGGCATGGTAGTTGAGAGGATTTCATCCGCGAAAAGCGGTTTGAACGAAGCTTTTACGAGTCTACTAAGAGTCTTTGAGGTACGCAAAAAATGTATTTCTGATGGTTCCGCACATGCTAAGTGTGCTCTGTATAGATAGTAGCCCCTGACACTCTGGTTGCCATCAACGTGGCGAACAGAGGATCGTAATCCCTGGTAATAAGTGCGCTGCTTTATGTGCAGGTGGATGAGGGTCTGGCGGCCGACCGATCTGCTGATTTTGCCGAACTAAAGAGGCAGCTAGACGTGGTTGATCCCGACATCGCGCTTGTTAACAAGCGGCTTGACGAGGCCCAGGTTATGTATATTCGACTTGTCAGCAAATATTTAAGAGGAGCATGATGCTAGTATCTATAATATGTTGTGACTGCAGATGGAGCTGCTGCCATGGAGACCCTTCCGGCGGAACTTGCCCGAGCCAAGGAGCAAGCCTGGATAACTGATGCGGCCGTTCTGAAGGCGGTCGAGGAGTTAAGAGCCGAACGAGTTGCTCATCGCCGAAGCGAAGAAAAGATAGCCCAGATGGCTACCGAGCTGGAAGATGCCGCCAACCGCCGTGAACTCCTTGAAAAGGAAAATCAGGCAAACGCGGCTGACCTGAAGGAGGCCCTGGAGGCAGCCAAGGGAGCCCGCTCTGAAATGAGGGGGATGAGGGAGGAGCTTCGTGAAGCCGGAGATATCGTGGCTGGGAAGACATATCTGTTGCGGATGAAATTCGGAGATCCGAAGTATACCCCTCTAGATCAGGTGTGGAGTGCGGCGGACTCATATGCGGACCTGGCAAAGAGTGCTGCTGATACGTCCGAGTTTTACAAAGATCGGAAGGACCATAAGGCTGAAAGGTTATTCTGGTTGCAGTTCAGTGCCCCAACGCGTCCGCTGTCATTGAATGAAAAGATGGCCGCATGGGCCGAACTCCACAGGTTGTCCGGGCTTGCTATGACGTCTGTCGTGGATCATCTTTGGCCACAAGGACCAAGGTCGGACAGCTATTTTGGATTGGTGCAACAATTCCTTGGTGCTGTGTCGCATATCGATGCTGTGAAGAGGTCGGCGTGCATAGAGGGTGCGTGGATGGCTCTTGCCCGTGTTAAAACATACCGGACTAGGATGGAAGCCACCGCTATGGCAACCCGGAGTACTGCGGCAGACGGCCATGAACCGGCCGAGAACTATTTCGAAGAAGTCTTAGAAGGCACCCGTTTAATAGAGGCTCAGTCCTCGAAGAGTGCCGTGTTCGAATGACATGTATCGTGATTGTAAAGACAATGCTATTTTGATTATAAAGGCTATTTTATACTTTTGCCCGAAAGTATTATAATGCCTCATGTGCGGCCGTTTATGTATATATATATATATCCTGAAAGTTTGCGATCGCATTTACGCATATAATGCGGGGGTGTTCGAGAAAACGTGTAGTCACACTTGATCCAACGTCTTGGTCCGTTAAGGAGGTGATAGCGCGGCGAACCAGGCAATCGGACTATATAGCTTTAACACTTTCACTTAGCCATAGGAGTTTGACGGTGGGGCTACTATATAGCCCCTGTTACTTTCGCGTTTAGCCGAATATGGTGCGCGTATGTACGTGACCGGGAAACTGGTCCTTCGTTAATGCGGAGGAATCACGAAGATTCCCCTGGGTCATCGAGTGGTTGACCAGTCTCGCGCTGTATCATGACAGCCAGTTTTCGGCTTTCTCTATTGAGGTGCTCGTCCAGGTGAACCGGGGCACAATCGTAGTAGTTCTCCCGGTGCCGCCTTAGCCGATAGAAAGGAACGTAAGGTAGCAAAACACGGGAGCCGGGCAAACCCAACATTTGACCGAAGACATGATTCTGAGCTGATGCATATAAGGCCAAACTCGCGACGCCGAACACTCCCTAAGGTATTCGGACTTTAGAATGTGTACCGGGCTGAATAACTCCCTTAACATTAAGCCCTCAGTTTCCAGCTATGAGCAGTAGTCTGGTGTGACAAAAATGCCGAAAACGCCAGTATCCCTCCCGGTTGTATAAAGTTTCCGGAGGGGAAGAAGCAACAAGAGATGTTAAAAAGGTTTACGCAGGGTCTTAATCTAAAAAGAAACCTTTGTGTGGGGCCCTGCTACACGTTTGCGCCTTTATCTCCGTTGTGCCATATCCTGGAAGGCTGTAGCACGATGATCATCTGTAAAAGAAGAAACCCGGGTGAAAGACTTCGTGTGAGGTGTTCGTTAATCTGAATGAACCATGAAAATGCAATATGCTATTGTATTGATAGGGTCGAGCCAAACTATAGGCTCTTTTTGCTAGCAGCCCCTAGCATCTTTTATGGAGAAATCCCAACTGGGCTGTTACATTCGGTGGAGCGCCGGACTCGTCTAACCGTGTCCGTGGTCTTGACGACCGGCCCTTAGTCCTGGTTGGAGGGACCGCTCATTGTTCGGCTGCTAGAGACGCCACATATTCTTCCGCGCGTAAGGAACGCTCTTTGTTTCCGCTAACTGCGATGACGCCGCGTGGACCGGGCATCTTAAGTTTGAGGTAGGCGTAATGCGGTACTGCGTTAAAACGAGTGAAGGCCGTTCGTCCGAGTAGTGCGTGATAGCCACCCCGGAATGGAGCGATGTCAAAGTTTAATTCCTCGCTTCTGAAGTTGTCGGGGGAACCGAATACAACCTCTAGTACTAGAGAGCCCGTACAGTGGGCCTCAACGCCTGGTATTACTCCTTTAAAGGTAGTGTTACTTAGGCTGATCCTTGAAGGGTCTATCCCCATTTTGCAGATAGTGTCCTGATATATCAGGTTTAGACTACTGCCGCCGTCCATGAGGACTCATGTGAGATGGTATCCGTCTATTATTGGGTCGAGCACCAAGGCAGCCGATCCTCCGTGTCGGACACTAGTCGGATGGTCCCTGCGATAGAAGGTGATCGAGTAGGCCGACCAGGGATTGAATTTTGGGGCGACGGGCTCAACAGCGTATACGTCTCGGAGTGCGCGTTTGTGCGTTCTCTTTGTAATGTGAGTTACGTAAATCATATTCACTGTTTTGACTTCCGGTGGGAACTTTTTCTGCCCCCCAGTGTTCGGCTGACGAGGCTCATCCTCGTCTTCACTTGGCGTCTCCCTCCCCTTTTGTTCGGCATTCAGCTTGCCGGCCTGCTTGAAAACCCAACACTCTCTGTGGGTGTGGTTTGCAGGTTTTTCGGGGGTGTCGTGAATCTGACATAATTTGTCTAGAATCTTGTTTAGGCTGGACAATCCATCTCTGCTGACTTTAAATGGCTTCTTCCGTTGACCGGGCCGGGAGCCCCTGAATCCGGCGTTGATCGTCGTGTTCTCTGGGTTTCCATCATTGTTTCGACGCTTGTTTTTGTTCCGTCGCGGCTTTCCGTTGCCATCCCTGACTTCGGATGTGCTTGGGTCGCTAGTGCCGCTACGGGCCAGCCAGCTGTCCTCGCCCGCGCAAAAGCGGGTCATAAGGCTTGTTAAGGCTGCCATTGTCTTCGGCTTTTCTTGGCCGAGGTTTCTAGCAAGCCATTCATCCCGGACGCTGTTTTTGAAAGCTGCTAAGGCTTCCGCGTCTGGGCAATCGACTATTTGATTCTTCTTAGCAAGAAATCTGTTCCAGAGCTTTCAGGCTGACTCTTCGGGCTGTTTAATTATGTGACTTAGGTCGTCGGCGTCCGGAGGTCGGACATATGTCCCTTGAAAATTGGCCCTGAAAGCATCCTCAAGCTCTTCCCAACTTCCGATTGAGTTTTCAGGAAGGTTTTTTAACCAGTGCCAAGCTGGTCCTTTTAATTTGAGGGGTAGGTATTTAATGGCGTGGAGATCGTCTCCGAGGGCTAGGTTTGAGCGTTGATCCCTTCGTAAGAGGGCTCGTGTTCTACTACGGACTAAATTTCCACGATCTAGCTCCGGATTCCGTCCTTCACATCTCGTCGTTTATCGTTGTGTGTGAAGCCTTCCTCCACATCATTCCCCACTTCGGCCTATGGCTCAAGACCTTCAATGTGAGGCTGAAGGTGATCGATGGGCGTCGCACGGAGTGCGGAGGCGCGATAATGAGCAAAGGCGCCGACGCCCCATGGACAAAGGGTTCATTCGTGGAGACTTCTAATTTATGGCAGCTTGAGTGGTTTTACATCACCGCTCCCCGAGGTACAAAGCGGGTGGCTGCTCCAGCATTCCTGAAAGCACAAGTGCTCCCTAGGTGGTTTTGGTAATTAATGTCAACATATCTCTTGTTGGACTAACACTTTTATCTAGTATGTTTCAGATAAGTTCAACAATGGAGTGGCATGGACTAAAGGATGTGGGAACTCCTTCAAGATGCTAAGGACAAAGGATTGGCTAAAGCTTCAAGCTCAAGACTCTTCATTTTACATTTTAGTGATCCAAGATCACATTGAGTCTATAGGTAAAGCCAATACTATCAAGAAGGGATGAGGTGTTGCTTAATGAGCCTCTTGCTTCATGTTCTTAGTGATATGCTCCAAATACCCTCAACTACTTTCCCATTTCTGTCGGCGTTCTGGGAACGGGGCTCCCCAGACTTGCCTGCCCGCGGCCTGCGGCGTGGCTCAAAGGAGGCCCAGGACAGCCCATCTTCATCAACGCAAGCTCAAGACCCTCAAGAGGGGCCAAGCCTCGCAGGGCGGACGACCAAGAGCTTCCTCGAGCACGGCCTCGGTTGGCTGATGAGGGGCGGAGAGTTCAAGGCAGGGTACCTCGCGAGGTGCCCATGACGCAAGCCATGACGACCAAGGGCGCCAGGCACCAGCCACAGAAGGCGTCCTCCTTTCCTCTTTGGTGCAAAGGGAGCAAGCGCAGCGAGGGCAGCAAGCAAAGGCATCCGCTTCGGTGCAACAAGACCAAGACCAGCCCCAACGGCCGGAAGGGAGTCATCGTGGAGCCCAAGCGGCTATAACCAGAGCCTTTGGCAGGCGAGGACCAACTTTAGTCAGGATAAGTGTACCCGCTGTTCCCCTTCAAAATGGCCAATTGTTGGCGCCCTTCCCGCTCAATATTTGGGAAGAGGCCCAGGGCCTTCGTCTATATAAGTAGAGCTAGCCACCATAGTGGAGAGAGAGAGCTGGCATTTGGAGTCCAGAGAGAGAGAGATAGAGACCCGATCCTCAAGCTAGAGCGACGGGACACCACCTAGCAGTTCATCACACCCACCAAGAACAGACCCTCGCGAGGCTGTTCTTCCCTGTACTGTTCTTCATCAGCTCCAGAGGCAATCCACCACACCACAAACTAGAGTAGGGTATTACACCACAACGGTGGCCCGAACTAGTATAAATCTTGTGTCTCTTGTGCTGTTCTGTTTAGTAGTTTAGGTCCCTGCGGTTCGGTGAGGTACGAGACAGTGGAGGGTTGGATCTCCGCGCGCACCCCAGTGTTCGAACCTCAAGGGTCTGCCGGAACCCGAAATCCGACATTTGGCGCGCCAGGTAGGGGTGCGCCGGAATCTGCCTTTCGTCGCCTCATTCTTCCCCGACCACCACAACCATGTTTGACGCCTGCCGGGCCAGCTGCTGAGCGCCGAGCCGCCCTCGCCTCCCATGTCGCCCAGACGGCTCCCGTCGGCGGCGCCCTCGTCGTTCCCCATCACCTGCCGTCAACGCCGCCACCAGCCCGGCGGGAACGGCAGCAAGCATCGCCCCAAAGACTCGTCCATGAGGCGGGACGGCCGCACCGCCACGCCTTCGCTCACCCCCGCTGGTTCTTCGTCACGCGGGCCACGCGCGGCCATGGAGGCCCGAGCTGCACTCATCGCGGCTAACGAGCTCCTGCGCTACCGCCCCGTCTACGACGTCTACGCAGAATGGCTCGACCGAGTCGCCGAGCTCGTTCGCGCTGCAGGAGGTGACCCCGCGCCGTCCGTCTCGCTGCACCACACCCCGCCTCGCGTGGGCGACGAAGCTCCCGGGGCGCCTCAGCCGCCTCCTCCTCAAGATGGCAACCTGGCCCCAAGGCGCGCGGCCCCTGGGCGGAACCCGTTCCGCCAGGCGCCGGCGCGGCAAGAGCAGAGCTGCCAAGAAGTTCCTCGCCCACAAGAAGCTGCCCGAGCGCTCCCGCCCAAAGACGTCAAGACCCTGCGCTGCCCCAGCTGCGGCGCAGGAGGCCCACAAGACCAAGCTCTCGTCGTCCGAAGCCCCCCAGCCACGGCGGGCTGCCGCGCTTCACCTCCGAGGTGCGCGTGGCGTCAGTGGCCCGCCAAGTTCAAGCCGACCTGCCTCCTCGCTCTGACGACACAGCTGACCCTACGGAGTTCCTCCAGCTCTACGAGCTAGGCATCAAAGCTGCCAACGGGGATGAAAAGGTCATGGCGAATTGGTTTCCTATGGCGCTCAAGGACGGGGCCTGCACCTGGCTCCTGAATCTGGCCCCAGGCACGATCTCTTCCTGGGCCGAGATGCGTACCCGCTTCATCGCCAACTTCCAAGGTACTCGCGACCGGCCACCCGCCGTGAGCGACATGCGACGGATCGAGCAGCAGCCGGAAACCCTGCAAAGTACATCCTGGCGCTTCAACAACGCGCCTCAAGATCCCCAGGGTAACGGAGGAGGCCAACATCTCTGCCTTCTCCGACGGAGTGCGCGACGTCAAGATGAAGGAGGAGCTGGTGATGCATGAAGATCTGTGCACCTCCCTGGAGCTGTTCAACTTGGCGACCAAGTGCGCTAGGGCTGAGGAGGGGCGCCTCTCCCTCCTCGAGCTGCCTGCCGCGGATCCCGAAGAGAAGAAGTCCAAGGCCAAGGACGTGAAGCGCAAGGGGGCTGCCGTACTCGCGGCCGAACCAGACACCAAGCACGGCAGAAATCAGCCCGAGTCCTCCAAGGGCAGCCGGTACTGTGTGTACCACGACCTCCACACCCACAACACCAATGAATGTCAAGAGCTCCGGGCCGTACGCGAAGGAAGGGTCGGCAGACGCCCCGAGCGCAGCGACCGGGGCTACGGCCGAGGAGGAGGAGGAAGGAATGCAGGACGCTGGGAAGACCGCGGCCCGCGCCAAGGGTGGCGCGACCAACCTCGCGAGGACCGCTGGCAAGACCCACCTCGTGAGGGAGGCTGGAGGGATCAGCCTCGCGAGGATCGCCCGCAGGGGAACGCAGGCCTCCCTCCGCTGCCGCCGCCAAGGAGAATCGAAGACCGTCATCAGGACGAGGGGGCTGGGGGCTTCCAGGAAGCGCGTGCGATCGCCTGCATCCTGGGCGGAGCTCAAGCCCCAGCCTCTCAGCGCATCTTCAAGCAGTTCGCCCGCGAGGTGAATGCAGTCCTCCCCAAGCTCGAGTCCACGCGCCCTCTCAGGTGGTCGGCGTGCGCCATCACGTTCAGCTCAGCGGATCAGCTCAAGTGCGCAGCCACAGCCGGAGTTCTCCCGATGCTTTGTTCCCCAATCATCAGCAATGTGCTAGTCACCAAGACCCTCATCGACGGCGGAGCAGGGCTCAATGTCCTGTCCGTGGAAACATTCAACAATCTTCAAGTGCCTTACAGTCAGCTTCAGCCAACCAAGCCTTTCTCCGGAGTCACCGACGGCTCCACGGTCCCGATCGGGCAGGTCCGCCTTCCTGTCACCTTCTGGGCTCTCGACAACTACCACACCGAGCTCATCGACTTCGACGTCGCCCACATTCGCCTGTCGTACAACGCCATCCTCGGGTACCCGGCGTTGGCCAAATTCATGGTCGTAACCCACCATGGCTACAACATCCTCAAGATGCCGTGAAGCGGCGGGGTCATCACGGTGCCACTGTGAAGAGAGAGACGCAGCAGTGCTCCTGGAGCGAGCCTTTCAGCCACATCACTGGAAGACCTGCACCACGGCAGCAGGAGGCCTCCCGAGGCCGCACTCCAAGAAGAAGAAGACATCGACCGCCCGGCTCTTCAAGAGACAGGCCCCTCGTGGTCCACATCGGGTTAGGGGAGCCTCCTTCCATCGCATAGGAAAGCGTCCGGCGCCCTCCTCGAGCAGTGGCTCGGGGCTCTCCCTGAGGGGCCGCCCGGCCTCGCCAAGGTCTCGAGGGAGGCGCTTGGGCACCACGTGAGGCGTGTTTGAAGCATGTTTCCCAAAGGTGAGCAAGACCAGGAGGGCGTAACCCTCAAGAGTTCGTCGGCCAGGCCATTCAGAGCTACATGAGTCAAGGGTCATGAGGGGCAGCCGCCGCCACTCACTGTGGCCCCCATCCAGGCGAGGATGGTGGGCTGCGCGTCTGCATCGACATACCAGGGCTCAACCGAGCCGCATCTCAAGAGCGCCACTGGCCCTCGCAAGTGGGACGTTGCGAGGGTCGGCCCCACAGCTACGTACGCATGCCTTATGGCCTGCCAAACGCGGCTGCTGCGTGCACTCAGCCTCATGAGGACCATCCTGGAGGCTCAAGAGGTCGTGCACGCCGCAGCCTGGCGGAGATGGAGATGGCCCGCGAGGAGCCGCCAGCCTCGGAGCCTCCCGAGGCCCCAGGCCTGGGGCTCGTGAGGATCGGCTCCGCAGCCCACCGAGTCTGCTACACCAACACCCCTTCATCCCCAGATCACCAGTGACATCTTTAAGTTTTATCTCCGGTGGGAGTGCCTTCAGGTCGCATTATTCCCGTGCCGCGTGGGTCCGTCCTCGTGGCATGTATCCCTTTTATTTCATGTCGTTAGCCTATCCTGTTGGGGCGCCTCGGCTGCATCATCCCCAAGCCGCTCAGGCCAGTCCCAGCGGCATGTATCCTTCCTCCTTTTTCCTTCGGTTTATGCTCTCACTCCACCATGCCTGTTATTTGGTGCCTTTTCCCGGGTGGCGGAATCTTGCACGTTAAAGGGGGGGGGGGTGCCTGAGCATCGCGACTCAGGGCTCCTACCGGCTCTCCGGCCCTCACCCTCTGGTCTTGTCCATGGCATCGCGACCTGGTTTGCCAGGGATGGCTGAGACCAGCCCGAGAGCCGGGACCCGAGGACGTAGAGTTGCTGCATCTGACCCAGCTTGCGTGTTAAAGGGGTGCACAGGCATCACGACTCGTGGCTCCTACCGGCTCTCCGGCCCTCACCCTCTGGTCTTGTCCATGGCATCACGACCGGCTTGCCAATGACGGCCGAGACCAGCCCGAGAGCGGACCCGAGGACGCAGAGTTGCGTCATCTAACCCAGCTTCAGCAGCGTTAAAGGGGGATGCCCGAGCATCGCGACTCGTGGCTCCTACCGCTCTCCGCCCTCACCCTCTGGTCTTGTCCACGACATCGTGACCTGGCTTGCCAACCGACGGCCGAGACCAGCCCGAGAGCCGGGACCCAAAGACGAGAGCACCGCATCCGCCAAATTTGCAGGAACACACTCGAAGATAAGGCCCAGAGCCAGGCGCAACCCGCCTTGAGGTAGGGCCCCGTGAGTCCCGCACTGGCTCACGGGCGCCCAGATACACCTCGTCCAGCCCTACCTTGCCAGCCACGCGTCAGGGTGGGGCTTTATACGCCTCGGGGGCTCATCCCGGAGGGGAGCCCCCTCCCACGTTCCAGTGGAAGCACCATGCTCCACGCTGGCTAACGACACTGCCGAGGAGCGGCTATGCCCGTACGCATACGGAAGCGCTATGCTCCGCGCTGGTGATAAACAACTGAGGGTGGCCTCCGGGTCGCACCAACCTCAGGGAGCCCAGAGCTCAGTGTCTGGCCTCATCATAGCGCCTCCCCTTGGAGGCGCCCGCGAGGGCTGGGCAGAAGGGCTGCGCCTGAGTCACGCCAGACGACGCCACCAAGACAGCCCTCGGGCCTGGTTCGTCGCACGCTACTCCCCGAGCGGAGCCAAGGTACGCATGTCGTTTGAGCGTCAAGGGGGACTCCTGAGCATCGCGACTCAGGAGCCTAACTGGTCACGTAGCCCCTCACCCCTTAGTTCCGAAAGGCTAACGACGGTTGAGGTATGCGCGGGGCCGGGCTCCGCAGACGTAGAACGGCGGATCCGCCCGCGTCTCACCTCCCTACTTGCTGTTCGTGCGCCAAGGGGGACTCCTGAGCATCGCGACTCAGGAGCCTAACTTGTCACGTAGCCCCTCACTCCTTGGTCCCGTCCAGGTTACCGGTCGGGGCTAGCAATGATTGAGGTATCTTGAGGCGGGCTCTGCCGGCGTAGAACATAAGCAAGTAGGAAGCACAAATTTCAAGGAAATCAAAAGCAAATATTACAGTCCACACTGTTATCGCAATACCAAACGCAAGTTTAAACGCCTCCTCGAGGCATGATACAGGTGCAGGAATTAAAAGCAAGGCAGGAGCCACAACGGAGTCATTTGTCGGTGGTGGAGCAGCGCGGAGTGGGCTCGCCAGGAAGCAGCAGCAGGGCAGCGCCGCTTCGGCTTGGTGTCAAGGCCCGGAACTTCCCCAACAGAGCCTCCATGCGACCCTTCACAGCCTCGGCAGCGGCAGCTGCATGCTCGCCGCTTCGGCTCCAAAGAAGCTGTCCATGTCGAAGCTAGGATCACGAAGATATATGTGGGTGAGGATCCGCCGTGCCATGGAAGACAAGACACGCGCCTCGGCCTCAGCCGTGGGCCAAGACCAAGGGAGACATCTTCAAGAGCGCGAACCAGGAAGGGAAGTAGCTTGGCGGGGCCGTCCTCTGCGCCGGCCAGTGGGCTCTCCAGGCCGCTATCATAAAGCTCCCTCAGCAAGGCGCGAGCCTTTACCTCCATATCCATGAAGGCCACGCGATCTTCGGCAAGAACACGCGCCTTGTCGTCCAGCTCGACCTTCCTCGCCTCCAGTTCCTGCTCCAGCGCGCCTACGCGGTCACAACGCTTCTTCAGCTTGGCCCCCTGGTCCTTGACGGCCGCCTCGCGAGCCTTCATGCTTTCCTCCTGCTCCTCACGGAGGCGGGCCTCCTCGGCAAGCTGGTTCTGCAGGCCCTTCAGCTCGCCCTCCAGCGTCTCACAGCGACCTTGGATGCTGGCTGCCTCCCCCAGGGCAGCGTCACGGGCTACCTTCGCCTCACGAACAACCTGCTTCTCCTCGTCGCAAGCCGTCGAGGCCTGGACCAGCGCCGCCCGAATCGAAGCGTCGGAGCGAATCCAGCCAGAGGCCAGCTCCAAGCGCCCGACCACCGAGCGAGGGTCGGCGCCCAGAAGATCCTGCCGCAGCCGGTCCAATTCAGCGGCAGCACGATCCAGGACAGTGGGAGGAGTCGGAGAGACAGCGGTTGGTGGAGTAGGAGGAGATGGCGGCGGCGTAACCACTGCGCCCTGAGGCGAAACCAGCGGCGCCACGGCAACAGTGGAGGCAGCGCCAAGCAAAGGCACCTCGGGAGTCGCCTGGGTCAAGGGGGCTGAGCTCACCGGGGCCTCGCGAGGACGCCCGGGCAGGAGAGGCCTGGACGTCGGGATCATCTTCCTTTTCGGGCAGAGGCACCGTCACGGATGGAGCCTCAGGAGCCCCCTTCAGCTTCTTCGCCGCGGGCGCCAGCCTGGCCGAAGAACATGGACATCAGATCTCGTCGACAGAGCAATAATCAAGACGGGAAGCAGGCACTTACAGGTCGTCGCTGGTGGACTCGAGCAGCCTCCGGCCATACTTGAAGCCCGAGAGCCGGCTGCAGGGATCAGCCTCAAGGGGACCAGAAGCAGGAGGCGCATCTGCGGATCGCCCGGGGCCGGGGCGGACCCGCGAGGGACCAGCCCAGTCCGGTCCTTCTTCGGGATTGGGGGCAGGCTTCTGCCTCCCCGCTCATCCTCATCCTCGTCGTCTCTCTCGGGAAGGCGGAGAACGCGGGGCCTGCGCCGCAGGGGAGGAGCCCTTGACTCCGCCCCCGAATCAACCCCCTCTCCTGGCTCTTTCTCCTCCACCTCTTCACTTGAGTCGGAAGAGGACACGTCCACCAGGTCCTCCGGAGCCTCCACGGGCACGGGCCCGTCCCCATTGAAGACGGGCATGGGCCCCACTAACTACTCCCAATCCTCATGAAGGAACAAGGGCCCAGGGGCACCCTCCAGTCTCGCCACATCGCCCCCAACCAAGGACTGGAGGACCGTCACCAGGTCCTCGCTGGCTGTACATGAGGCTCGGGTGAGGCCTCCACATCGGAAGCGAATCTTGGCGAAGTGGAGCCAGTTGGTGCTCAGAACTCCCTCAAGCAGCGACAAGACCGGTCAGCGCCCGCCCGCGTCGGGCTTCAGATCTGCATCCATCTTCTCCAGCACCAGCTTCGCATGGGGATCCCGAAGCACCGCTCAGGACCAGTCGTCGGAGCTGTCGGCGGGCTCCGTGGGCAGGATCATCCGTGGGTGGATACGCCCAGCATCCACCAAGACCCACTTGCTCCTAAAGCCCTCAATCCACTTCCCAGGGTTTGAAATGGCGATGGCTCACCAGATGCAACGAAGCTCACAAGACGCGGAGGCGGAACCACGGGAGGTTCGGAGGAAGAAGTAATGGCGCAGCAAGGCCACCGAGGGCTTCACCCCAACATGGGCCTCACAATAGTAGGCGAATATTGCCAGAAGAAGGACGGAGTTGGGATGGAGGTGCAGAGCTTGGATGTGGTAGTGACGGAGGACGGAAAAGAAGAACTCAGAGAAGGGAGGCACCAGACCAGCAATGACGGCGCTCACGAAGAACGGGTAGAAGGTACTCCCCTGACCCTCAGGGGCGGAGGAGCCGGCCTTGAACATCGCCGTCCCATTGACGCCCTGCGCCTCCGCCAACCGGCGATTGTGGCAAGGCTCGCCACGACACATTTGGCGGGTCCAAGGCAGGAGAGTACCAGTTCGCCGGGGTTTGGCGAGGAGCCATGACTGGCTAGGGCACGCAGGCGGAGTGGATCTGGAGGTCTTGGAAGCAGAGAGGAGAGGCGCAAGAAAGGGGATCTGAGCAGCAACTGGCGAAAGTAAAGGAGGCAAGGAAGATGCCGCTCTATTATCAACCCACACGGTTGGAGATGCGCACACGTCCAATCAACCGCCACGCGGCGCCCAAGGCCGCAGGCTGTTAGGGCCCGTGATGCTTCGCACTTGCCCTTTCGCCTCTCTGCACGGCCAAGTTCGGGCGCGCCAGGCCCGGGTCTCATCAGCCGTTCGGGAACGGGGGTCCCCAGACTTGCCTGCCTGCGGCCTGCGCGTGGCTCAAAGGAGGCCCAGGACAGCCCATCTTCATCAACGCAAGGTCAACACCCTCGCGAGGGGCCAAGCCTCGCGGGGCGGACGACCAAGAGCTTCCTCAGGCACGGCCTCGTCAGGCTGGCTCATGAGGGGGCGGAGAGTTCAAGGCAGGGTACCTCGCGAGGTGCCCATGACGCAAGCCATGATGACCAAGGGCGCCAGTCGGGCGCCAGCCCACGCAGCGTCCTCCTTTCCTCTTTGGTGCAAAGGGAGCAAGCGCAGGCGAGGGCATCAAGCAAAGGCATCCGTTTCGGTGCAACAAGACCAAGACCAGCCCCAACGGCTGGAAGGGAGTCATCATGGAGCCCAAGCAGGCGTCATCACCAGAGCCTTTGGCAGGCGAGGACCAACTTTAGTCAGGATAAGTGTACCCGTTGTTCCCCTTCAAAATGGCCAATTGTTGGCGCCCTTCCCGCTCAATATTTGGGAAGAGGCCCAGGGCCTTCGTCTATATAAGTAGAGCTAGCCACCATAGCGGAGAGAGAGCTGGCATTTCGAGTCCAGAGAGAGAGATAGAGACCCGATCCTCAAGCTAGAGCGACGGGACACCACCTAGCAGTTCATCACACCCACCAAGAACAGACCCTCGCGAGGCTGTTCTTCCCTGTACTATTCTTCATCAGCCTCAGAGGCAATCCACCACAGCACAAACTAGAGTAGGGTATTACACCACAAGGGTGGCCCGAACTAGTATAAATCTTGTGTCTCTTGTGCTGTTCTGTTTAGTAGTTTAGGTCCCTGCGGTTCGGCGAGGTACGAGACGGTGGAGGGTTGGATCTCCGCGCGCACCCCAGTGTTCGAACCTCAAGGGTCTGCCGGAACCTGAAATCCGACAATTTCCACACATATGTCCTAAACCTAAAGTCAAACTCGGCCCGCCCGATTCTTTCTATCCGGCGCCACCGAGTTTGGATGTCTTAGCCACTGCCACAAACCCTAGGCAAATCGGTCTCACCGATAGGGATCTCGGTCTCACCGAGATGGGTTTGTAATCTCTCTGTGTATGTCCATTATCAAAATCGGTCTCACCGAGTTTGAGCAATCGGTACTACCGAGATTAAAATGCAAACTCTCTCGTTAACATATTATCAAATCAGTCCCACCGAGTTTGATAATCGGTCAAACCAAGTTTGATAATCGGTCAAACCGAGTTTGCCAGACCAACTCTCTGGTTAGCTAATTACCAAAATCGGTCTCACCGAGCTTGTGTAATCGGTCTCACCGAGATTACGTTATGCCCTAACCCTAACCATATCGGTCCTACCGGGTTGCATTTCGGTCCCACCAAAAACCCTAACGGTCACATTATTTGCTAAATCGGTCTGACCGAGTTTAACGATTCGGTCCCACCGAGTTTGGTAAATTGTGTGTAACGGTTAGATTTTGTGTGGAGGCTATATATACCCCTCCGCCTCCTCTTCATTCGTGGAGAGAGCCATCAGACTGAACCTACACTTCCAGCATCCTATTTCTGAGAGAGAACTACCTACTCATGTGTTGAGGCCAAGATATTCCATTCCTACCATATGAATCTTGATCTCTAGCCTTCCCCAAGTTGCTTTCCACTCAAACCCTCTTTCCACCAGATCCAAATCCTATGAGAGAGAGTTGAGTGTTGGGGAGACTATCATTTGAAGCACAAGAGCAAGGAGTTCATCATCAACGCACCATTTGTTACTTCTTGGAGAGTGGTGTCTCCTAGATTGGCTAGGTGTCACTTGGGAGCCTCCGACAAGATTGTGGAGTTGAACCAAGGAGTTTGTAAGGGCAAGGAGATCGCCCACTTCATGAAGATCTACCGCTAGTGAGGCAAGTCCTTCGTGGGTGACGGCCATGGTGGGATAGACAAGGTTGCTTCTTCGTGGACCCTTCGTGGGTGGAGCCCTCCGTGGACTCGCACAACCGTTACCCTTCGTGGGTTGAAGTCTCCACCAACGTGGAAGTACGATATCACCACCTATCGGAACCACGCCAAAAACATCCGTGTCTCCAAATTGCGTTTGAATCCTCCAATCCCTTCCCTTTACATTCTTGCAAGTTGCATGCTTTATTTTCCGCTGCTCATATACTCTTTGCATGCTTGCTTGCTATATGTTGTGAATGTTAAACTTGTGCCTAAACTCCACTCAAACTTTAAAGAAACTTAAAAACTGCAACTTTGGTACTTAGTGTCTAATCACCCCCCTCTAGACACCTGTTCTCAAGGTCCTACAAGTGGTATCAGAGCATTGGTCTCCATTGCTTTGGTTTAATCACCATTGGAGGAAGATGGATGAGTCTACTTTGGGGAGTCTTAGACATAGTGTGCCTATTCTTGATGGAGAGTATTTTCGTGAGTGGAAAAATGAGATGCTTGTTATTTTCAATCAATATCATTTTAGCAAGCACATTGCTAGTCCTTGTGCACCTCATGTTGATCCTATGCATCCTACCCTTGATGAAGCTATTGACATGATTAGGAATCTTAGAACTGTTAATCTTATCACTAGAGGCTTGACTAGAAACTTAATTAGAATCTTGCCTACTCTTGAGTGTGCCTACACCATATGGAAATTTCTTGAGGAACGATTTCCTGATTATTCCTTGAAAAATCTTGATGAAATTCTCCATAAGTCTATTGCCTTGAGTAAGATGAATACTAGTGATCCTATGTTTGGTGATCGTCTATTTGATCTTACAAACCTTATGCATGGCAAAGGAAATGTTGGAATTATTAGTGATATTATTTCCGAAGCTATAAAAATTCATAGACAAGATTATTGTCAAACTCATTCTAATGAATCACCATCTCTAGGATTTGTTCCACCACATGACAATGTTGAGCATGGATACTATGATGAGGATGATGATATTGACTTCAATCTTGATGTTGCAATGAGACATTTTGGTCTTATGGCAAATCTTCGGGGATATATGTCAGGAGGAAAGGAATGAGTTCTTGATAGTGGATGTACCGATCACATGACCGGAGATAAATACATGTTTCGTGAGCTTGCTGATAATGATAGTCCTCGAAAGTATGTCACTTTCGGTGACAACTCAAAGGGTAAGGTGGTTGGCCTCGGTAAGGTGGCCATATCACATGATAGCTCCATACAAAATGTTATGCTCGTTGAATCTCTTGGTTACAACTTACTTTCAGTATCTAGACTTGCAGATTTCGGTTTCAATGTTCTATTTACTGAAGTAGATTGCCAAGTGTTTCGTAGAGGTAATCATAAAATGGTCTTTACTGGTGTGCGTAGAGGTGATCTATACATTGTTGATTTCACTAAAAAGGCTCAACCTAAAACTTGCTTCAGTGCTAAATCTCAAAAGGCTGGTTATGGCATAGACGATTAGGTCATGTTGGTATGCGAAACCTTGACAAGCTTATTAAAGGGAATCATATCCTTGGAGTTAATGATGTCATATTTGATAAGGATAGACTTTGGCAAAGGCTTGTCAAGCAGGTAAACAGGTTGGAGGAAGGCATCCCGTGAAGAACATCATGACCACGAAGAGGCCACTCGAGCTACTTCATATGGATCTCTTTGGTCCCAACTCTTACAAGAGTCTCGGTGGAAATTCTTTTGGTCTAGTTATAGTTGATGATTTTTCCAGATTTACGTGGGTGTTCTTTCTCGATGATAAATCGCAGGTCCAAAAGATCTTCAAAAACTTCGCTAGGAAGGCCCAAAACCAATTTGAAGTGAAGATCAAGAAGGTTCGCAGTGACAACGGAACGGAGTTCAAGAACGCAAATGTGGACACCTTTCTTGACGAAGAAGGGATTTCACACGAGTTCTCGGCTACGTACACACCTCATCAAAATGGAGTTGTTGAGAGGAAGAACCGGACGCTCATCAAAATGGCGAGAACGATACTTGATGAGTACAAGACGCGTCAAGCACTTTTTAGGCGAAAGCGGTTGAGACAGCTTGTCATGCTACAAATCGCTTGTATCTTCACAAGCTACTCGGCAAGATGGCATACGAGCTACTCACCGGTAAGAAACCCCAAGTTGGATACTTTCGAGTATTCAGCTCAAAGTGCTACATTCTTGATAAGCATCGTCGTTCTAAATTTGCTCCTAAGTCTCATGAAGGTTTCCTACTAGGTTATGGCTCAAACTCTCACACTTACCGTGTCTACAACAATTTCACCCGAAAGGTTGAAGAGATGGTAGACGTGAAGTTTGATGAATCTAACGGCTCGCAAGTAGAGCAATTTCCAATTGATGTAGGAGACAAAGATCCTTCAGAAGCAATTCAAGACTTGTCTATTGGCAAGGTCCGTCCAACGAAGGTGAAGGAGAGTACCTCGTCATTCAAGTGGAAGCTTCTACTTCACGACAAGGTGAACCAAGAGTTGATACGGAAGCATCCACAAGTGGGACACACCAAGATGAAGAAAACGAGGAAGTGCATCAAGATGAACGTCAACAACCTCCTTCTCCACCACGACAAGAGAACGACAACGCCAACAATGAAGAGGGCCAAGAAGAAGAACAAGATGAAGAAGATGTTCAACCAAGAACCAAGAAAAAGCTTTCACGAGTTTGAGCAAGAATTGCTAAAGACCATCCCGTCGAGCAAATCTACAATGATATTCAAACCGGGAGAATCACTCGCTCTAAAACTCGTTTAGCTAACTTTTGTGAAAATTATTCTTTCATCTCTAGCATTGAACCTATGAAGGTCGAAGAAGCATTGGAAGATCCGGATTGGATAAATGCTATGCATGAAGAGCTACACAACTTTGAGAGGAACCAAGTTTGGACATTGGTTGAGAAGCCCGACAACAACCACAACATCATCGGTACCAAATGGGTGTTTCGCAACAAGCAAGATGAAGATGGACAAGTAGTTCGCGACAAAGAACGTCTCATCGCCCAAGGCTACACACAAGTCGAATGTATGGACTATGGTGAGACTTACGCCCCCGTTGCTAGACTCGAGTCCATTCGCATCTTACTTGCCTATGCTAATCACCATGATATCACCTTGTACCAAATGGACATTAAAAGTGCTTTTCTAAATGGTGAAATAGAGGAGGAAGTTTATGTTAAACAACCTCCCGGCTTTGTCAATCCTAAGAAACCCAATCATGTTTACAAACTTCACAAAGCTCTTTATGGTCTTAAACAAGCTCCTAGAGCATGGTATAAATGCTTGACCAAGTTCCTTATAGAAAAAGGCTTTGAAATTGGGAAAATTGATTCTACTCTTTTTACTAAAAGGGTTAATGGTGAACTCTTTGTGTGCCAAATTTATGTTGATGATATTATATTTGGTTCAACTAACCCTCATTTTAGTGAAAAGTTTGGGATGCCAATGTCGGAGAAGTTTGAGATGTCTATGATGAGTGAACTCAAATTCTTTCTTGGTTTGCAAATCAAGCAAACTAAGGAAGGTACTTTTGTCTCGCAAATAAAGTACACCAAGGACTTATTCAAGAAGTTCAATATGCAAGAATGCATAGGTATGACTACACCCATGCCTACTAGTGGACATCTTGACTTAACCAAAGATGGTGAACCGGTTGATCAAAAGGTTTATCGCTCTATGATTGGTTCGTTGTTATATCTATATGTGCTTCACGTCCCGATATTATGCTAAGTGTGTCCATGTGTGCACGATATCAAGCTGCCCCTAAAGAATGTCATCTTAAGGCCGTGAAAAGGATAGTGAGATACTTAATCCATACACCAAATTTTGGCATTTGGTATCCTAAGAGGGCCTCTTTCGATCCTGTTCGCTATTCCGACTCGGACTATGCCGGAGACAAGGTTGATAGAAAGTCCACTTCGGGTACTTGTCAATTTCTTGGTAGATCTCTTGTGTCTTGGTCCTCCAAGAAACAAAACTCGGTATCCTTATGCACCGCCGAAGCTGAATATATTGCCGCTGGTTCATGTTGTGCTCAATTACTTTGGATGACCCAAACTCTTAAAGATTATGGGATATATGTGAGACATGTTCCATTGCTTTGTGATAATGAAAGTGCTATCAAAATTGGTCATAATCCTGTGCAACATTCTAGAACTAAGCATATTGAAGTTCGTCATCATTTCATTCGAGATCATGTTGCTAAGGGTGACATTGATCTTAAGCATGTTCGCACCGAAAAGCAATTAGCGGATATATTCACTAAACCTCTTGATGAGAAAGTGTTTTGCAGGTTAAGAGGAGAATTGAACATCATTGATGCTTCAAACTTGGAGTAGAAACTCCATTGGAAACATGCAAGACATGAGCTTATGACTAATCCTTGATATTTCTCTTAGGATGAAAAACTTATGTCTTGGATATATTTGTATCTTGCATGTTATCTAACCCATGTAGGTACTTGGTTGAATCAAACTCCATGAGGTTGAAACCTACTCATATCTTGAGCAATCTCTACATCACCAAGTCTCTACACAAGGTGGTTGAAGACAAGGAAGCATGAAACCATTCAAACATATCCTTTGAAAAATTCTATGTTGAGTTTCATGATTTTCATTTTTGGATATACAAGTGCTCTTCCTTGCAGAAACTAACCCATGTAGGTAGATGGACTCAAATTCCAAGTGGTGCTCCAAATTCTTGATGAGCTACATCAACCTTGAGCAACCCACGCAAGTTCAACTACATGGACAACACCACCAACCAAGGTATGTTATTCCATCTTAGAGAAGCTTTACTCCGAGTCATGAGTTAAAGCAACTCGACAAGATGTGAATACATCAAGATGCTTAAACGAAAAATGGCAACCCCATTTTGAGCTTAAACGATGAGTATGGCCTATGATCAAGTGATCTCACTTGACTCCTAAGTCAATATACTCTAACATAGGTGAATTTGTCGCCGACCATCTCTAGATGAAGTTCTCCTGTTTTCTTTTCTGAGTCTTTGCATTTGTCTCATGCATATGTGTTTCCCCTTTCAAAAAAAACTTCATCTAGATTTCTTTCTGTTTTCTCTGCATTTTCTGCATCTAATTCCTTGCATATCTTTCAGTTAATTCCTTGAAAATCTTTGTGAGATCTTACTAGTCTAGTGAGCTGAGGTGACAAGTGTTTTCTCTGCGATGAACTCGGTTACACCGATTTGTTATTTTCGGTCCAACCGAATCTTTTCGGTACGACCGAAGGATACCACTCGGTGCCACCGATTTCATAACAAGAAAAACTCTTTGCCACATATTCTGTGTTTCTTCTGATCCAGCTCCACTCAATGAATCTTGTCCTCTACAAGCATCACAGTTTTATCATTGCTTTATGTTGTCACTCAAGGATCAAACCCATTCACGTCAAATTCCAGAGGGAGAGAGAGGTTACATCTTTATCAAGCCCTTCTTGGAAATTGATGTCAAAGGGGGAGAGAGACATCACATCAAAGCTTATCATTTAGAGAGAGAGATCACATCAGAGAAGGAGAGAGAGATCCTTCAGGGGGAGAGAGAGATCTCCAAGGGGGAGATAATACTAGTAGAAAGTATTTCTCAAGGATCCCAGATGCTTGGTGTTCTAGAGGAGAGATGTCCACATGTCTTCTTGAGGGGAGAGACATGTTCATATGATATGTTGTGCTTAATTTAAATGATCTGTTCATATGATCTGTTGTGCTTAATTTTGCATTAGCATACATTAGCTCTGAACTTTAGCTCTGATCATCATTCATATCTTTCAGCTCTGTTTTCCTTCAGCTCTGATTTTCTGTTCCCTATCTTCTCCCAGTATCCCATGTTAGATTCAGGGGGAGCAAGACATCTAAGGGAAAGAGATCATTTAAATTCATTGCATATCTTTACTCTTGGGGACATGTCTAATCCAATGTGGTACTCAATACTCACTCTCTACATGTCATCCCAGTCTTGGTATTCTTGTGGTTTCTTCTGTTTGCTCTGGCTAGTAGATGCATCTGTGTTATCTAACCCTGTTTACGCAGGTTCATTCCATCCTAAGACAACTCAAGACCACAAGGTAAGTATATGCATCACAATCATGTGTATGAGGAATTCTTGCTGATGTACATACTGTTTGCAAGAAGGACTCATGGGCATGAAGGTATTCTCTTTAATACTTTTTGCTCTGATGCATATAGCCAAGATACATGTAACACATTGCCTGCTCTATCATGGTTATGCTATCACATGCTTCTATATTTCATATTCACATGATTGCATACATGTAGGGGGAGCCTATGCTCTTTACATGTCTTTCCAAAGCTTTACTTGCTATTCCTTATATCTTTATCTAAAGCTTTGATGTATGTTGCCATCAATTACCAAAAAGGGGGAGATTGAAAGCACATGCTCCCTAGGTGGTTTTGGTAATTAATGTCAACATATCTCTTGTTGGACTAACACTTTTATCTAGTATGTTTCAGATAAGTTCAACAATGGAGTGGCATGGACTAAAGGATGTGGGAACTCCTTCAAGATGCTAAGGACAAAGGATTGGCTAAAGCTTCAAGCTCAAGACTCTTTATTTTACATTTTAGTGATCCAAGATCACATTGAGTCTATAGGTAAAGCCAATACTATCAAGAAGGGATGAGGTGTTGCTTAATGAGCCTCTTGCTTCATGTGCTTAGTGATATGCTCCAAATACCCTCAACTACTTTCCCATTTCCACACATGTCCTAAACCTAAAGTCAAACTCGGCCCCACTGATTCTTTCTATCCGGCGCCACCGAGTTTGGATGTCTTAGCCACTGCCACAAACCCTAGGCAAATCGGTCTCACCGATAGGGATCTCGGTCTCACCGAGATGGGATTGTAATCTCTCTGTATGTCCATTATCAAAATCGGTCTCACCGAGTTTGAGCAATCGGTACTACCGAGATTACAATGCAAACTCTCTTGTTAACTTATTATCAAAATCGGTCCCACCGAGTTTGATAATCGGTCAAACCGAGTTTGCTTGACCAACTCTCTGGTTAGCTAATTACCAAAATCGGTATCACCGAGTTTGTGTAATCGGTCTCACCGAGATTACGTTATGCCCTAACCCTAACCATATCGGTCCTACCGAGTTGCATTTCGGTCCCACCGAAAACCCTAACGGTCACATTATTTGCTAAATCGGTCTGACCGAGTTTAACGATTCGGTCCCACCTAGTTTGGTAAATTGTGTGTAACGGTTAGATTTTGTGTTGAGGCTATATATACCCCTCCACCTCCTCTTCATTCGTGGAGAGAGCCATCAGACTGAACCTACACTTCCAGCATCCTATTTCTGAGAGAGAACTACCTACTCATGTGTTGAGGCCAAGATATTCCATTCCTACCATATGAATCTTGATCTCTAGCCTTCCCCAAGTTGCTTTCCACTCAAACCCTCTTTCCACCAGATCCAAATCCTATGAGAGAGAGTTGAGTGTTGGGGAGACTATCATTTGAAGCACAAGAGCAAGGATTTCATCATCAACGCACCATTTGTTACTTCTTGGAGAGTGGTGTCTCCTAGATTGGCTAGGTGTCACTTGGGAGCCTCCGACAAGATTGTGGAGTTGAACCAAGGAGTTTGTAAGGGCAAGGAGATCGCCTACTTCGTGAAGATCTACCGCTAGTGAGGCAAGTCCTTCGTGGGCGACGGCCATGGTGGGATAGACAAGGTTGCTTCTTCGTGGACCCTTCGTGGGTGGAGCCCTCCGTGGACTCGCACAACCGTTACCCTTCGTGGGTTGAAGTCTCCACCAACGTGGAAGTACGATAGCACCACCTATCGGAACCACGCCAAAAACATCCGTGTCTCCAAATTGCGTTTGAATCCTCCAATCCCTTCCCTTTACATTCTTGCAAGTTGCATGCTTTATTTTCCGCTGCTCATATACTCTTTGCATGCTTGCTTGCTATATGTTGTGAATGTTAAACTTGTGCCTAAACTCCACTCAAACTTTAAAGAAACTTAAAAACTGCAACTTTGGTACTTAGTGTCTAATCACCCCCCCCCTCTAGACACCTCTTCTCAAGGTCCTACAATTCTGCCTGGGACCGCCACTGCAACTGGCGTCATGGGTCAACAAGGGGCTGGACTGGGGGCCGGCTAACGACGTGCCGACATTGCAAAGCCGCATCCGAGACCTTCTCAAGAGGGATGTCAGTCTTGTCAAGATAATGCAAGTGATGCTAGTTCGTCGAGTCCTGCCTTGCCAACGTCGTCCTCTCCGCATGTGGGAGTTCAACCCGGAAGGACCGTGAACCGTTCAACAATTCTTCAGCATGACGCTCAAAGAGATGTATGATTTATTCTTCGGATCACGAATAAAGTGTCCGGACACCACCGAGGATGCGGGTCTTAATTGCAACCGCCCGGATACCCAGGTAAATACTTCCGCTACCGAACACACCATCCTTTATGTCTATTATGACATCATTCTAAAAAATTACTCTCTGCCAGGACTAGCTGAAGAAGGCGGAGAGGATTAGGTGTCCGGCCCCTCTTCCTGAAGGCTTACCGAATCCTTTGTTGACCAGGATGCTCGAGCGCGCACCGTATCAGGTGCCATCGGGAGAAGACGAGGGGAGGAATAGAGAATCCACAGGCGGGCCTCATTTTCTACAAATCGAAATCGAAGGAGCAGGTGCCTCCGTGAAGGAGGATAATCGGGGAGGGGAATCGAAAATCCCCTCTCCTCAAGGCATGAAAAGGGCAGCCTCTGAATATTTGGAGATGGAGGCTTCTAAACGAGGGAAGGAGACCTCGCAAGGGGACCGGCCCTCTACCGAGGCGTAAGTGAAAGAGTACTTTGGTAGACATACCCCGTTAAGTCTCGGAGGATAATGACCGAAACATATTTGTTGCAGTCCGGCTCGTAGCCCTTCTACACAGAGTTCGTCCTCGAGGGATCTACCTCCGGAGATGATGGAGAGCGAGTCGCCTTCCCCTACCTCCCCGTCACATGGGGCGGACGACCCCGAAGTGTCGCCACAGAGGATTTCTTCTGATCCACCAAGGCCAGAAGTTGACACTTCGGCTGCCCGGAGTCTGAAGTATCCGGCTCCCAAAGAGAGCTTCGGCAGGAGTCTGGGATTGTCCGGCACACAGCCGGACACACTAATGGGCCTTCTGGAGCGTCCATCTCCGAGACGCATCGTGCCTTAATGGGCATGGTAGTTGAGAGGATTTCATCCGCAAAAAGCGGTTTGAACGAAGCTTTTACGAGTCTACTAAGAGGCTTTGAGGTACGCAAAAAATGTATTTCTGATGGTTCTACACATGCTAAGTGTGCTCTGTATAGATAGTAGCCCCTGAGACTCTGGTTGCCATCAACGTGGCGAACAGAGGATCATAATCCCTGGTAATAAGCGCACTGCTTTATGTGCAGGTGGCTGAGGGTCCGGCGGCCGACCGATCTGCTGATTTTGCCAAACTAAAGCGGCAGCTAGACGTGGCCGATGCCAACATCGAGCTTGTTAACAAGCGGCTTGACGAGGCCCAGGGTATGTATATTCGGCTTGTCAGCAAATGTTTAAGAGGAGCATGACGCTAGTATCTATTATATGATGTGACTGCAGATGAACTGCTGCCATGGAGACCCTTCGGGCGGAGCTTGCCCGAGCCAAGGAGCAAGCCCGGATAAGTGATGCGGCCGCTCTGAAGGCGGTCGAGGAGTTAAGAGCCGAACGAGCTGATCATCGCCGAAGCAAAGAAAAGATAGCCCAGATGGCTACCGAGCTGGAAGATGCCGCCAACCGTCGTGAACTCCTTGAAAAGGAAAATTAGGCAAAAGCAGTTTACCTGAAGAAGGCCCTGGAGGCATCCAAGGAAGCCCGCTCTGAAATGAGGGGGATGAGGGAGGAGCTTCGTGAAGCCGGAGATAATTGCTGGGAAGCTCCATCTGTTGCGGATGAAATTCGGAGATCCGAAGTATACCCCTTTGGATCAGTTGTGGAGTGCGGCGGACTCATATGCGGACCTGGCAAAAAGTGTTGCTGATGCATCCGAGTTTTACAAAGATCGGAAGGACCATAAGGCTGAGAGGTTATTCTGGTCGCAGTTCAGTGCCCCGACGCGCCCGCTGCCATTGAGTAAAAAGATGGCGGCTCGGGCCGAACTCCACAGGTTGTCCGGGCTTGCTATGAGGTATGTCGTGGATCATCTTTGGCCACAAAGACCAAGGCTGGACAGCTATTTTGGATTGGTGCAACAATTCCTTGGTGTTGTGTCACATAACGATGCTGTGAAGAGGTCGGCGTGCATAGAGGGTGCGCGGATGGCTCTTTCCCGTGTTAAAACATACTGGGCTAGGATGGAAGCCACTGCTATTGCAACCCGGAGTACTACGGCGGACGGCCAGGACCCGACCGAGCACTATTTCGAAGAAGTCTTAGAAGGCGCCCATTTAATGGAGGCTCAGTGCTCGAAGAGTGCCGTGTTCGAATGACATGTATCGTGATTGTAAAGACAATGCTATTTTGATTATAAAGGCTATTTTTATACTTTTGCCCGAAAGTATTATAATGCCTCATGTGCGGCCATTTATGTATGTATATATCCTGAAAGTTTGCAGTCGTCGGCTTCAGCCCCCACGCATATAATGCGGGGGTGTTCGAGAAAACACGTAGTCACACTTGATCCAATGTCTTGGTCCGTTAAGGAGGTGCTAGCGCGGTGAACCAGGCAATCGGACTATATAGCTTTAACACTTTCACTTAGCTATAGGAGTTTGATGGTGGGGTTACTATATAGCCCCTGGTACTTTCGTGTTCAGCCGGATATGGTGCGCGTATGTACGTGACCGGGAAACCGGTTATTCGTTAAGGCGGAGGAATCGTGAAGATTCCGCTGGGTCATCGAGTGGTTGACCAGTCTTGCGCTGTATCATGAGAGTCAGTTTTCGGCTTTCTCTACTGAGGTGCTCGTCCAGGTGAACCGGGGCACAATCGCAGTAGTTCTCCCGGTGCCGCCTTAGCCGATAGAACGGAACGTAAGGTAGAAAAACACGGGAGCCGGGCAAACACAACATTTGACCAAAGACATGATTCGGAGCTGATGCATATAAGGCCAAACTCGTGACGCCGAACACTCCCTAAGGTATTCAGACTTTATAATGTGTACTGGGCTGAATAACGCCCTTAACAATAAGCCCTGAGTTTCCAGGTATGAGCAGTAGTCTGGTGTGACAAAACTGTCGAAAACGCCAGTATCCCTCCCGGTTGTATAAAGTTTCCGGAGGGGAAGAAGCAACAAGAGATGTTAAAAAGGTTTACGCAGGGTCTTAATCTAAAAAGAAACCTTTGTGCGGGGCCCTGCTGCACGTCTGCGCCTTTATCTCCGTTGTGCCATATCCTGGAAGGTGTAGCACGATGATCATCTGTAAAAGAAGAAACCCGGGTGAAAGACTTCGTGTGAGGTGTTCGTTAATCTGAATGAACCATGAAAATGCAATATGCTATTGTATTGATAGGGTCGAGCCAAACTATAGGCTCTTTTTGCTAGCAGCCCCTAGCATCTTTTATGGGGAAATCCTGTAGGACCTTGAAGTATGTCTAGAGGGGGGGGGTGATTAGACTACTTGACCAATAAAAACTTAACCTTTTCCCAATTTTATAGTTTGGCAGATTTTAGCTATTTTAGGACAAGTTAAGCAATCATCACACAATTCAATCAAGCATGCAAAGAGTATATAGGCAGCGGAAATTAAAGCATGCAACTTGCAAGAAAGTAAAGGGAAGGGTTTGGAGAGATCAAACGCAATTGGAGACACAGATGTTTTTGGCGTGGTTTTGATAGGTGGTGCTATCGTACCTCCACGTTGATGGAGACTTCAACCCACAAAGGGTAACGGTTGCGCGAGTCCACGGAGGGCTCCACCCACGAAGGGTCCATGAAGAAGCAACCTTGTCTATCCCACCATGGCCGTCGCCCACGAAGGACTTGCCTCACTAGCGGTAGATCTTCACGAAGTAGGCGATCTCCTTGCCCTTACAAACTCCTTGGGTCAACTCCACAATCTTGTCAGAGGCTCTCAAGTGACACCTAGCCAATCTAGGAGACACCACTCTCCAAGAAGTAACAAATGGTGTGTTGATAATGAACTCCTTGCTCTTGTGCTTCAAATGATAGTCTCCCCAACACTCAACTCTCTCTCATAGGATTTGGATCTGGTGGAAAGAGGGTTTGAGTGGAAAGCAACTTGGGGAAGGCTAGAGATCAAGATTCATATGGTAGGAATGGAATATCTTGGCCTCAACACATGAGTAGGTAGTTCTCTCTCAGAAGTGGTAAGTTGGAAGTGTAGGTTTAGTCTGATGGCTCTCTCCACGAATGAAGAGGAGGTGGAGGGGTATATATAACCTCCACACAAAATCTAACCGTTACACACAATTTACCAAACTCGGTCGGACCGAATAGTTAAACTCGGTCGGACCGATTTAGTAAACCTGGTGACCGTTAGTGATTTTCGGTGGGACTGACATGCATCTCGGTGAGACCGATTCGGTTAGGGTTAGGGCATAACGTAATCTTGGTGAGACCGATTACACAAACTCGGTGAGACCGATTTGGTAATAAGCTTTCCAGAGAGTTGGTCAGGTAAACTCGGTGGGACTGATTTGCTCTTTTCGGTGAGACCGAAATGTTACAAAAAGGAAACAGAGAGTTTACATTGCAATCTCGGTGGGACGGATCGCTCACATCGGTTAGACCGAAACGTTACGAAGGGAAACAGAGAGATTTCAACCCCATCTCGGTGAGATCGAGATCCCTATCGGTAAGACCGATTTGCTTAGGGTTTGTGGCAGTGGCTATGACTTTTGGAATCGGTGGCGCCGGATAGAAAGAATCGGTGTGACCAATTTTGGCTTTAGGTTTAGGTCATTTGTGGATGTGGGAAAGTAGTTGAGGGTTTTGGAGCATATCACTAAGCACATGAAGCAAGAGGCTTATTAAGCAACACCTCATCCCTTCTTAACAGTATTGGCTTTTCCTATAGACTCAATGTGATCTTGGATCACTAAAATGTAAAATGAAGAGTCTTGAGCTTTTGAGCTTGAGACAATCCTTTGTCCTTAGTATTTTGAGGGATCCACTTTCATCATCCATGCCATGCCATTCATTGAGCTTCCCTGAAATAATAGTCTTGGAATAGCATTAGCTCAATGAGCTATATGTTGTTATGAATTACCAAAACCACCTAGGGATAGTTGCACTTTCAATCTCCCCCTTTTTGGTAATTGATGAGAACATATAGATCAAAGCTTCGACAAATGATATAAGATTTAAATAACTCGTCGCTTTGAGAAGTATGTGATAAGCAAGAGCTCCCCCTAAATTTGTGCATAGTTTTAGATTTGCTTTGGACTGCAAATGCACAATGAATTAGGCTCATGGGTTACTCTTCCATGTCACATACATCTTGGTGGAGCGCTCAAAATAGTAAGCAATGAATACATGCACTCATCACAATGCATAGTGAGTAATCACATAAGATAGATAGGATAATATCAAGCATGCATAAGTGTAGCTTATGATCAAACACATGATCATCAATGTCTCACAAGCATAGTATCTCAACCAAAAGCAAACAAAGATTGAAAAACCACCAAATAAAGCAAGAGAGAACAAAAGAAACACTCTCTCTCTCGAAGCCTATGATCTATACATTTTTCTCCCCCTTTGGCAACAAGTTACCAAAAAGTTCATAGAAAATGCATAGTGCTAAATTGACTCTCAGGCTTGATCTTTAGGTGGTGGTGTAGAGATGGCTCTTGGATGAAGACTTCAGTTGAAGTAGATGGAGCTGGAGCTGATGAAGGTGCTGCAGCTGGTGGCACAGAGGCTATAGCTGGTGCAGATGAAGTTGCTTTTGTGTCAGGAACTGGCACAACTGATGACCTCTGGGCTCTAGGCACTATGGCAAATGCATCAGTTGTTGTTTTGCCCTTCCTCTCCTGCATGTCATCTTGTAGTTCCTCTACTTCAGACTGAATCTCAGTTACTTTCACATCTAAGTTATAGAACTTTTGTTCTATGATTCTCTCCAAGCTCTCCTAATTTTGAGTGAGGGTGGCCAATCTCTTCTCAATCCTCAGGGTTGACGCTATCAAGTAACCAAGCTGCTCCTGTTTGTTCTTCAAGAAATACTCAGATGCCTCCTCTTGAGTTGGCATCTTGGCATCCTTCTCCCTCTTTGCCTTCTCCTTCTTCTCCTGAGCTTGAACTGATTGTGGATCATCTTCATTCATGACAACCTCATTGTCCTCAAAGTCTGGATAAAGTGGAAAGTGTTCCTTATCCAACTGATATTTTCCTGTGCCCATCTTTGAGTTTATCAATTTTTGAATCTGAGGTGCATATCCATAGCTCCTCTTCTGATCTGCTGCAGTCCTCTTGATAGTTTCAATGATCAGGCTCATGACTTTAAACTTCTGTGGCACATCAAACACATGCAACATGTTGATGGAATGCCCTCTGATCATGTTATGGTCACCAGACTTTGGCAACAAAGTGTGCACAGGAATCAATTTATAGTTGGCAACCCCGATGAGAAAAGTAAACTGATCCAAACTTGTGAGTTCCTAATGCCTTGTCTGGAATTTCCTTGTACATGTGAGCCATTGAATTGTGATCCATTTTCTTCTTTGCATAAATGTCTAGGTCATCCTCATTTTCTTCTGGGGCATTTATCAGCTTTGCCCACTCCTCAACAGTTGACTGGTACCTTGTACCTTCAGACATCCAAACAATTATTCCATCTGGGTAAAAGTGTGTTGTGGAGTAGAACTGCATGATAAGCTCATCATTCCAATTTGTGAGCTTTTGCCCGACAAAATCTGCAACTCCACAAGCAACAAAGCTATCTTGCACTCCAGGATAGTGCTGTTCATTTTCCTTCATGTAGGTCCAGTCGACCCACCTCATATCACAAACTATGGGCTTCTTGTCCAACAAGATTGTCTCATAGAAGTCCTGTTGTTCCTTTGTATGGAACCTGTAATCAACAGCAGTTCTTCTCCTTGAAGCATATGGATCTGCCATCCTCCATATCCTCAATCCTGAGTCCTTCCTGATTCTCATGTCCTCAGCCACAGGATGGGCATCATTGTGGTCTGGTATCTTTGGCTTGAGCTTCCTCAGAACTTGTCCTTCATCTTCCTCCTCAGCAACATCAGGCACTGGGGCCTTGTTCTTTTCAGCAGCTTGAATACTCCTGGTATTCCTATTTGGTGCAGACTTGGCCTTGGAGGCAGCTTTGGGTGCTTCCTTGGGCTTGGATGTTGCAGCCCCTGATCTAATAGCATCACCCATAAGCTTTGGTGCCTTTGGTGCTGGTGTAGCAAGCTCTTCCTCTTCCATCATGGAAGCTTGCCCAACAACTCTGGCCATGGTCTTCTTGACCCTTTCCTTTCTTTTCTTCCCTTCTGTAGGAGCTGGTTGTTTGGGTTGGGTTTCCAAAGAAACTTGTGTAGACACTCTGGCTTTGGACATTGGTTGTCTTCCTGCAGGCCTTCTGGTCTTCATGACCCTTTCCTTCTTGAGCACCTCTTTCTTGGAAGTTGCCTCATCTTCCTCAGCTTTGTAATCTTCATCCTCTGAATCTGAAGTTCTTTTCCTCCTTTGCCTAGTTGCAGCCTTTGGCAAATTGCTAGGAGTATTCATCTGAAGTTGAGGGACTAGTGCCCACACTTAAGTTCATCTGCTCTTCTGACCTGTTCTGGCTGTCACTTTAATCAGACATATTGCAAAAGCTGACTGCTGACCCTATGAAGAGTTATAGATGAGATAGAAAAGATGAGCATCACAAAATGCAGAGGTTTTTGCAAAAGAATGACTCAAAAGTTCAGTCTTAGTTTTCCACAGAAAGCATTTTGGATGCACCGATTTTCATACTCGGTGATACCGAAGCAGTTTTTGGAACCTAAACTGATGATCTCGGTTGGACCGAGTTTCAGTTTGGTGGCACCGAGACTGCTAGGGTTTCACAGAATCCTCAAATCGGTTGCACCGATTAGTAATTCTCGGTCAGACCGAGAGTCACTAGTGCAATGGCATAAGCCAAATCGGTGAGACCGAGTTTTTCAACTCGGTGGGTCCGAGATGGTTTTGGCGGAAACCTAAACCTAAAAATTTGAATCACATCAAATCTATAAACTACTTTGGCTGGATAGAAGAGTTGCAATCTTGGCAAGAATCAATATGAAAACAATGTGCTAGGAATCAGACATGGATAGCACAAAGATCAAGTCCATACCCTAACTTGGCGGTGGACTTGCTACGGCGGCAACGGCGGGGACGAAATCCGTTGACGACGGCGAAGACCAGCGGCTGTGGAGGCTGTCGGCGGCGAGGAGACGATCCGGAGACCACGATGGCGGAAGCGAGCTGTTGCGGGTGAAGGGTTTCGGAGAAATTTCCAAAATTTTGCCCGTGGCTATATATAGCTCGACCACAGCCGGTGTGACCGAGTGGAACAACTTGGTGGCACCGAGATGCATAACTGTGTTCGATTCTGACCAAATCGGTGAGACCGAAAAGTTCAAATCAGTTGCACCGAGATTGAAAACTCAGATCAACTTGATGATCTCGGTAGGACCGAAATGGAAGGATCGGTCGGACCGAGAATCACTAACGAGTTTTGGAAGTTTAAGTCTATGACTTAATCGGTGACTCCGAGTGCTCCTCACACAGAGTGGTTCGAATCTGAGTTGATCAAATTTTGTGATGTAGCATGAATAGAGTTTGAGACGAGAAAATCATAGATAGCTAAAGAAGGTTCTTAGGCATTCTTGTCCATCCACTTGGCACAAAGAGGAGAATCCAGACAAACAAAACAACAAGTGGATGCCCTTGAATGAGTAAAATATGCACCAACATGCTCACACAATAAGATGGCAATTGAAATATGTGGCAAAGCATGCACAACCAATTCTAGCATCTATCAAGCAATTGGCGATGACTAGGTCATCTATATATGAGTATATTGACTTAGGAGTCAAATGCGAACATTTGATCATAGGTCATACTCATCGTTTAAGCTCAAGTGGGGTTACCACTTTTACATAATGCATTAATGTGTTCACACCATTAGAGTTGCTTTGACTCAATTCTTAGAGTTAAGCTCCCCTAGATGTGAGATCCCCCTTAGAGGGATGAACTAACCTTGGGTTTTGTCGATGATGACTTCATGTAGGTGTTGAAGATGTAGATGCTCAATGTTGATGTAGATCATTTGGAGCAATCCTTTGGAGTGAGTTGCACTTTCAACTTGCCTCATTGGGTTAGTCCCACAAGGAACAAACAAAAATATCCATAGACATAGAGTGATGCACACACAAGATGATGTCCATGAAAACATTAGGTTACCTTGTCCCTTGCCTTACCAACATGAGGGTTTGTGACTCCTTGAACTAGTGCAAGATGTGAAAGTTGATTGCACTTGTTCTTGCCAAAATGATATGAGTGAAGAATGTTGACGGAGTCACCCTCAAGAACTATCTAGTTCTTCTTCTTCGGGATCCACATCATCTTGATGGGAATCCTTGGAGTTGTAGTTGTACTTGATGAAGTAGAACTTGACGTAGTCTTGGGGACCCAACTGAACGAGGCTTTAGGTGCTTCTTCAAATGCATCAATCTCTTCTTGAAGCTTGTCCTTGCCTTTGTTCTTCTGGTCTTGTGGTGGAAGATCATCTTGAGCTTGTGTCCCCTTGAAGGAAGTAGGATCATACTTCTGTTGTTGAGGAACAAACTTTGTCTTGGGGTATTGATCTTCTTCCCACTCAACTCCATTGGCGTTGAACTTTCGTTCAAAACCAACACCTTGATTATTCCAGTGCCTTCCTTGCTTGCGTACAATTTCCTCGAATTGCTTACTCCCGGCAAGGCTCTTGTAAACACCTTTCTCTATAATTCCGTTCAATAAACTATTTTCTTGCTCAAGTGTAACTTGTCTAAGAGAATCATTAGTGGAATCACGAGAACTACTAGAAGCAACAACATTGGTTTTAACATTATTATTGTTACTACTAGAGGAAGTATCTTTCTTGTAGTTGTTACTAGACTTGACTTGAGGCATGTAAGTAGATAAGAGTAAACGCTTGGCAATGTAAGAAGTACTTTTCTTGCGGAGATCATCATTGATTGCCTTTAAGAACTCATGCTCTTGCTCAAGATTGAGCTTTTCAAAGAGTAACTTCTCATGAGCCCTTAAAAGTTCTCGATGATCTTCGAAGATAGTTTCATGAGCCAACTTAAGAGTGTTTAGTTCTTTAGTTAGAAGCTCAATTTTCTCCTTATCATTGTCATTTGTTTGATTAGCATGATTAATTGATGTTTCATCATAGTATTCATCACTAGAGTTGTCAACTAGTAAATCATCGTCCACAAGCAAGTCATCTTCATCACTATTGAAATCAACATACTCGGGATGTGTTACCTTTGGACCTTTGGCCATGAAGCATCTTCCAATTCCTTCATTTGGTGAATCAAATATGTCGTAGGAGTTGGTTGACACAAGTGCTAGACCGGAAACACCTTCATCTTGAGTATATTCGGAGTCGGAGTGATAGTTTCTCTTGAAGTGATTGTCGGAGTCGGAGCCGGAAACCCATTCACCAACATGAGCTTGATGTCTTCGTTTTGTGTAGCTCCTTGATGACTTGTCCTTCCTTTCCGAATCCTTACTTCTCCGTGAGGGTCTTCGTTCATAACGATCATCTCTACTCCTTCTCTCTCTTGGTGGTGATTCTTCTCTTTTGCTTCTTCTTTTTGGAGAATCTTCTCTTCTTTTGTACGGTTCCGTACACTCATTGGAGTAGTGTCCGGGTCTCCCACTATTGTAGCAATTGCGCTCTCGACTAGAAGATCTCTTGTCATTGTAAGACCTTGACTTGGAGCTTCTTTATTTGCTTCTACTTTTGTAGAACTTGTTGAAGTTCTTCACCATTAAGCTCAATTCTTCATTGAAGGTTGGTTTCTCACTTGATGATGTGGGGGCTTCACTTGAGGCTTTGTAAGCACCACTTGACTTGTTGTGAAGTTCCTCCTTATCCTTGAGTGACATCTCATGAGCAACAATCCTTCCAATGACTTCCGTTGGCTTGAGATCTTTGTAGTTTGGCATCATTTGGATCAATGTGCACACGGTATCATACTTTCCATCCAATGCCCTTAGGATTTTCTTGATGATGAATTTGTCGGTCATCTCTTCACTCCCTAAGCCGGCAATCTCATTTGTGATAAGAGCAAGCCTATAGTACATTTCAACGACACCTTCACCATCCTTCATTTTGAACTTGTCAAGCTGACTTTGGAGCACATCCAACTTGGATTCCTTGACGGACTCGGTACCTTCATGCATATCAATCAAAGTATCCCAAATTTCCTTTGCATTCTCAAGACGGCTGATTTTGTTGAATTCTTCAGGGCACAATCCGTTGAAGATGATGTCACATGCTTGAGTGTTGTATTGTAGCATCTTCAATTCTTCCGCATTAGCTTCACGGTTTGGTTCTCTCCCATCGAAGAATTCACCTTGCAAGCCAATACAAATAATTTCCCAAACGGCGGGGTTATGTCCAAGAATATGCATTTTCATCTTATGCTTCCAACTAGCAAAATTAGTACCATCAAAGTAAGGACCTCTACGGTGATAATTTCCCTCGCTAGACGCCATACTCTCCTAGGTTGTGAAACCAAGGCTATGACCACCAAAAGCTATGGAAATCAAAGCAAATGGAGACCAATGCTGATACCACTTGTAGGACCTTGAAGTATGTCTAGAGGGGGTGATGAGACTACTTGACCAATAAAAACTTAACCTTTTCCCAATTTTATAGTTTGGCAGATTTTAGCTATTTTAGGACAAGTCAAGCAATCATCACACAATTCAAGCAAGCATGCAAAGAGTATATAGGCAGCGGAAATTAAAGCATGCAACTTGCAAGAAAGTAAAGGGAAGGGTTTGTAGAGATCGAACGCAATTGGAGACACGGATGTTTTTGGCGTGGTTCCGATAGGTGGTGCTATCGTACCTCCACGTTGATGGAGACTTCAACACGCGAAGGGTAACAGTTGCGCGAGTCCATGGAGGGCTCCACCTACGAAGGGTCCACGAAGAAGCAACCTTGTCTATCCCACCATGGCCGTCGCCCACGAAGGACTTGCCTCACTAGCGGTAGATCTTCACGAAGTAGGCGATCTCCTTGCCCTTACAAACTCCTTGGTTCAACTCCACAATCTTGTCGGAGGCTCCCAAGTGACACCTAGCAAATCTAGGAGACACCACTCTCCAAGAAGTAACAAATGGTGTGTTGATAATGAACTCCTTGCTCTTGTGCTTCAAATGATAGTCTCCCCAACACTCAACTCTCTCTCATACGATTTGGATCTGGTGGAAAGAGGGTTTGAGTGGAAAGCAACTTGGGGAAGGCTAGAGATCAAGATTCATATGGTAGGAATGGAATATCTTGGCCTCAACACATGAGTAGGTGGTTCTCTCTCGTAAATGGTAAGTTGGAAGTGTAGGTTTAGTCTCGATGGCTCTCTCCACGAATGAAGAGGAGGTGGAGGGGTATATATAGCCTCCACACAAAATCTAACCGTTACACACAATTTACCAAACTCGGTGGGACCGAATAGTTAAACTCGGTCGGACCGATTTAGTAAACCTAGTGACCGTTAGTGATTTTCGATGGGAGTGACATGCATCTCGGTGAGACCGATTCGGTTAGGGTTAGGGCATAACGTAATCTTGGTGAGACCGATTACACAAACTCGGTGAGACCGATTTGGTAATAAGCTTTCCAGAGAGTTGGTCAGGTAAACTCGGTGGGACTGATTTGCTCTTTTCGGTGAGACCGAAATGTTACAAAAAGGAAACAGAGAGTTTACATTGCAATCTCGGTGGGACCGATCGCTCACTTCGGTTAGACTGAAATGTTACGAAGGGAAACAGAGAGATTTCAACCCCATCTCGGTGAGACCGAGATCCCTATCGGTAAGACCGATTTGCTTAGGGTTTGTGGTAGTGGCTATGACTTTTGGAATCGGTGGCGCCAGATAGAAAGAATCGGTGTGACCGATTTTGGCTTTAGGTTTAGGTCATTTGTGGATGTGGGAAAGTAGTTGAGGGTTTTAGAGCATATCACTAAGCACATGAAGCAAGAGGCTCATTAAGCAACACCTCATCCCTTCTTAATAGTATTGGCTTTTCCTATAGACTCAATGTGATCTTGGATCACTAAAATGTAAAATGAAGAGTCTTGAGCTTTTGAGCTTGAGCCAATCCTTTGTCCTTAGTATTTTGAGGGATCCACTTTCATCATCCATGCCATGCCATTCATTGAGCTTCCCTGAAATAATAGTCTTGGAATAGCATTAGCTCAATGAGCTATATGTTGTTATGAATTACCAAAACCACCTAGATATAGTTGCACTTTCAAATCCCAACTGGGCTGTTACATTAGATGGAGCGCCGGACTCGTCTAACCGTGTCCGTGGTCTTAACGACCGGCCCTTAGTCCTGGTTGGAGGGACCGCTCATTGTTTAGCTGCTAGAGCTGCCACATATTCTTCCGCGCGTAAGGAACGCTCTGTGTTTCCGCTAACTGTGATGACGCCAAGTGGATCGGGCATCTTAAGTTTAAGGTAGGCGTAATGCGGTACTACGTTAAAAAGAGCAAAGGTCGTTCGTCCGAGTAGTGCATGATAGCCACTCCGGAATGGAGCGATGTCGAAGGTTAATTCCTCGCTTCTGAAGTTGTCGGGGGAACCGAGTACAACCTCTAGTACTAGAGAGCCCGTACAGTGGGCCTGAACGTCTGGTATTACTCCTTTAAAGGCAGTGTTACTTAGGATGATCCTTGAAGGGTCTATCCCCATTTTGCGGATAGTGTCCTGATATATCAGGTTTAGACTACTGCCGCCGTCCATGAGGACTCGTGTGAGATGGTATCCGTCTATTATTGTGTCGAGCACCAAGGCAGCTGATCCTCCGTGCCGGACACTAGTCGGATGGTCCCTGCGATCGAAGGTGATCGAGCAGGCCGACCAGGGATTGAATTTTGGGGCAACGGGCTCAACAGCGTAAACGTCTCGAAGTGCGCGTTTGCACGTTCAATTTTGAATATGAGTTACGCAAATCATATTCACTGTTTTGACTTCTGGTGGGAAATTTTTCTGTCCCCCAGTATTCGGCTGACGAGGCTCATCCTCGTCTTCACTTGGCGTCTCCCTCCCCTTTTGTTCGGCATTCAGCTTGCCGGCCTGCTTGAAAACCCAACACTCTCTGTGGGTGTGGTTTGTAGGTTTTTCGGGGGTGCCGTGAATCTGACATAATTTGTCTAGAATCTTGTTTAGGCTGGGTGGTCCATCTCTGCTGCCTTTAAATGGCTTTTTCTGTTGACTGGGTCGGGAGCCCCTGAATCCGGCGTTGACCGTCGTGTTCTCTGGGCTGCCATCATTGTTTCGACGCTTATTTTTGTTGTGTCACGGTTTCCGTTGCCATCCTTGACTTCGGATGTGCTTGGGTCGCTGGTGCCGCTATGGGCCAGCCAGCTGTCCTCGCCTGCGCAAAAGCAGGTCATAAGGCTTGTTAAGGCTGCCATTATCTTCGGCTTTTCTTGGCCGAGGTGTCTGGAAAGCCATTCATCCTGGATACTGTGTTTGAAAGCTGCTAAGGCTTCCACGTCCGGGCAATCGACTATTTGATTCTTCTTAGTAAGAAATCTGTTCCAGAGCTTTCGGGCTAACTCTTTGGGTTGTTGAATTATGTGACTTAGGTCGTCGGCGTCCGGAGGCGGACATATGTCCCTTGAAAATTGGCCCTGAAAGCATCCTCGAGCTCTTCCCAACTTCCAATTGAGTTTTCATGAAGGCTTTTTAACCAGTGCCGAGCTGGTCCCTTTAATTTGAGGGGTAGGTATTTAATGGCATGGAGATCGTCTCCGCGCGCCATGTGGATATGAAGGATAAAGTCACGGATCCGCACCTCGTGGTCATGATTCCGTCATATGCCTTTATATTCACAGGCTTAAATGCTTCCGGAAATTCATGGTCCAACACCTCATCGGTGAAGCATAGGGGGTGTGCGGCACCCCTGTATTTGGACGTGTCATGGCATGCTGTCGATGGTTGTTGTGTTCGGTTTTGATTCCTAGCTGGCGCTCGATCAATGTGATCATTTCGGTAGCTCCGATCCTGTGCCGGAGCGCGCTTCCTAGATCCATAGATGGATCTGGCCAAACCGGACTTTTTGTCCAGGAGCTCGCGTAAATCGTGTGCTGACTTGTGTGCGGCGCCATTAGCCATATTATCACGGCCACGGGGTGGTCGGTCCGGCTGATCGGCCGTTTTCGGCTGAATGGGCTCTATGGCCTTGTCGTCGAATTCGGGCAGCAGCTTGCGCTTTGGATAGCTCTTTGTGTGACGATCGTCGCCGTATTTTTCTTCTGTGTCGAGCACTTTGTTCCATCTGCGGTTGAGTGTATCCTGCGCGGCTTTAAGCCTTTGCTTCTGCTTCTTTAGGCTCCTCGCGGTGGCGATAAGCCTTTTGTGGAGGTTCTCTTGTTCCAAGAGCTTTTCTGGGATGATGAGTGCATCATCGTCTGGGCTGTTCTCTTCTCCGGAGACATGTTAGTGGATTTTACCCTCGGGATCGGCGTTATCTGACGTCGGCTCCGGACTATGCTCCTTGTCCCCTGGCTCATCCTGCTCCATCGCTGAGTCCATGCGGTCGTCGTTTCCTTTGGAGTCAGCCGGGGTATTATTATTTCTTGCGCTGTTGTTGCTGTTTTTACTGTGGCCGGATTTGGAGCGGCGTCTATGGCGCCGCTTTGGTGGCTTGTCGAGGGGATTATCCTTTGTTGTATCGTCACCGTCGCCTTCTTTTGGTGTGTCCACCATATATATATATATATATTTCGTATGATGAGGTGGCAGTCCAGCGCCCAGTGGGCGGGGGTTCTTGTTCTTCTCCTGTGTTGTCGTACATACCGTCGACGTCTTCGGAGTCGAAATCGAGCGTGTCGGTTAAGTTGTCGACAGTGGCTATGAAGTGGGTGGTGGGTGGGGAACGAATTTCTTCGTCATCCACTTCCCACTTGAGCCGAACATAGTTCGGCCAGGAATCTCTTGACAAGGAAAGAGACTTTAATGAGTTTAGCACATCACCTAAGGGCGAGTGCCGAAAAATATCCGCGGCAGTGAACTCCGTAACTGGTGCCCAATCAGATTCGATAGGCACGGACGCACGCGGTTTGGATCATGTGGCCGGAGACGAGTCCGAGGGTCCAATGACACCACCCTCAAAGAAGGTGGCGTCAGTGTTCGGCTCGAACGCCGATGAGTGTGCGGATTCCGTGGTGGGGTCCATCCACCCACCCTCGGAAGGCACGATCAGCTCCGGATCGATTCCTGGTGCCACCGCAGGCGCGATCTCCCGAATACTTTTCGACGGCAGATCAAAGTCATGCCCGTCGTGACCGTTCGGCATGCCTGGCATGGGCTCAAATCCGTCGAAGACCAAGTCTCCCCGGATGTCGGCAGTATAGTTTAAGCTTCCAAACCTGACACGATGGCGGGCGTAGCTATCGATCTGCTCCAGATGGCCAAGAGAATTGGCCCGCAGTACGAAGCCGCCGAATACGAAGATCTGTCAGGGAAGGAAAACCTCCCCCTGGACCGCATCATTGAAGATGATCGAAGGAGCCATCAAGCCTTGCAGCGGCGGCATAGCGGAACCCTCAATGAAAACACGAATGTCGGTGTCAAAACCGGCGGATCTCGTGTAGGGGGTCCCGAACTGTGCGTCTAAGGCTAATGGTAACAGGAGGCAGGGGACACGATGTTTTACCCAGGTTCGGGCCCTCTCGACGGAGCTAATACCCTACTTCCTTCTTGATTGATCTTGATGATATGAGTATTACAAGAGTTGATCTACCACGAGATCGTAGAGGCTAAACCCTAGAAGCTAGCCTATCATTATGATTGTTGTTGTCCTACGGACTAATCCCTCCAGTTTATATAGACATCCGGGGGGGCTAGGGTTACACAGAGTCGGTTATAGAGAAGGAAATCTACATATCCGAATATCCAAGCTTGCCTTCCACGCAAAGGAGAGTCCCATCCGGAAACGGGACGGAGTCTTCAATCTTGTATCTTCATAGTCCAACAGTCCGGCCAAAGTATATAGTCCGGCTGTCCGAGGACCCCTTAATCCAGGACTCCCTCACCCGCTATGGCTTAGCATTCTCAAAGCTAAATACTTCCCTGAGTCTAGCCCCATGTTCGAACGGGCGTCAGGCGTCTCCTAATTCTGGCAAGATCTCGTCAAAATGCGCCAGTTTTTCTATTCCCTGGTCAAATTTGTAGTCCAGAATGGTAAATCTACTCGCTTTTGGTTAGATTGGTGATGTGGGGAAGCCACTCTTGCGGTGACATTCCCGGTTATATTTTCTTATTGTCCTGACCCGGAGATCTCCATCTTCGAGCTCTCGGTGAATAATTGGGACCTGGACCTTCAAAGGACGCTCTCTCCTGAAGAGCTGGAAGATTGGCACCGTCTTACGGCTTGCTTCGCTTTGCTCTCGGAGGAAGTGTACTCGGTGGTCTGGCCTCACTCTGCCTCTGGTCGCTTTTCGGTTAAATCCCTATATGCTAAATTGAGTTCGGGCTCTCCTACTTCCAAGTTCAAGTGCATATGGAGTGCCCGCGTCCCCCCTAAGATCAAAAATTTTCTGTGGCAAGCTTTCCGTGGGAAGCTTCCCGCGGCGGACCAAATCCAGAAAAGGAACGGCCCTGGTTCGGATAGATGCGCCTTGTGTGGGGAACTTGAAAACACGGAGCACATTTTCTTCCGGTGCTGCTTGGCTAAATTTGTTTGGTGTTGTATCCGTTCGTGGCTCCAAGTGTCTTGGAATCCTTTTTCTTTCGAGGAGTTTAGGGCCCTGGTCAGCGGCTTATCTGGAAATTCAAAACGGGTTTTCTGGGTGGGGTTTGCAGCGATCTGTTGGTCGTTGTGTGGACTACTAGAACCAAGTTTACCATCGAGCATATCTTCCCGGCTAATCCTGTTGATTGCTTATTTAAAACTGACATATTCTTACAGCAGTGGAGATCATTGACTAGGGATGCTGATCACAAGGCCTTCGATACTATGTCGTCCAAGATTCGGGCTACAACATGAAGCTTCTTAGATCATGGCGACTCCTTCCTCTCGTCCTATCTCTGGCCTGTGTGCCATGTTTGGCTTGATAGCCATGTATTAGAACTCCTTTTCTTTCGCCTGCCCTGTTACTGTGGTTGCTTGGTTTGCTGGTTGTGCTACTCTACCTGCTGGCTTTATTTATAAAGTCGGACGTATGCCTTTTATCTAAAAAAAGAATATTTTGAGTCCTTGGAATGTGGATGACATCACAAGAGCTGAGACCAGAAGTAGAGTTGAAGATTTCTGCAAGGAATGGCCTGATACTCCAATGACTTGGGCTAGCTAGAAGGCTTCTAGCTTTCACAGCTTCCACCAAAATCCTGCAATCCGAGAAGAAAGAAACAGAGGTCCATCCCAAAGCCTTGGTCGCCTTCAAAGCAAGCAGTAGAGCCATAGCTTCAGCCTGTAAAACTGAAAACACATCCAGGGTAGCCCCTTGAATGAAAATAGAGTGTTGAGTAAATGGTTATTTTAGGAATAATCCAAAGGTGGCCTCATTCCCTGCAACAGAAGGATTAAAAGCTGCATCTACATATGCTGATACACCTGCAGGTTGCATAGACATATTTGTACTTGGAACTTTATTAGTAGAGGGCTTGGTTTCCCTGCATTCCTCTTCTGAAGTATTTTCTAAACCTGCACTTAGCATTGCTTTTGTGGCATATATAACCTGCAAAGGAGACCAAGTTTTCTTCTTGAAAAGTAAACCATTTCTAGCTTTCCAAATATTCCATAGTAATGAGAAGACAGTAGCTATGTTTAAATCAGCATGTAGAGAGGACAAAATTGACTGAATAAAAGAGGAAGGGTAAAGAGTAGGATCTAAAGCTTCAGTTTTGAGACCATAACTGAAACCGACCGACCTTGAAAAATTACAATGGAAGAAAAGATGTGAGTCGGTTTCAGTCTGTCCACACCTGCAACACTATTTTTAATATGTCTGGAATATCTAGAAGCCCTTAATCCAGATGAAATAGCCCTTCTAATGAGAAGCCAAGAAAAAGTTTTTACTCTAGGAGCAATATCTTTAACTTTTTCAAACCTGATTAAGCATGTTGATTTCTTGATCCGTAATTACTCTATTCCGAGTTGTTGAGTGAGATCGAACATCCTGCAAAAAAAATTATATGCACTCTTGGTAGTACAATTTGCACTAGGAGTATGAATCCAACACATAACATCATTAAAGTTAGCATTGATAATGGGAATGTTCAAAATATCATTTTAAAAAGACTCATCAAAGAAAAACTAATTTTCTCCTCATCCCAAAGTTTATATTTGGGCTGCCAAAGGTCACTAATAACACTTGGACAAGGTCTCTCCAAATCTGGTTTCAAATGGTCATAAATATTCTTCCATTTGCAATTTGGAGATGACAAGATTTAAGCATCTGTGGAAGGATTTTAAGGACAGAGGCCCAAAACGCAGATTTAGGTACTGAGATAGGAGCTTTCCAAATGGATGTGTTATGGAAATATTTAGCTTTAAGTATTTTTGCAACCAAGGAAGAAGGATCTTTGATAATGCGCCAAGCCACATTGGCCACAAGAGATTTGTTCATTAAAAAAGATCTCTAATACCCAACCCCCTTCATGAATCGGTTTAAAAATATCATCCCAAGCTCTAAGACAAAGTAGTTTAGACTTATTATTTTTGTCAATACCTGTCCACCAGAACTTCCTAATAATAGAGGTGAGCTTATTAATAGTGGACTTACTTAACACAATATTAGACATATAATACACAGCAAGAGAGGCAAACACAGATTTGATAAGAGTAAGTCTCCCTGCATGAGATAACCTGTTAGCTTTATAGAAATTTAGTTTGGCTTTAAATTTTTTAAATAATGAAATTATAGGCCACAGATCTATTTTTGCCAGGTAAAATGAGAGGATGGCCAAGGTGAGTAGTATTATGATCCATATTTGGAACAGGGAAGATATTCTTAATTTGGCTTATCAGATTATCATTCGTATTATTACTAAAAAGTATGGCAGATTTATTCCTGTTAGGAGTTTGACCAGAAACAGCACAAAACTGATTGATAATAGTAGCAATAATAGCTGGCTTGGCTTGATGATACTACACTGTTTCAATCGGGAGGCTGGATATTTCAGCGCACGAAACATCCATCCATGGAAGTCATTGCTGCCATATGGATAAATAATCTGCGCCAAGTAAAATCTAGACAACTCACCGGACTTCAATTGACACGTATGTACTACCCTACGCCCCTACTGATCTGTACCTACCTATTAGTAAAACTAGATGAATACCCCGCGCGTTGCTGCGGGACTTTTAGTAGGCTTTCAAGTGTTGAACAGAATCATTAAGAAGTTGTTTCCCTTTTTTAAAAATTAAGAAGTTGTTTCTTACAAATAGTGCACTGGTTTCTTTTGGTTTTTTCGCAAGAAATTGACATGTGGTTAAGTACGTACTAAACATAACAGAGGCTTTGTGATTTCCTCAATGTAGAGGTTATGTAGAAATATAAAAGATATTTTGATAAACATGGGTATTTGTCGAAGGAAGATGTATCGAGAGGTCATTTCATTTTGCAAGCTAAAGATTGACATGACACATGAATGGAGTTTTCATTCAGTAAATAGTGTAGAACTGCAGGTATAGCAAGCAAATCAAATTAATTTCCAGCAACGGGCCATCTCCTTAATATTGCTTAAAAAAGTATTACCGTAAGTATGCAAAAAAAAGAAACCAAAATTAGTTACTAAGTCGTGTGCACAAAAAGAAACCAAAATAAGCTGCTATATATAACCATATTCTCCTAACCTAATTAGTGACCACAAATTAGATATATGCATCACCGATTGCAACCTGTAGAGACTACTTTAGTCTTTCCTTTGTGATGAATCAAACAAAAATTTAAATCCACCTTAGGCAAGATAAATAAAAACTTCTCCAAAGGGATCAGCAAATTGATGGTCATTACCTGGTCAAATTGAGCTCTGCTACAAAAATAAGTGCTCTGCTGCAACGAAATGTAAGGAAATCACCAACCTGCAAATTCTTGAGTTAGGGTGTGTATGCACTATCAATGTTTGCAGTAAGTTAGATCAGAATCAAAATGAAAAAGTGACCACTTACAGACTTACATATCCTGCTTTTGTAATAGGATGATGTGTTGTTCCCTGTAATTTTGTCAAAGAAAACATTAGCTTGTCGAAAGAAAGAAAACATTAGCTTGTCCAAAGATGTGACGTGCTGATAAACTGGAATAAATGACCGCACCACAAACTCATAATTTACAATATTGTAGTAGCCTATAAGTTCGCCTGTAAAGAAGAACGTACATGTATTTTTGTTTCAGTTTTGCCACTTTCCCCACAGAAGCCAGAGTACTTGTCATAGCATTGTAGGAGCAGCTCCACATGATGATCCTTCCGTAATTGGCCACGCTTCCAACAACGCTAGAACACCTGTGATAGGAGTGTGTCCGTGTTGATGAACCCACTACCTGCAACATCCAACGACACTGGCAGGCTGCCCAACGACTATGCCGGTGGGGTTGAGCAGCTCTCCTTTCACCTAAACTCCCTCACATGTCGCTGGCTACGGGTTGGCCCTCCGTCCCTGCCATTGGTGACATGCCCGACAAGGACGAAACTCCCAGGCAGAGCAAGGGACACGGGCCGCTGCTGCTCCCAGAGGTCGTGCCACCATGATGGGAGGACATCGATGTGAATAGTCGACTTGATTAGCAGCAGCCTCGGACTCTGCAGCAGCAACACATCTATAATACCTAAATAGTTCATCCCCACTATCCTATTTCTCTTAACATGCAATATATCCACCTCATCACACATGCCCCACACATGCCACCTTCTTTTTCACTTCACCGCATGTGCCACATCAGCCACTCGCTCTGATAAAAAATTATTTCCAACAAACAGCCGAAGAGTTCACTCACAAAAAAAACAAAGGGCCAAGCTTTTGGAACAGACGCGGCATTTGAAGAGCCATGATCGTTCAGCCGAAGAGCCAAGCTTCTGAAACCAACGCGGGGTATGTACCACCGCTCCTTCTCAGTCCTTCTCCCCCTCCTACCTTACCCCATCCGCTCGACCAAGATTTGAAAGGGACGATGATGCGACATGGAGGCACTGGCCCAGATTTAAAGATGCCAAAACATGTAAATAAAAGGAACGATCATGTCTCTTCGGATCCCCGCGTTGGTTAGCTTGGCCCTTCGTTTTTTTTGTGAGTGAACTCTTTGGCTGTTTGTTGGAAATAATTTTTTATCAGAGCAGAGTGGCTGATGTGGCACATGCGGTGAAGTGAAAAAGAAGGTGGCATGTGTGGGGCATGTGTGATGAGGTGGATAGGTTGCATGTCAAGAAAAATAGGATAGTGAGGATGAACTATTTAGGTATTATAGATATGTATTTTTGGTCCGTCATACTACTACTTTGCAGAAACCCCAATGACATTTTTTATACTAAACACGTGGTCCTATTTTTTTAAACGGTAAAAAAAAGTTTGAAACAAAAAATTATTGAGTTTTTTTAGAAATGAAAAAAAAAACATTGATTCTGATGAGGATCAAACCCACAATCTCCACCTATTTGTACGCAAGGGCCCAACCAGCTACGCTAGGGCCCAACCAGCTACGCTAGCACTTGCTTTCATGAAAATAGAGGCTTGCTTGTTAATGAAAGCCTATCTGGGACGCACACGCCCCACCAATTATTACTTTTCAGATTTTAGTCCTCCTCCTCTTATGTTTATTTCTAGGAATTGCGGGCATCATCTAAAAAATGTTACTGAGGCCCTCCTGAATGCTCCACCTTGTACATGTGCTAAGACTACCCACGATGGGAGTAACATAGATAATAACATCACACATATTTAGGCAAAATAGATCATGTGGCAAGTAATTAATAAAGAAAGAGAGTCATGTGGTAACATAACTAGTTAGTAGTAGTATGAGTAACATCACACATATCAAGGCAAGATGAGTCTACAACATAATAAATAAAGTATTGCATGACACCACATATATGTTACTCCCCACTGTAGATGTAGTAACATAAACTACTAACATATGCATGCTACTAGTCTAAATTACTCCCCACTATGGCTAGTCTAAGGCTGCCATGTAGGCAAAAATCTGATGTGGCAAGGTAATAAAGAGGAGAGATGTGAGTTTGGTGACCCCAGGAAGAACCAATGCCAAGAACGTCAACCTAGGGAAAAGCAATTAAATGAAATAAACCCACAAATGCATGAAATAGTTTAGCTACTAAAGCATTAAATAAGAGGAGCTTAGCATCAACAAGTGAAGCATCTATGCATTGTGGACATTAGTTGCTAAACTTTTTAATATGCTTAGCAACTTACCTAAGCACCAATGCATTGGAAGTGGCTGATGCATTTTAGTATTATGATTAGCTGGAACACAATTGAACCAATCGAACATGATGTAATCTTTATTTTGATTTGTTGGAACACAACTGAACTGACTAATTTAATTAACTTACTCATCTGAATGATACCCAAATTTCCCTTGTACCAAAGAAATTAGCTTGCTATCTACCTTCTGACTTTAGGCCTATAAGCTTATGCAATGTGGTCTATAAAATTGTCGCAAAATCTTTAGCCAAGAGACTAAAATCACATCTTCCCAATTATATTCACCCTTCTCAACAAGCTTTCGTTGAAGGTAGACTCATTAGCAATAATATTATAGTTGCACAAGAGATAGCTCACTCTTTTTCTCTTGCATCTTGGAAAAGCAATGATTTAATCTTAAAGATTGACCTTGCAGAAGCTTTCAATAGAATAGGGTGGCACTTCATTGTTTCAGCTCTTGCATGTAAAGGGCTTCACAGCCATTTCATAAAACTTGTGTTTGCTTGCAAAATTTAATAGTACTAGAGGTATCAGATAGGGATGTCCTTTGTCGCCATACCTTTTCGTCCTTGCAGTCAATGAGCTATCTTTAAAGCTTCAGGACGCTTTACAAGCCAATCACCTCACAGGTATTTTTCTTGGACCGAATTACCCGCCCATTCACCCTTTGATGTTTGCAGATGATCTCATTGCTTGTGGCAAAGCTGATACTCAGGAGGTACAAACTATCTCTAACATTTTAAACCAATTTTTCCCATGACTCGGGTCAAATTCCTAATTGGAATAAATCTGGAATTCTATTTAGTAAAAGTGTTCCTCTGCAGGACGAAGCAAATATCGAAAGAACATTTCCAACCCCTAATATTGATAGTTCTTTTGTTCGCTTGGGCCATCCTCTTATTCTGCCTTCCAAGGATAGATCAGCGGCTTATACTTTCATTTATGATAAATTCTAAACTAAACTTTCCAGCTACAAAGCTAATTGTCTCTCACATGCAGCTAGACTTACGCTTATTAAATCCGTTTTTTCCTCAATCCCGTTCTACTACATGTCTAATATCCCGTTTTCAAAGAAGTTCTTAGCTAAGCTCACAACCATTATTAGAAATTTTTGGTGGACAGGTGTTCAAGATGACCAAACAAAAAGATGTCTTTGTTTCAGAGCATGGGATGATGTTTGTATAGATAAAAAATCTGGTGGCTTAGGAATCAGGAACATGCAGGCGATCAATCAAGGCCTAATACTTCAGCGGCATGGAAACTTGCAAAGGACCCTCACAGTCAGCTCGCTCAAATTCTAAAGGTAAAGTACCACCATGACAAAACTATTTGGAAAGCAAAACCTAATACTCAAAACTCGGCTTTTTGGACTGTGATTTTAAAGGTAAAACCACTACTTGTTACAGCATCTACTTACCAAATCGTTGATGGAAATGTCTCAATTTGGAGTACACCTTGGTCCTAGTTTGAAAAATGGGAAAATATTTATGATAGTCTTATCATTAAACAACAACCTTTCAGTTATCCCTCTCAGGTAAAAGATCTTTGGATACCTGGACAAAAACGTTGGAATGCAGATTTGATAAACTCCTTGTTTGATCCTATGGTAGAGGATTCAATTATTCAAACTCCAGTTATTAATACTATTGGTCATGATATTCTTGTGTGGAAGCTAACCCCTATAGGTCAATTTCCCCCCAAAAGTGCATACAAACATTGCTTCAGCAATCTCCAGCTTCCTCCTAGACAGAGGCTGAAAATTGTCTCTCCACAGATTATAGCATTACTTAATCAATTATGGAAGGAGAAGAACATAGTGCCAAGAGTTCAGACTTTTGCATGGAGGCTTCTTCACAACACATTAGCTACAGGTAAAAGGGCAGGTAATTCTAAGTATATCAGTGAAAATTGTTCTACATGTGGAAATGTTGAAGATGAAATGCATCTTTTCTTTTTATGTCCTTTTGCTAAAGCAGCTCGGTATAGTTTTCCATGGTTCATCAAAACTGAATTATTAGCCCATCACAATCAGTCAATTTCAAATATGGTCGAAGCTTTGAGTACTTCCAATCACCCACAAATTAGTATAACACCACTTTATACTTTTCTGTGGTGCATTTGGAAATTTCGAAACGGCGCACGTTTTTGCAAGAAATTCCACTCTCCTTCTTAGGTACATGCAGCGGCAGCAACAATCATGCAAGGTGCAAATTTGGAGGCAACAAATATGTCTCAGGCTACTAGCACAGGGCAAACAAGAGCTGTTCTTACTCATAGTGTGCTGCCATCCCCAGGAAAAAGAATCATGGATTTAACCAACATTACAGGTCCCATAGTATTTTCAGATGCTTCCTGGACTCCAGGGCCTGAAGGGGGACCGACAATTGCAGGACTAGGAGTTTTTATCCAGTTTGCAGGTGATAGAGGCTGCTCCCAGCTATGCATATATGCCAATTCGCCACTCATCAAGGCCGCCATTCAGTCAAGCATTCAGCATGATGCTTGCTTCCCAGATTGCTCAGCTACTCAATCTTCAAGATGCCACTTTCCTAACAGACTGTGCGACATAGGCGTCAGCTGTAGTTTCTCAAGTCCTTATTTCAGATCCAGGTCATTGGACAATTAGACCTCAGCTCGCACATATTAAAGGTTCCACAGTGTTTGATATCACAAGGGTCTACCAAATTAACAGAGGCTATAATTTTCGTGCTCATCATCATGCCAAGCTTGCTCTCAAAATTCAGAATACACCTTACAGGTTGAGATGCTTAGGAGTAGGAAATGAAGCCTACCTTAATGCAGTTGTAGTTGCACTTTCTACTATGCTTAACTGCACAATTGTACATGTACGTTGTTGCTAAATAAAAGAAATTTCTCTGTTAAAAAAAGACATCATCGTTACACTTTCATTTTTTGATAAATAGAATGTATTGATATCACAAATATACCAATTATACTTAGCCTCTACACCAACAAGATATTCAAAGACATCAAGGTTGCACACAATCAAGAAAAAAAGAGAAATAGAAAACAAAGACCGCGTCGTGGTGATGACACACTTGCAACAACAACGCTCTAAACACTACCGAAGTCAACACCCGAAGCACAAAAGTGATTCTCCAAGACGACACCTCCAAGAAGGAAAGAATTCACAAGTGTTGTCGTCGTCCGATCGAAAATCTTGAGTTTTACCCTAAAGAAAGTTCGAGTTCACAAAACATTGCCTTCAGCAAGGTCATTGTAAGACACAACCAATGAAGGCTAGATATTGGGCCATCACCATGAAAATCGTGACTTGGTACTCAAGGAGCACCATCCAAAATGTAGTTCACTTGTGCTACCAGCCCCTCTTGCCAAGGCCGCTGTTGCACGTCACCAACACCCGACACACAGGAAGAACCTGTGCCGCTAATCTTCATCGCCACTGAGGGAGTCCTGGATTAGGGGGTTTCCGGATAGCCGGAATATAGCCTTTGGCCGGACTCCTGGACTTTGAAGATACAAGATTGAAGACTTCGTCCCGTGTCCGGATGGGACTTTTCTTGGCGTGGAAGGCAAGCTTGGCGATACGGAAATGTAGATTTCCTACCATTGTAACCGACTCTGTGTAACCCTAACCCTCTTCGGTGCCTATATAAACCGGAGGGTTTTAGTCCATAGGACGAACAACAATCATACCATAGGCTAGCTTCTAGGGTTTAGCCTCTCTGATCTCGTGGTAGATCTACTCTTGTACTACCCATATCATGAATATTAATCAAGCAGGAGTAGGGTTTTACCTCCATCGAGAGGGCCCAAACCTAGGTAAAAACATCGTGTCTCTTGTCTCCTGTTACCATCCGCCTAGACGCACAGTTCGGGCCCCCTACCCGAGATCCGCCGGTTTTGACACCGACATTGGTGCTTTCATTGAGAGTTCCTCTGTGTCGTCATCTTTAGGCCCGATGGCTCCTCCGATCATCAACAATGATGTGCTCCAGGGTGAGACTTTTCTCCCGGACAGATCTTCAGATTCGGGCGGCTTTGCATCAAGGGCCAATTCGCTTGGCCATCTGGAGCAGATTGAAAGCTACGCCCGCCACCGTGTCAGATTTGGAAGTTTGAACTACACGGCCGACGTCGCGGAGACTTGATCTTCGACGGGTTCGAGCCACAGCCAAGCGCCAGACCGCCATCACGAGGGCATGATCTAGCTCTGCCGCCGAATAGTGTCCTGAGGCTGCACCAAGGCCCGCCTTCGACCTTTAGCTCGAGCCGATCAAGCCGATCGAGGACGGGTTGCTGGACACCGCCTCGGGGGCTGCGATCTCTACGGCGGTTGAGCCGTACACCTACCCCGTCCTTTGCAAAGCTCGTAATTCCAAGGCGCCGGACTGCTCTCCAGACTCCGAGCCTCCCGCGCCCCCGCCAATCGAATCCGATTGGGCGCCGGTCATGGAATTCACCGCCGCGGACATCTTTCAGCACTCGCCCTTTGGCGACATCCTGAATTCACTAAAGTCTCTCTCTTTATCAGGAGAGCCCTGACCGGATTATGTTCAGGAAGGTTGGGATGCGAACGACAAAGAAATTTAAAGCCCACCCACCACCCACTTCGTAGCCATTGTCGATGACTTAACCGACATGCTCGACTTCGACTCCGAAGACATCGACGGTATGGACGACGATGCAGGAGACGACCAAGAACCAGCGCCCACAGGGCACTGGAAGGCCACCTCGTCATACGGCATATACATGGTGCACATCCCAAAAGATGGGAATGGCGATGGAACATCGGAGGATGACCCCTCCAAGAAACAGCCTAAGCGTCGGCGTCAGCGGCGCCGCTCTAAATCCCGCCACAACAAAGACGGTGATTCTGGCACGGGAGACAATAACACCCCGGACAGTACCGAAGACAACCCCCTCCTGCAGGATTCAGCGCAGGACGATGGAGAAGCCAGCCCTCATGAGAGAGCGGCAGAAAAAGAGGTAGAGGACGATAATTACATGCCTCCCTGTGAAGATGAGGCAAGCCTTGACGACGACGAATTCGTCATGCCCGAGGATCCCGTCGAACAAGAGCGTGTCAAACGCAGGCTCATGGCCACGGCAAGCAGCCCCAAGAAAAAGCAGCAACAGCTCAGAGCTGACCAAGACTTGCTAGCTGACAGATGGACTGAAGTCCTTGCGGCCGAAGAGTATGAACTCGAGCGCCCCTCCAAGAGCTACCGAAGACGCAGGCTGCTACCCTGATTAGAGGAGGAAGCACCCAAACCTACATCACCAGCGCATGACACGGCTGACCGACCACCTCGTGGCCGCGACAGAGAGGCCTCTCGGCCCTCAACTCAAGCCGCACCCCGGCGCCGCTTAAAAAATACCAAGGCGCGGGGAAATGCGCCAGACCTACGAGATATATTGGAGGACAAGGCAAGGCAAACAAGATCTATCTACGGATCGCGTGGGCACCCCGCGACACGTGACGATAACCGTCATGCCGGATATGGCAACTCTGGCCGGGCCGAACACAGTAGACAAAGCTCATTTGAGCTGCGTCGTGATATAGCCGAATACAGAGGCGCCGCACACCCACTATGCTTCACATATGAAGTGATGGATCATCAAATCCCTGTGGGTTTCAAACCCGTAAACATTGAATCATATGATGGCACAACAGACCCTGCGGTTTGGATCGAGGACTATCTCCTTCACATCCACATGGCCCGCGGTGATGATCTACACGCCATCAAATACCTCTCACTCAAGCTTAAAGGACCAGCCCGGCATTAGCTTAACAGCTTGCCAGCAGAGTCAATCGGTTGTTGGGAAGACCTGGAAGCTGCATTCCTCGACAATTTCCAGGGCACATATGTGCGACCACCAGACGCCGATGACCTAAGCCACATAATTCAGCAGCCAGAGGAATCGGCCAGACAATTCTGGACACGGTCCTAACCAAGAAAAATCAAATCGTCGATTGTTCGGATGCAGAGGCCCTTGCAGCCTTCAAACACAACATCCGCGATGAGTGGCTTGCCCGACACCTAGGACAGGAAAAGCCGAAATCCTTGGCAGCCCTCACAACACTCATGACCCGCTTTTGCACAGGAGAGGACAGCTGGCTAGCTCGTAGTAACAACATGACCAAGAGCCCTGGTAATTAGGATTCCAAGGACAGCAATGGCAGGCCGCGTCGCAACAAGCACAAGCGCCGCATTAACGGCGATAATGCTGAGGATACGGCAGTCAATGCCGGATTCAGAGGCTCTAAACCCGGTCAGCGGAAAAAGCCATTTAAAATAAATACTCCGGGCCCGTCCAATTTGGACCGAATACTTTCGATCGCTGCGTGCGGATACACGGCACCCGAAAAACCAGCCAACCACACCAACAGGGATTGTTGGGTGTTCAACCAGCAGGCAAGTTAAATGCCAAAAACAATGACAAGGGGCTGCATAGCGATGACGAGGAGGAGCCCCCGCCACGAACAATAGAGGACAGAAGGCTTCCCACAAAGTGCGGACGGTGAACATGATATACGCAACCCACATACCCAAAAGGGAGCGGAAGCGTGCACTAAGGGACGTATATGCGATGGAGCCAGTCGCCCCAAAGTTCAACCCATGGTCTTCCTGCCCGATCACTTTTGATCGAAGGGACCACCCCACTAGCATCCACCATGGCGGATTCGCCGCATTGGTTCTAGACCCAATCATTGACGAATTTCACCTAACTAGAGTCCTAATGGACAGCGGCAGCAGCCTGAACCTGCTTTATCAGGATATAGTGCGCAAAATGGGCATAGACCCATCAAGGATTAAACCCACGAAACGACCTTTAAAGGCGCCATACCAAGTGTAGAGGCCAACTGTACAGGCTCACTTACACTTGAAGTGGTCTTCGGATCCCCGGATAACTTCCGAAGTGAGGAGTTAATCTTCGACATAGTCCCATTCCGCAGCGACTATCACGCACTGCTCGGACGAACCGCATTTGCAAAGTTCAAGGTGGTGCCGCACTACGCATATCTCAAGCTCAAGATGCCAGGTCCACGAAGAGTCATTACGGTCAATGGAAACACCGAACGCTCTCTCCGGACGGAGGAGCATATGGCGGCCCTCACGGCGGAAGTACAAAGCAGCCTCTTAAGGCAATTCTCGAGTCCGGCTATTAAACGTCCGGACACCGCTGCCGCGCCCGGAGTAACCTACAACAAGACCGCTGGCACGCTCCGGAGCACGCATAGCAATGCGCCCAATCCCCAGCCCTCACGAAATTGCTAAACCAGTACCACGCTGCATATAATTACGCCTGGAAATACCATGGGCACAGGAAGGGGCACGACCACGGCATGCCTGCACGCGGCTCAACCGCACTGTGGGCCCCGATTGTGTCATTCTTTCTTCCCCCCCTTTTTTTTACTTTCAGGACTCCGCTCACGAAGCCCTGTCCGCAAGAGAATCGCCAAACACACGATGCAATAGCCAGGGAAGCAGAAAGCTACGTCGAGTGTCCAGGTGGTCTCTATTACGAGCAGTATACCTGTTTTACACACCATCCCGCAGCTTACCCCTGGAGGGGGACATGTTAAAAAAGTCCCGTTCCTTGCTTATCGCACTATTTGTATCGTTCTGCTCTTACTGCACCCCTTTTGAATAAACAATACAAAGCTTCTGCCTATTATTGAATTCCCCTTTTTTATATGTTCATTTATGACATTGTGCAACCGTACACTTTGGTACGGCCAATACACCAGGGGCTTAAGTACCCCACAACACGGTGTGATAAGTCCGAACACTTTCACAAGTGCGGCACCCCGAACTTATAGCATTATATGCATCGGCTCCGAATCATGTCCTGGGTCAATAGTTGGGTTTGCCCGGCTCCCATGTTTTGGTACCTTACGTTCCGTTATATCGGCTAAGGTAGCGCTGGGAGAACCACTGCTATTGTGCCCCGGTTGAGCCGGGTTAAGCACCTCAGTGGAGAAAGCTAAAACTGACCGTCATGATAGGGCGAGAGACGGTCGCTGTTCGAGAGGTTTCCGAGTCCCTAAAGACTTATGCCACTTAGAGCGAGGAGTCGGCATTGTCCGGCCTAGGCGTGGATAGCGCCCCGAACTCGGTCTTCCGAATACTAGGGGCTTCACCGAAATTTAAAATTATAGAATTCTATGGCTAAGTGAGAGTGTTCAAGCATTATAGTCCGGTTGCCTTGTTCGTTGCATTGAGCACCTCCCTCGAAGGACCCATGAATGGGAACAAGAGCGCTCAAGTTTATCCCGAACACCCCAGCACTCGTGGCATGGGGGCTGAAGCCGACGACTCGCCATCTCTCAAATTTAATTCACGGCCGCACAGAAGGTAATATTTTAAATTGAAAAGTGTTGCTTAGCGCATATGAACAAGTTTTCAGCATACAGGATAACAAATGCGAGTCTACTCAAATATTACATCATTGGAACATTCATCCGCTATAAGGCGGGCACCCTTCAGGACGCCCTCGTAATACATTTCAGGCTTGCGATGTTCCTTGCGTGGTGGTGGTCTGTCCGTCACAAGATTCTCAGCGTCCATCTTGCCCCAGTGCACCTTAGCATGGGCAAGGGCCCTACGGGCACCTTCAATGCAGACGGAGCGCTTGACGACTTCAACCCATGGACAGGCATCCACCAGCCGCCTCACCAGCCCGAAGTAGCTAACAGGCATGGCTTCCTTAGGCCACAGCTGAACTATGAGGCCCTTCATGGCCTGTTCGGCCACCTTATGGAGCTCGACCAGCTGCTTCAACTGGTCTCTTAAGGGCACTGGTCTCCGGCCTCAAAGATATCGAGACTGTAACACCTTCTCCTCGAGCTTCTCTCCTCGGCTCGGTAGAATGCGGCAGCATCAGACACACTGCGGGGCAGATCTGCGAATGCTCCTGGAGAGCTCCGAATTCGGGAAAGTAACAGATAATTCACTTTCACATGCTTGCTTTGCATATAGAATGCCTTACCCGCCGCTATCTTCTTCACCGCCTCAATTTCCTGGAGGGCTTTTTGGGCTTCGGCCTTAGCGGCTTTGGCGCTCTCAAGGGCCGAGGCGAGCTCGGACTCGAAGTCTTTGAGTCACGCTCCAAACTCTCGTGTTTTCCACGAGAGCCTGAGCTCTTGCCGCACCTCCGCCACCCGCGCCTCCTGTTTCTCTCGCTCGGTCGCTCCGCAGCCGCATTGCTTTCGGCCTTGGACACCGCTTCCTTCTGTGGTCGCCACCTCGTTCGTGGCCCCGCAGATTCACGTTATTCCTGTCATCTTTTGCAACCACATCTTTTAAATACTCCCATAAGGTATTACTTACCTTCCTTGTCCTCGAGCTGCTTTTCGGCAAGTCCGAGCTCGTTCTCGGACCGCCGAGGCTCTGCTTAATGCATCAACCTCCGCAGTCGGTGTGGCGAGGTCACAGCGCAACCTGCATTCCCATATTGACATACTTATGTTAGACTCCTGCAGATATCTTTTAGATCCTCGCTCGGCTATTTCTTTCCGAACACCAAACCGAGCATCGAGGCTACCGCTCTATGCGGTAATATTTTTACATATCTTAAATACATACCTCAAAGCCTGTTAGAAGGCTGGCACAGGCTTCAGTCAGCCTGCTCTTGGCGGACTGAACTTTCTGGATCACCACACTCATAACAGTGCGGTGCTCCTCGTCGATGGAAGCGTTGTTAAGCGCCTCCATCAAATCGCCCGGTGCCTCCGGTAGGACGAAGGTCACCGGCGTCGCAGTCTTGCCCTTCTTATGAAGGGGTCGCCTGTCGGACTCCGGAACCACTGAAGGTTCCGGTACGGAGTCCGGCACAGGGCCGGACTTAAAGCCCTTTGGGGTTTTATCCCCTTTGCGCCCGGAGTCCGGGAGGTCGCCTTGCGGCGCCTGTGGCCACCTCCTCCTGGCTGGGCCCCTTTTGGGACTCCACCCCGGCGTCATCCGCGGCGGGAGGAGACGAGGCGGTCGGAAGGAGGTGCTATTCACATCCGACGAATCCAGGGAGCCGCTCGACGAATCGTCGAGCCTGTCCTTGGGCGGACAGCATGGTTATATTCGGCGTTGGAAGATGATGTGCGACAAATGGAACGCCATGAGTTATTCTGGTATCCGGACACTTACGATTTCGCCAGGGGCTTGGTCCTTGGTGGCCACTCCCCCCCGTCATCGTCGGTGTTGGTGGTGTAGTCCGAAGGGAGGGTCCTTCCCTTCTTGGACCCTCCGGCCTCCCCAGTTGGGGCGGCCTTCCTTTTCTTCTCTCTTCACCGGGAGAGGCCTCTTTTTCCTCCTCCTCGTCTTCGCGGGAGGTGTCCGCCTCAGAGTCATCAGACGATGAGTCCGACAACACCTGGCGCCGTGAACTCCTCCGAGTTCCCGTGGCCTTCTTCTTGGCCTTCTTCTCCGGCACCACGTAAGGTGCCGGAACCAAGAGCCCCCGTCAGCGGGCATCCACGGGTCTTCCGCAAGGGAGCGACAGCTAACATGTCCGGACATCTTCTCGCCAACCATGTCAAAGGTGAGGGAGTTTTAGATCCCGCATAGAGTCAAACTATGAAAAAGAGTCCCGTAAAGGGTAAAATAACTTACCTCGCTGGCTTGATGTCGCGAGCTGAATCCGCGATCTTCGTAGCGGATGCGGAGCCTCGGCGCCCTTGAACAACACCTTCCGTGCATCTTCGCACGTAGTGTCAAGAGCCGCTCAAGGTTCGTGTTGTGCCGGATCAAACTCCCACAAGTTGAAGGCCCGTTGTTGGCATGGGAGGATCCGGCGGATGAGCATAACTGGACTACGTTGACAAGCTTGAGCTTCTTGTCGACTGTGTTTTGGACGCAGGTTTGGAGTCCGGCCGCTCTTCCGAATTACCCACGCCAGCCCGTCTCTTTCCATGAGGTGAGCTGTAGGGAAGCCAGATCGAATTGGGGTCGCCGCCCATTTGGAGTTGCGCTGCTCGGTGATGTAGAACCACCCCGATTGCCACCCCTTTATGGTCTCCACGAAGGAGCCCTCGAGCCATAGGACGCTGGGCCATCTTGCCCACCATGGCACCTCCAAGACTCCGCTTATGGCGGCCGCCCACTACCTTCGCTTGACATTGAAGGTCTTCAGCCACAAGCCAAGTGGGGTTGGATGCAGAGGAAGGTTTCGCATACCCACGATGAACGCCGAGATGTTGAGGATGAAATTCAGGGCCAGATCATGGAAATCTAGGCCGTAGTAGAACATGAGCCCCGGACAAATGGGTGAAGTGGAAACCCTAGTCCATGGAGGAAGTGGGGAGGAACACCACCCTCTCATGGGGCCTGGGGTGGGTGTCGGGGTTGGTGCGACATATGCCAAAGGATGGCTTATCATGGAGGGGCGAGTAGAACGTCATGGTGCCACTGGAAACGGGATGAGGCGAAGACATGCACGCCGCGAATCTTACCCAGCTGTGGCTCTCCGAGGAGATAACACCCATCGCTGCTCAAGGGGTCTCCGCATGATCACTATGGCAAAGTGGGTACAAGAGGCTCCTTGAGTTGTTCGGGGTGAGGAAGGAGAAGGGCACGGCTTGCTCTTCTCTCCTCTATGTGTGTGTCTAAAACTACTAGCTTCCAACCCTTTGCATGGGTGCCCCGGGGTTTATATAGGCCTACCCCCCGGGGGTACAACGGTAATCCGGCTGGGTGTGGGTCCAAGCCGTCAGTCTCTAAGTCGCCGTCTTCTCCGCCGACTCCTGGGGCCCGCCGACTAGTGGGCCCCGCTGGCGGCCCAGCATGGGGCCGACAGCCCTTGTCCGCCGCGGGCGGGTCTTGCCGGCTGCAGATTACTGTAGCCGTGCTTCTGATGACGCGGGCTTGATCATGGGGTTATGGCAACAGTGCCGCCGCCTGGCGGGCGATCACTATTGCCATTCCCCGTCTTGTCTGGTTAATGGCGCGTGGATCCCGTGGGAGGAGCCGGCCGACTCAATCGAGTCCGTCCTTGGGGTGCTCTCGCCGTCTTCGGTACTCCCGCCGACAGGCGGGTCCCGCCGTCTTCGGGTCGTACAGACAGGCCAACGTGGGTACAGGAATCTACCCACGGTGCTGATGTCAGGGCCGGCATGGCAACAGTGCTGCGCCGGACGGAGATCTCCGTTGGTACGGCGCCCTGTAGCCATACCTGCCCTTTATGGACTGGTCGGGGATGGGCCGCGAGGTGCCTTCACCCCATAGTCGCCCTGGCGTGAGGTGGTGAAGGTCGCGGGCCGACTCCTTGTAGCCGGCCTCGCTGGAGGTCGCTGGCTTGGAGTCGGCTTGTCCTGAAGGAGGCCTCTGGGACTCGGCCCAGAGGGGTAGTCGGCGACTCCGTTGCCAACTATCTGAAGGCGGCTCTTTGTCTCGGGGTCTTGAGGGGCGCAGTCTGCCCCGATGTTTTGAAAGGTTCAGGGGCTCGGGTCTGCCTACCCGTAGTCCATTACTCCGACAAAAGTCCCCGAAGCTGGGGAGGCGCCGAGGGCAGCCCGTCGAGGAGCCTCGACAGCTTCATCCCTTTGACGGAAGAATCTGGACTCCGCCCGCCATCTCCATCTGGAGTCGGCTTTGCAGGGGGGCCGTCTTGCTCTTCAAAGGTTCCGAAGGTCGTGGCGGGATCCGGGCGGCGTGCCTGATAAGCTTCCCGGCAGCCGCCCGTCGTGGGCCCGCCACGCGACGCCACGCGGCAGGGCTACTGCCAGCCCACGCGTGACAAGACAGGCCCGTCGGTGCGGGCCCGCCACTACCATGCCCCGCGCCAGCAGCGGATCCGGCTGTGGTCGTGGCGGGCGGTTAGCCCACGCCGCTCTTGGGCGCAGAACGTCGTGGGTTAAATCGTGGTGCGAGGACGTGGGCGCAGTTAATCCACGCCCCTCGGCTTCAGAGCCCAGCGCCTATAAGTAGGCGGGGAGGGAGGCGGCGACGCACGCGCACTCTCTCATCCCCGCCTCGCATCGCCTTCTTCCTTGCTCCACCGCCGCCAAGCCTTGTTTCTTCCTCGCCGGAGATGAGCTCCTCATCAGCCGCCAAGGCCTCCCCAACCAAGGCTCCGGCGAGTGGGACGGCTCCATCATCGACGCATTTACATAATCGAAGTTTATTCACGACGCGCCGCATCCCCGCAGCCACCTAGTGCGAGCCCGCGCTCACGGAGGGCGAAATCACGCCGGCGCCGGAGGAGGGCGAGCGGGTGAGCTTCCGCCGCACCTCACACGCTGGCTGGGGCTGCCCGAGCAGCTTCTTCCGCGTTCTTGAGTTCTTCGCTCCAGCCGCACCACCTCACCCCCAACACGGTGGTGTTGCTGGTCGCCTTCGCATCCTTATGCGAAGGTTTCCTCGAGTTCTCCCCACCATCAAGCTGTGGGGAGTTCTTTCAAGCTGCCGGGACCCACGCCGCCGCGTGCCGGCTGCGGCGACACGCTCATCGCCAAGAGGAGGCCGGGCCCGAGAATCCTTTCCCTGCCATCCCCTCATCAAGTCGGTGAAGATGTGGCAGCGCCAGATTTACGTTAAGAACGCCGCCCCCGACGGCGATCGGTCAACTTGCCGCCCTCATTGGGCGTAGCCGGCGGGCCGACCCACCACCGGTCTCGACAGGCTGGACGCCGACTCCCGCAGTAACGCCGCCCGTCATGCTGCTCCGCGTAATGATACGATCGGAGGGGCCTGACCGGGCAGACTTGCTGGCCGCCGCCGTGGCGCGCCGAAGTTCTTCCTTCGTGGCCGCCCTCATCCGATCTGCCAGATGAGCGGCCGCCGACCCCAGCCGGGTCAGTGCTCCAAGGACATGCCCCACGCGGAGGTGGTGGACACGGTGAACTTCTTGGCGAATCGCGACCTCACGGAGGAATGGCGCTTCGCAAGGAGCCATACTGCCGCCAATCCCCCGCCGATGGTAAGTCGCCTCTTGCTTTTCGCTTCCTTCCTTAGCCGGATCTCGCTCTTACTTTCCTTGGTCCTTTCTCGACTCGGGATCCTCTCATGCCGCCTCGACCGGCGCCATGGGCCGGCTCGCGACTTCGTCCCCGACCGGGCGGAGAGTGACGACGACGACCCCGACTTGGGCGTGGCGGCGATGGAAGCCGATGCCGAAGGAGGGGAAGGGGCCGACGACCTCAGGCCCTCGGCCACTTTTGCAGACTGGCCTGATGATGAAGTCGCCCCCCGCCGCCAGCAGAGAGCCGGCCATCCAGGCGCGAGCTCCTCCGCCGCCTTGGGGGGCCGAGGCGGCGCGAAGAAACGCCGGGCTGGGCCGAGTCAGCCAGGCGGCCAGGCCAAGAGAATCAGGGGAGCGGCCGCCGCGACTCAGCTCGAAGAAGCGGTCGCGAAGGCTAACCGCTTCCGCAAGGAGGTGAAGAAACCGCCGCTGGTCTCCGCGTAAGTATCTTTTTATTTTGTCTTGTTTTCTTCTGGTCCGTCTTGCCCAAGTCTTCTCATGTCCTTTTTTCTCATCAGGGCTCCCCTCACTTTGGAGAGGGTCGCCGCCGCCTCCGTCATGGGGTCGGCGGAGACGTCCGCCAGCCGGGCGGGTTGACCTCGCGCCGCCCGGGAGGCAACAGAGCGGAACGCGCAGGAGAAGCGCGACGAGGAGGCGGCCGCCCGTCGAGAGAAGGCGGCGGCCGAGAAGGCGGTCGAAGCCGCAGCAGCAGCAAGAAGGCAAGCCGAGGAGGCCGCGCGCCTTCAATCGGCGCTGCTTGTCACTCCGCTGAGCTCAGCGCCGCCACCGCCGGAGTTCACGAGGCAGTCGGAGGGAATCGGTGGCGAGGTCCCTGTCGCAGGGAGGGAAGGCGGCGAGGCCTCTTCGCCGAGCGCGGCCGTGCCACCTCCGCCGCCTCCGCCGCAGCCTCGAGGTCGCGCGAGGCAAACAGCCGGCGGACCCACCCGCGCCGCCGACCGACGATGAAGCCATGGCGCAGCTGCTTCTTCAAGTCGCCTCGCCAGTGCGGCGCCGTCTTGAGAAGGCGGACTCGGCGCCGCGCCCCTTGGAGACCGGCGCCGCCAGCTCGGCCATCCCCGATGCTAAAGGCGACAAGCGGCGCGCCCGCTGGGTGGGTGCGAGGAGGAGGCACGGGCCTGCTGAACACGGCGCTCTGGGACGCCCGTTAAGCTGCGGGTCAAGGTGCCGCCCTCGTAACCTTTCATATGCGCACTCAAGGCCGCGATCCGCCAGACGGGTATGTTTTATTTCCAATTTTCTTTTGATCTTCTCTCGTAAGGCGCCAAAGACACCCACCGGTGTAGTCTCGAAGTTTCGGGTCGGCCACGAGCAAAGCGGCCCGGAACTTTATTTGCTTACTTCCAAGTCTTTATCTTCGCTCGAATCCTTGTTACAGGAATATCACAACCTCCGCGCTGCCGCCTTCAACCGCAACGTTGAAGAGCTGAACAAGCGGGCTGCTGACCTGGCGAAGAGCCGAGGTGAGTTTTCTTCTTCGCGGGGGCGCGCTTGCGCACCCGCGGGCTGTATGGTATTGCCTGTCGGGTGGAACCGATTCTTGCCAGGGCATCTGCTTGGTCCTTGTCGTTCCTTGGTACATGGAGGAATTCGCATCCCTCAAAATATCCACTCAGCTGCTGTACCAGAAAGCGGTAGCTCACCATATTTGCATCTTTGGCGTCCCAGTTGCCGGATGACTGTTGGACCACCAAGTCGGAGTCGCCATAACACAGGATCCGGCGAATGCCGAGTTCTTTGGCAAGCCGGAGCCCGTGGATGAGCGCCAGATTCGGGCGATGTTGTTGGAGGCGGCGAAATGGATCTGCAGCTGCGACTTGAGCTTGTCGCCTTTAGGGAAGTGAGGACCACGCCGGCTCCCAAGCCGGTGCGCATCTTGAGCCATCAAAGTGCATCCGCCAATGGTGGAGTCGGTATTTGGCGGCAGATACTGGTCTCGGCCAAATCGACGAGGAAGTCGGCTGCTTGTGACTTGATGGCGGTGCGGGGCTGGTAAAGATGGTGTAGGGGGCCAACTCTATGGCCCATTTGGCCACTCGGCCTGAAGCATCTCGGCTTCGATGATCTCTCGCTAGTGGGGCCGTGCAAACAACGGTGATTGAATGCTCTTGAAAGTAAGGCTTCAACTTCTTGGCGGCAAAGTGCACGCCAGAACACATCTTCTCGGTAGTGGGGTAGTTCTGCTTGAGGTCGACAGTACCTCGCTCAGTAATATATCGTCTTCTCGGATAGGTAGCGCCTTGCCTTCCTCCTTATGCGTTCAACCACAATAACCACGCCGACTACCCCGCTGGTGGCGGCAATATACAGGAGCATGGGTTCCTTTGGAGTCGAGCCGCCAAAGACGGGGAGTAGTCAAGATTCTTTTCAACTGGAGAAAAGCTTCATCGCTTTGAGTTCCATTCAAGAAGGTGGTCTTCTTCATTAGCTGGTACAGAGGAAGGGCTTTCTCGCCCAAATGATCGATGAATCGACCGATGGACGCCAAGCAGCCGGTGAACTTCGCACATCCAAGAATGGCGGGCACTTCCATTCTCTCAATTGCCTTGATCTTCACGGGTTGCACTCTATGCCGCTGCTCGGATACCAGGAAGCCAAGGAGCTGGCCGACCGGGTACTCCAAGACGATTTCTCCGGGTTGAGCTTGATCTCGAATCGGCGAGGTTTTCAAAGGTCTCTTTGAGGTCTTCCAACAGCATTCTCGCCTCCGCCTTCACCACCACGCCGCCCACGTAAACGTATGCTTCGCCGAGCTGCTTGAGGAGGCACTTCTGCATGCAACGCTGAAAGGTGGCGCCGGTGTTCCTCAAGCCGAACGTCATGGTCGCAGCGTATAGGCTCCAAATGGCGTGATGAAGGCGGTCTTCAATCTGTCTGCCGGGTTCAGCTTGATCCGATGATATCCTCGAATATGCATCTAAGAAGCTCAACAGCTCGCATCCGCTATGGAGTCTATCACCGATCAATTCTGGGTAGAGCGAACGGGTCCTTGGGGCAGGCTTTGTTGAGGCTTGTGTAGTCAATACACATCCACCATCGCTTGTTCTTCTTTAGTACCGTGACTGGTTCGCCAACCATTCCGGAAAGAAAACTTCCATGATGAAACCGCTGCAAGGAGCCGGGCTATCTCTTCTCCAACAACTCTTCTTTCTCTTCCGACAGGCGGCGCAAGGGCTGCCTGACGGGCTTCACATCAGGTCGGACGTGTAACTTGTGCTCGGCGAAATCCGTCGGCACACCTGGCATGTCTTAGGGGGACCATGCGAAGATGTCCCGATTCTCACGGAGGAAATCGACGAGCTCGCCTTCCTATTTGCTCTCGAGGTTCGCACCTATGACAGCGTATTTCTCTGGGTGATCCGGGTCCAAGGGTATCTTCTTGGTCTCTTTGGCGGCTTGAACGAGCCCTCGCCTTCGACTCCTTGGGGTCGGGCGATATCTCCGCTGCTTGCCGCCATCGCCACGACCCGATCCAGAGCCGCTTCTCACCACGATCACTGTGGACTCGGCTAGCCGGGTTGCTTTCAACCGCACAAAGGACGACTTTCTCGTAGTCGCCGCCACGGTCGAATCCCTTGAACTCGGCATCTTCATCTTGAGGTAGGCGAGTGGGGGATCGCCATGAACTTGGCCAAAGCAGGTCGGCCAAGCAAGGCATGGTAGGGGATCTAGAGGTCCACCACTTCGGACCAGACTGGCTCTCGGCGAAAGTGATCCTTGTCCCCAAAGAGGACGTATATCAGAATCTTTCCAATCGGTGAGCAGGAAAGGCCAGGTACAATTCCGTGGAACACAGTCCGACTATGTCAAGCTGCCTCGCTTGATTCCTAGCTTCTCCATCGTATCCTTGTACAGATGTTGATGCTGCTGCCTCCGCCTATCAAGATTTCGCGAGAAGCTAGCGACCCGCCTATCCGTGACAAGGGTGGCTCCCAAGACCAGGGCGTAGGGAGCCCGGATTCGCATCACCTCCGGGTGATCAAGACGACTCAACCGATGGGCTTCTCGCATCAGGTGCATGAATTCCGAGGCGTTTGATGCTACGGCATTCACCTCTTCTTTGCCGCCGCTGCCGCGGGCGATCATCACCACGCCGGTAAACACGACATAGGCGCCGTGCTCTTCTGGTAATCGTTTTGTATCAAGCCGACCGGGCCGGACAGCCGGCCAAGGCGGTGGTGGAGGCAGCGCCCAAAGAAGCGGAGGAGGGGCAAGGCCGTCTCCCTTGGCGATCCTGGTGAGCCAGTGACACTTCCGGTGGTGTGATTTGACGGCTTCGCGCCGCTGTGGAACTTGTAGGGTCCGTCCAGAGTCTGCTCGTAAGAGAAGGCCGGCAACTAGTTGGACTTGCCGCCTTCTCGCCGCTAAGGTGAGGCTGCCCTTCCGCTGCTGGTTCGACCAGCCGCCACCTGCCGGCTGTTGGAAGCCGCTGCGGGGCCTTGCGCTTGTGATCATTCTGCTGTTGCCGCTGGGCGCCGCCACCGGAGTTCGGGAGCATGAGGAGCTACTTTGTCACCGTGACCGACTTCGATCTCCGCTTTCATGGAGGAGTCGGCGTATGCATTTGTTCCGCTATGACTAGCAGCTCGTCGCAAAGGAGCTTGTGCTTGAGGAGGGTGCCTTCTCTGCACCCGGCGGTGAAGTACTCGATTGCCTGCACCTCGTGCACTCCTTCGCAGGAGTTCCGGAGCTCGCCCCAGCGCGTGAGGTAGTCGCGAGTGGACTCGTTGGGGCCTTGCACGCACAAGGACAGCTGACGAGGCTTGGGAGGTCGCTTGTATGTGCTCGTGAAGTTGCGGATGAAGGCCTCGGTGAAGTCGACCCAGCCGCTGATGCTGCGGGGCCTCAAGCTGTTCAGCCATGTCCGGGCCGTGCCCTGGAGCATGAGGGGAACATACTTTACGGCAACGCGCTTGTTGCCGTTCGCTATGATGACGGCCGTGGAGTAGTCCACCAGCCAGTCCTCCGGCTTTACGGAGCCGGTGTATTTGGGTTTGTCTCGGGGGAGTGTGAATCCTCGGGGGAAGGGCTCGTCGCGGATGCGAGGTCCAAAACAGGGTGGGCCCAACTCATCTTCTTCTTCTAGCGCCAGGGATCGGTGAAGTCACTCGATCCGGTGGCGGGCGTCGTTCTCTCTGACTCCCTCTCGGCGGCCAAGGCGGTCGCCGAGAGTCGGATGCTCGACGGGTGACGGGGAGACTCGCCTTTCTCCGCGGGGAGGAGGAGGCTGATAGTCGTCCCGCCGCTCCACCGCCCTGGGGTGGCCGTCTTCGTCGCGTTCGATGGAGATGTGAGTCCGGCTATGACTGACAGCCGGATCTTGGTTCTTTCTTCCGCGGACGCCGCCAGTCTGCGTCCGAGATGTCGCGCCTTGATCTCGGCGAGGAGGCAAGTCGCCGCGTTGTCGATGTGGCGCCTCCGTGCGGCAGCCGGCTTCGTCTTGCGCGGCGGCCGCGTCGAGGAGCTGTTGGACTCGGTCCGTCATAAGGCGGCGCTCCTCGCCCGGTTATCCAGCTTCGTCCGCCGCCGCTGGCGGCGCGAATGTTCTCGCTGGCGTGGCGTACACGGGCGACCGGCCCCAAACAGATCGGGCGAGGGGCTGCCGCCGGACCGCGCCTTGGCGGCTAGGCCCAGTCGGAGCTGGCGAGCCGCCCACAGCGCGATCCATCTCGCGCTGATAGGCTTTCGACAAGCATCTCATGCTTGCCAGCTTCTGTGCGCCTACGAGGAGCTGAAGGCGGCGCGCCTCCAGCGTTGGCGTCGGGCGCCCTCCGTAATGGAGGCGGTCAGGTCTTGCAGAACAGCGTCGAGAGGGTCACGAGCCCCCCTCGCCGGAGGGCTCGCCGTGACTGATGATGAGTACTTCTGTGACGGTGCTCCCGCTGCTCTCCGCGCGAGGGAGAGGCTCGTCGTAGACCACCACGTTGGCGGGGAACGCGTCGAGCGACGCGGTGTCGGAATCGACCAGCATCGGGTCGGTGGAGCCTACGGACTCCAGGTCGGCGACAGGCTCGCCGTCGACGTGGAGCTGCTCGAGGAGGCCTGCGAGGAGGCTTTCGGGGCCGCCCGTGCCTGCGTCGGACGCATGCTCGTAGGAGAGGTGAACCTCGCCGACAAGTTCGGCGAGGCAACTCGTCGCGCAGGCAACCTCGGCGCCATGCAGCGCGTCGGCGCAAACTCCATCTGGCGTGCCGGGCTGGCTGCGCTTGCCAGGGAGGAAGAGGGTTCCCGTCCAGAGCAGGTCTCCAGACGACGGTGCACCAGGCCCCACGGTGGGCGCCAAATGTCGGGGGTTGGGTGCGACATATGCCAAAGGATGGCTTATCATGGAGGGGCGAGTAGAACGTCGCTGGTGCCTGGAAACGGGATGAGGCGAAGACATGCACGCCGGCGAATCTTACCCAGCTTCAGGGCTCTCCGAGGAGATAACACCCCATCACGCTTATGCGGGTCTCCGCATGATCACTATGGCAAAGTGGGTACAAGAGGCTCCTTGAGCTGTTCGGGTGAGAAAGGAGAAGGGCACGGCTTGCTCTTTTCTCTCCTCTCGTGTGTGTCTAAAACTACTAGCTCCCAACCCTTTGCATGGGTGCCCCGGGGTTTATAGGTCTACCCCCGAGGGTACAACGGTAATCCGGCGGTGTGGGTCCAAGCCGTCGGCCTCTAAGTCGCCGCCTTCTCCGCCCGACTCACAGGGCCCGCCGACTAGTGGGCCACTGGCGCTCCAAAGATGGGGCCGACAGCCCTTGTCTACATGGCGGGTTCTTGCCGGGCGGCAGACATCAGTAGCCGTGCTTCTGATGACGCGGGCTTGATCATGGGGTTATGGCAACAGTGCCGCCGCCTGGCGGGCGATCACTGTTGCCATTCCCCGTCTTGTCTGGTTAATGGCGCGTGGATCTCGCGGGAGGATCCGGCCGACTTTGAGGCCGACTCCTTCGGGTGAGTCCTTGGGGTGCTCTCGCCGTCTTGGGTTCTCCCGCCGACAGGCGGGTCCCGCCGTCTTCGGGTCGTACAGACATGCCAACGTGGGTATAGGAATCTGCCCACGGTGCTGATGTCAGGCCGGCATGGCAACAAAGGTTGCGCCGGACGGAGATCTCCGTTGGTACGGCGCCCTGTAGCCATACCTGCCCTTTATGGACTGGTCGGGGATGGGCCGCGAGGTGCCTTCACCCCATAGTCGCCCTGGCGTGAGGTGGTGAAGGTCGCGGGCCGACTCCTTGTAGCCGGCCTCGCTGGAGGTCGCTGGCTTGGAGTCGGCTTGTCCTGAAGGCGGCCTCTAGGACTCGGCCCAGAGGGGTAGTCGGCGACTCCGTTGCCGACTATCTGAAGGCGGCTCTTTGTCTTGGGGTCTTGAGGGGCGCAGTCTGCCCCGATGTTTTGAAAGGTTCAGGGGCTCGGGTCTGCCTACCCGTAGTCCATTACTCCGACAGTGGGGATGAGCCGCCCCTTGTCGGGCAAGTATCCGGCCTTCCGCAGCTTTTTGATGTGCCCCTCCGTGACGGAGGAGGCCATCCACTTGCCTCCCGCCCGGACATAGTTGGAGAAGGTTGAGGTTGGATGTGCGGACTTGGGCGCTGGAGCTCGAGTGCGCGGAAATGGATAAGCCAAGGAGGAAGAAGGCGTGTGTGAAAAAGTGGATCCTTATCCCCTTATATGGACGGACAAAGCTATGCGTCCCCACCGGCCTGATAAAACTCGCTTATCTCACAAGCACCGTAATCAATGGCGTGGTTGGGTTACCCACGCCCGTGTTGATGAGAATCCCGGAATGAGGGGACACGATCTTTGCTTTGACAAGACGTGCCAAGGAAACCGCCTCGCTAAACGCTACCGGGTGGGACAAGAAAACGATTCAAATAAAGGCTTGGCTGTGGTGTGATATCACGCCATGGAATACGTCCGCCAGATTGAACTTGTGTAAATATTATTCTCTCTACAGTGGTATGTGGAACTTATTTGGAGAGCCGGACACCATCCTTGTGTTCAAAATCTTCTATGAAGCATTCGGAGGAGGAACCCTCCTTGCGATGCCGAAGACAATATGTGCGCCGGACTCGTCGTCATTGAAGCCTGGTTTAGGGGCTACTGAGGGAGTCCTGGATTAGGGGGTGTCCGGATAGCCGGACTATAGCCTTTGGCTGGACTCCTGGACTTTGAAGATACAAGATTGAAGACTTTGTCCCGTGTCCGGATGGGACTTTCCTTGGCATGGAAGGCAAGCTTGGCGATACGGATATGTAGATTTCCTACCATTGTAACCGACTCTATGTAACCCTAACCCTCTTCGGTGCCTATATAAACCGGAGGGTTTTAGTCCCAGAGGATCTAACAACAATCATACCATAGGCTAGCTTCTAGGGTTTAGCCTCTCCGATCTCGTGGTAGATCTACTCTTGTACTACCCATATCATCAATATTAATCAAGCAGGAGTAGGGTTTTACCTCCATCGAGAGGGCCCGAACCTGGGTAAAAACATCGTGTCCCTTGTCTCCTGTTACCATCCGCCTAGACGCACAGTTCGGGACCCCCTACCCGAGATCCGCCGGTTTTGACACCGACAGCCACCAATATAACTTTCTATCGTTATAGTCCTCCAATCACAACCACCATGACCACCTCTGTCAATACCATGAAAATCTATATTTAGACATTGTCCCATGACATCGATAAGAAAGCGAAGCTTCGCACCACACCCTTATGAAATCTCACTCGACAAAGATAAGGGAGGGCACGACCGGATCGATTCCGATCTAGTTATCCAGTGGTGTCATGCGCCAATCAGCAGAAACCTCCAAGAGAAAGACCGGAACTTGTCGGCGTCCAGATCAAGAAGGCCAGCATGAAGTAGAGGGAGGGAGGGAGAGAGAGAGATAGAGATAGAGAGAGAGAGAGAGAGAGCTGAGTCGGCTCTCCGGCAACTGCCCACACATGTTACGAGGCGCGGGACCTGGCTTGCGGCCCGAACTGCTAGCTCTAAGACTACTCACAGTGAGAGTAACTTCAGAAGTAACTTAAGGTCCAACCCAACAAATTTGCTTATGTGGCAATGATTTAATGAGAAGAGAGATAAATTGAATAACATAGCTAGTTACTCATACTATGAGTAACATCACATGCCAATACAAGCTTACAAGCTAATAAATGAAGTGTTGCATGACACCACAACTGACTACATATATGTTACTCCCCACTCTGGAGGTAGTAACATAGACTAGTAAGTAGTAACATATGCATGTTACTAGTCGAAATTACTCCCCATTGTGAGTAGTCTAAGCCAATGTTTGCCTTTTCCACACAATCCGAGCATACAAGACTAGTAATGAAATGAAATCTTTAAGGCTGGTCATAGTGGGGAGTAACTTAGAGTAGTAACATGCATACGTTACTATTATATGTTACTACCTTTATAATGGGAAGTGTCATATGTGTTGTAACATACACATGTTCATTTATTGTCTTGTAGACTCATTTTGCATTGAAAAGCGCTATGTGATGGTAACATATTAGGTTACTCTATTTGCCTCTCTCCTCATTAACTACTTGCCACATTAATATTTTTGCTTATGTGGCATCTATGTTACTACGTATGTTACTCCCACTATGACCAGCCTAATAAAGGCAACCAAACAGCCAGCCTATGGCTATCCTGTTATATGGCTTGGCTTTATGATAACTACAAGTGACATGACAAAACTTTATAGCCAGCATGGACTCTCCTATTATCCTTGCTCTAATCTATCACTTGAATATTCCAGTATATATCCGGCCCACTATTAATACGAAAATAAAGTACTCCCTTAATTGAGAAATATATAGCACACATAACAATACTACATCTTGATACTCATTTAAAAAAATTCTGAGGACCATGTTTATCTTGGTACTCATACTAAAATGGCCGTATGCATCCCTGGTTGGTGCAGAGGCCGGGAAGTGAAAATCTCTCCCATTTTCCAGACCAGGATCTTCCTCCCCCTGCCCCCCGCGTCGCCCCCGCTCGAGCGACTCGGGCGGGACCTGAAAACCCTAGCCGCCGAGGGTCCCCATCCTTCCTCCCCTCCCTCCGCAGCCGCCGAAGGACGCCGCCGGCGATAGCCCGGGGCTGACGACGGTGGCGGGGGACGTCCCTCTTGCCTGCGCCATGGGGGTGGTGCGGTGCCCCGCGACGTGGGTCGCACGGCCGATCTGGCCTGGCGGCGCGGCGGCTGCCTCGGCCAGGGCCGATCTGGCCTCAGCGGCTGCCTCCGCTTAAGGGCGAAGGTGGGGTGCGGCAGCCGGCTCTGCCTCGGGCTGCGTGGCGGCGTTCGGCGGCGGCGACCGGGTCTGCGGCGACACACCATCTGCCTCGGATCGGCGGTGACGGCATGGAGGGCCTGGTGGTTGGGTCGGCACCATGCGGGATGTGCCCTCCAGACAGATCTGATCTGGCCGGTGCGGCCTGCTCGATGTGCGGCGGCTCAGATCGGCGGCGACTCGTGCACACAATACGTGATGGAGGTTCTTCGAGCGGATCCGGGTGAAAACCTTGTGCTCGGCTTGATGCCAAGACCGGCGATGGTGGCACCCTTTTGTGTCATTACCTTCTTGAAGGCATCGCCGTGGAGAAGCTCTAGACCTCTATCCGCTACCTCCGGGGGAAACCCTAGATCAGTTGATCGGATGACGGCGGCGCGTTGGTGTCGTTTCCTCCTTGGGGGCGTCATTCTTGGAGGCGTACACGGGATCGAGGGACCAGCGGGCGCCTTTTTGGTGGAGCGGTGCTTCATCCTTCACATTGATGACGACGGATCTCGGCGGCGTGGTGCAGTGGAGACTCGGCGCCCGATGCGCGGTGATGGACTCGCGCAGGTGGAGGTGGTTTTCTGGCGTCAAGGTGGCGTCGATGACGGAGTGACCTGACAAGGTAGATGCCTCAATACCTGCTCTGAAGACGGAACTGTGGAAGATGGCGGCGACGACATATGTGAGTGCGTCAGATCAGTTTATGCCCCAGACCCGGTATGTGGCTCGGCTGGGGCTTCTGGCTTTTGATGATAGGCTTAGGTGAGTAGTCTGGGTATGTGGCCCAGGTAGCATCCCTTCATCATATGGATAGAAGTAGTGGCATATGTTGCCAAGATGGCGGATTCAAGCATATTGTTGTAATACTTTGTAAGGTCCTCGAGAATAATCAATAAAGTGGCCATATGCATCTTTCAGATGCAGAGGCCGCCGGGGGTCATCCTCCTTTTCTAAAAAAAAACATCACGCTCCACGATACTTGTAGTGTACGTGGGTCTAGATTTCTTATTTTACTACTACTTCCTTCCATCTATATCAATTGTCGTTGAATTGGATGTGTCTAGCATTAAAACAATTCTAGACATATCTGATACGGCAACAATTAATATTGATCAGAGGGAGTATACCATTATCCATAGATAACCTTAATAATATATGGCAGATAAAGCGGTAATACTCACTCCAGATCCACTTAATATGTGTGACGCCTTTGGGTCAACCTGAGTTCACTGTCCGGTTTCCACCATAGCTTGAGACGGTGCGATCGAAGGCGGCAACCGGTCGAGTTCTTCTACAACGTTGCTGATGGCAGGAGGTGCGGCCTCGGCTCCTTGTCCACGCCGAGCAGGTGAATGAGCATGTCACGGTAGGAGAGTACCGTTGCAGACCTGGCAGCGCCGCGGAAGCGCCTCTCCAGCTGCTCCCTCTGCTCGAAGTAGTCGATGAAGCCCTGGCAGATGAAGTCCTTCTCGTGCACGTACAGCTTGGGTAGCCACGAGGACAGCTGCTCGAACAGCTGCTCCATGCGCTTCCGGTGGGAAGGGAGGACCTTCCCGAGGTCAGCCTTGACGAGGTTGCTCAAGACGTACAGCTCCCTCTTGTCGTCCGCCGCCGAATGCGTCAAGTTGATGACTGGCGCCAACGATACGTGCGGCGGATTGAAGAGAAAGGTCGGTAGGTTGCGCCGGCCGTTTAGCATTAGGTCCCGCCCAACCTCCAGCGCCAGCGACGCACCCTGAGAGTGGCCCGTGAGCCAGACGATGCATCGGCTGTCGACGGCGGCGAGGAGGTTGCGGACCGCCGCGTGAGCGCGCTGCGAGCGGATGGAGTCATGCACGGTGTTGGTCATGATCTGTACGTTAAGGTGCATGTCATCCACCATGTGCCGCAGCATGGTGCCCCTGAAGGCGACGATGTAGTGTGGAGCGGAGGGATGATGCTGGCCCGGCGGCGGCGGCACGTGCCTGTAGATAGCGCCAAAGATGGAACGTTCGTCCTCAAGTAGGCGCATGCGCTCCAAGTGAAAGTGAAAGCTCGTCCACCACGCCGGCGCGAGTTGCGCCCTGCTCCATCGGCGTCGGTCCTTCTCCATGACGTACGTGCTGTTGACAAGGCTAGCGGCGACGCAGCGGCGGTGCTCCTCCTTGTCCCTATAAGATAGTCATAGATATATCAGTTAACGTTAATTTGGCTGAAAAGAAAACTATATGTTTGACCATTATTTTTATGATCTACACTAGATGAGTTTGAATTACACGATGATGCACACGATTATAACTAAACTTAAGTTGCTATCCAGTTCGCAAAAAAAAAACTTAAGTTGCTATCCGCAACAACAACAAAAAAACTAAACTTAAGTTACTGCTGATCATGGAATTTTTTTCAAAACTGTGATATATTTTGTAGCATTTTCGGAAATTATATGACGTAATGCAAAAAAACCAAAACTAGTAGCCCGTCGGCCATCTTCTGGCCGAAGTAGAGCTTTTCGGCCAAAGCTAGGCCGAAGTAGAGCTTTTCGCCAAAGCTAGGCAGTAGGAGTTTTCGCCATCTTGAGGTCGGTAGAGCTTTTCGCCAAAGCTAGGCCGAAATAGACTTTTGGTCAAGTCTTGGCGAAAAGTACTACTTCGGTCTCATCTAGGCCGAAGTTGCATGGCTCGTGCTGAAATGTTCCCGCCACCCCTTCCCGCCACCCGTTTCCCGCCAACCCCTTCCCGCCACCCGTTTCCCGCCATATGTTCCCGCCACCCGTTTCCCGCCAACCCTTTCCCGCCTTATTTCCCCGCCAACCCTTTCCGCCTTTATTTTCTCCTCTCAGTATCTATAAAACCCCTTCAGCGAAGGTGGATAAGCATTCCAAGTGTAGTGTAGTCGAGATATCCCATTATCCATTCGATCGTAGTTTTCACCCTGGGATGAGCAGCACTCTTCTGAGTCTAGTTACCGATTTCAGGATGGACAATAGGATAGTTCCATGGGACGAACTCACCGGTAGTGACACCATAATGAATGAGTTGGCTCACCAATTACGTAGGTCCTGGGTGGCCTGAAAGGACCTATGACGAGGTACGTCAAGAACTTCTTAGGTTGCATGAAAGGTGGAAGAAGGTAGTGGAGCCGAAGAGTGAAACTTTCAGAAGGACTGCAGCAAAGAATACATTTTTATGGACTGAGGAGAGCGAGGACGACGAAGATATCTTCATGGCGCCGCTTCCGGGTTCTGCATCATCGAAGGGCAAGAGTTCTGCATCGTCCAAAGGCAAGACTTCTGCATCCTCGAAGGGCAAGAGTTCTGCATCCAGCAAGGGCAAGAGTTCTGCATCGACGGAGGGCAAGAGGACCGCATCGTCGAAGGGCAAGAGGGCTGCATCAACGGAGGATGACGATGATGACTTCATGTAGTATGTAAGATGTATTCCAGTTTGTATTGTATTATTGTAGGGCATTATGTTCTATCTGAATTTCATTTTGTAGTATGTAAGATGTATTGCACAAGTTCAGCCGCACTGCTTAATTCAGATGTACTTGTATCTTAATTATCGGTTGTAATCTATTTGGAAATGTAACTGGAATAAGAATGCGAATTAATAGTAATATGTCTCTCGCATACATAAAACAATATATGTCTCCTGTTCAGATAGAAGGAAGTGCGATAGTAACATAGATAATGAGTCATACATAGATAATAAGCATATGCGAATAGTCTGAAACTAACATAGATAATGAGTCATACATAGATAGATAAGCATAGCACTGCAGGGGACGGCGACGAGTCTGGGTCTTCCTCGGGCGAGGACCGCAAGGCGATAAGCGCTGAGGCGGTGGACGAGGCTCGCGATAACCACAACCATAGTTAACCTCGTCTATCACGGTATGTGTCTCCTGCGTCGGTGGTGGTGGTGGAGTGTGAATCACTGTCTGCGAGAAGCCATAAATGTTTGTAGCATGGTCATCATCCTCGCGGTCGCCCTCAAAGTAATCAGCACCACCACTAAGGATGGGTGACTGCTCTGAATGCATGAACGGTTGCGACAGGTTGCCGCCTGCGGTAAAGTAAAAAACTTGTAAAATTGATACAAATGCATGAACGATTACTACTCTGTTCAAAAGAATGTAGTGAGTAGGGTTACCTAGTTCCATCTGCTGATGCCAGTAAGAGCTCCCTGGCTGTGAAGGAGGTGGCTCATGCCAGTAAGAGCTCCCTGGCTGTGAAGGAGGTGGCTCATTCCAGGAAGAGCTCCCTGGCTGTGAAGGAGGTGGCTCATGCCAGGAAGAGCTCTCTGGCTGTGAAGGAGGTGGCTCATGCCAGGAAGAGCTCCCTGGCTGTGAAGGATGAGGTTCTGCATGGTGCACAGAAGGTCGTGGTTGTGAACGTTGCACAGAGGGTCGTGGTTCTGAATGCTGTACAGAGGGACGTGGCGGACGATGTGCTGGAGGAGGAAGTGCAACATCCGAAGACCGTCTACACGTAACAGCAGCGTAAATCCCGCGTAGCTTGTCATCAAGACGCCTCAACCATGAGACGCCCTCTCGCGGTGGGATAGTTTCTCCCCTCTGAAAGCGCCGCATTAAAGCGGAAACCTCCTCTCGCGCCGCATTAAAGCGGAAACATCCTCGTCCTCTTCCTCCATCACCCTCTGCATTTCATCCCCTTCCTCATCCCCATCAGCAAAACCTGAACCAGCTAATATTATCGACTGGCTACTCTGCCCAGTATCAGGACCACAAACATTGTGTGGCACGTGGTCCGACTCTTTCTCGGGTTGGCTAGCATCCACATCTTGTGGCTGTGACCCGGATAAAACAATCTCGTTAGCCACTTCACTGCCTTGGCCGGGTTCATACCCCCGTGGAGTTCTACGGTATTCTCCTCCTTCGCACAAGGTTGCACAAGTGCATATGGGTGGATTCTTCTTCTCGACAGCGTCTTAACAGGGACAACCAATGCTGGCTCCTATCTACCGCATCAACTCCCACTTGACATTTTACAGGATTTGGTCCACAATGCATGAATACTGACAGAACATACTTCAGGATCCGCATCAAACTAGTTGTCAACCAGTACTTCAACTGTCTAATGTCCCGTCCTGCAGGGTCAGCTAGTGTCATGACGCCATTTTTAAACTCGCTAAGATCAACCCCAACTCATTATATCGAACATTACCAGCGCCGTAGTAAACATTCAGATTTACTGATTCAGACATTTTCACCTGTCGCACATTGTCATCCTCTCATTAATCACAATATACACTAATATTATCCGCTACACGAACTATGCGCTAAAATGCCTCCAAAAAATATTAACACTAAAATTCACAATATACACTAATATTACCCGCTACACGAACTATGCGCTAAAATGCCTCCTAAATTAAATTAACACTTATATTCACAACGAACACTAATATTATCCGCTACACGAACTATGCGCTAAAATGGAATCGCTAAAATGCCTCCAAAAATATATTGACACTAAAATTCACAATATGACTTATATAGACTAACTAAACTATACAATTTACATAATATTTGTGACGACGTGATTATACCTTCGAAGTGTGTGTCCGCTTCTTGCACCACCGGAGAACGACAACGCCGCCCCCGACGACCGGAGGTTCAACTCCGGTCAGCCCCCAACCTGCTCCTCCTCCTCACCACCTCCTCCTCTGCAGCAGCTTCTACTAGTCACCACCACCTACTACCCGTCCTCCTCTCCACCATGGCTCCTCCTCCCCACCATGGCTGCTCCTCCCCAAACACATCAAAAACTATCCCATAGCAAAAAATAACACCATGGGCCGGTGGGGATTGCTATGATCTACCGATTCTGTGGGTTGGATTTGTAAATGAGTGGCAAATGGAGGAGATCGGCGCGGGGGGGCGAGCTACAGAGAAGCACTGAGAGAGAGAAAGGGAAACGAAGAACGAAGAAGGAACGAAGAACAGGGCGCTCGGTGGTGCTTATCCGCACCTTTTCGGCCGAAGCCTGGCCGAAAAGTGCTACTTCGGTCGGCAAGATGGTCGAACGGCCCGATTCGGCCGCCCAAGAGCCGGTTACTATTTTCGCCGGGCCTCAGCCAACAGCGAAGTTTTCGCCCAAGCGCCGCCGAAGCGTGGTTCGCCATGGCTCGGCCGAAAACTCCCTTTTCGGCCCACACCTGGCCGACGGGCTACTAGTTTTGCGTTTTTTTCATTCTAAACTCTAGTTTCCAAAATTGCTACAAAAAACATGATAGTTTTGAAAAAAATTCCTGATCATGTATTCTGCTTGAGGTACGGCATGAATATGCACGCCTGGCATGCATGCATGCATGACTCTGTCTCCTTATGCCACGTACGTATACACTTCGTCACTTCCTATGAACCCATGCGGTGCATTACACCTCGTGCACCATGCATGCATATATAGACCTCTAATCCACCAATTAATACACGAAAAATACACACCACAAGTATACATATATATAGGTAGTTACGCATATACCATCGAGCCACGCGTACGTGTACATACCAGTCAATCATTCTTGCCATCAAATGCGTCGGCCCGGAACGTTCGAAGTGGTCACCCAAGTCCATCTCCAACTTTCACTATTTCTCCAACTAAAGATCCAGACAGAGTGCTGTGCTCGTTCTCTTCTGTTGAAGCAGTAGTGTACTAGCTAGTGTGGTCCTTCCGGTGCTTGTGACAGGGATTACTCCCACGGGGTAAATATATATAGGTGGGGTAGCTACATACTACTAGAATGTACAAGTACACTTGCACTGAAACTAAAAAAAAAAGTACACTTGCACTGTAGTGGTTTCCCGTACGTAGATAAAAAAATTAGTCAACCCGTAGAGGTTAGCACGTTTGTTTTCCCTTTTTTCTTCTTTTTTTAGCGAAAAGACGTTAGGTACCCAAGCACAGAACAAGAGATGCTCTAGGCTTGTCTCAAAAAGAAAAAGATGCTCTAGGCCGGCAAAAGCATAAGAGAGACGTTCTTTGTATATAGGATAGGAGGCAGCCCCAGTCAAATGCCCGCCTGGTCTAATCTTTCTCACAATTGGGTCAGTCAAAACTTCCTATCCCATCAATGATTCATCCCAGCCTTCCCATGCCCAATCAGAAGGAGCAAATCTTAAGGTTAGTCAAGGCAGCTTCATATGCCATCCATAACTTAGCCATTGCTCACATTTTAGGGTGTTGATAAATGACCACTCCTACTCCTATGTTAGTATCTGACCAATATAAATGGAACGAGTTCATGGAGTCCAACCGATTTCAACCATCCATCAAACTCTATCCAATGGCTCCTCGCAGAGATAGAAAAAAAAACTAGCCAGTGCCTCACGAATTTAATTGGACTTAATCAAGTTCAGCCTTTTGCAAATTAGGGGCATCTTCAACGCCGACCCACGAATGTCTCCGATATATGTCCGTTTTTGTGTCCGGACGTGGTCCATGGACATGATGCCGAAGTGAGTCATCCAATGTTAATCATAAAATATCAGGGTTGGGGGGGAGAAAAAGTAGGTGGGAAGCAGGCATGTGGTGGGATATGTGGTGTGGTGTCCCGTTGGGAGGAGAGAAATGAGAGGTGGACCATGCATGTGAAGAGAGAGAAAAGAGAGGAGGACCACACGAAGGCTTTTGATTGGTCAAGTGGATGTCCGGACTCCGATATAGCTCCTCTGTGTTTGTCTCGCTTTTGCCGAAGAAACACACGTCCGGACCACTTCACAGACTGATAAGGGTCTTCATTAAATTGCAAAAGTGAACAAAAGTGTCTGATCAAACATATAAAGGTGTTTTGCGGGTCTCCGGTGCTATTCACACTGTGCTCGTGGTTTAGAATATGTCTGGCACCCTTTGATCCTATTAAATTTGTGCAAAACTTGTAACTCCTTTACTTGTCAATCTTTGACAATGCAAGGTCCGCTTTATTAGGAATTGGAATTATGGTGAACCTGGTTCCATAGTTGTATCAAAAAATTCAAATGTTTCAATAGAAATTTGTGACAACGATATGTTATGAAGCCTCACCTAGTCAACAGACTTTATCCACTAACTTATATTCACAATGTAAAACACTAGTGATATAACTATCCTTTTATAATTGTAGAGTCCACTCATAATAAAATGGGTTAATTATCCTTTTGCCCTCAGTGGTGTCCATGTGCTCAGTTTTGCCTTCAGATGCGAATTGTGCTTAGTTTTGCCCCTAGTCCATGCACAGCTACTATGACGAGGCCAAACGGCCATATTTGAGTCCATTTCGTCCGCCGACGTTAGTGGTTGTGGGTCCGGAACTTACACGTGGGACCGCGTGGACGTGGGTCCGGAGCTGACATGTAGGCCCGTGTAACTAAATCCCCAAATCATTCGTAGGATTCTAGCCCACTCCGCCCATCCGCCGGTGGGCCGTCCTGCGCCGCCGCCGCCGCGCGCAGCCGGCCAGATGCCCCGCCACCGGTACCCGGCCTGCTCCGCCGCTCGTCTGCAGGCCGATGCTCCACCGGTACCTGCGATGCCCGCCACCTTCCTGCGATGCCACAGGTGGGGCGCCCACCACCTGCTCGACCCGCGGCGCGGCCTCCTTACGTGCGGCCGGCCGGAGCGCTCAAAGGTGGGGGGCTGCTGGAGCTGTTAAAACTAGGAGGAAGAACCCTAGGGCGAAATGGCGAGCAGCGGCGACCCCGGAGTATTTGGTGAGGCAGGCATCGAGACGGAGATCCGCCGCGTCCACGACTGGGTTCCCGAGGGGTAAGTCAAGCATCCTGTTTAGATTGAGCTTAGCTGTGCATTTGAAAAGTAGATTCGAGTAGGTTTGCCCAATTAGTGTGCTGATTGCGTCTCTGTTTTTCGTTGGTTAGGATGGAGTTGCGGTATGCTTTCTTGGTGCATATTAGAAGGGAGCGGTACACGTTCGATGCAAAGGATAAGAAGAAATACCAAGGAGGTTTCGATTATCAGTTGCCAATGGCTAGTAATTGGAGTTTCAGACAATTTGGGGAGGTAATTTGTAGCCAATATCCTTGGAGTTTGCTTGATGAAGTGGTATACAAATACTATGATGGGGAAAAGAAATGGTTGACAGTTAGTAATGATGAAGAGTTGGCTACAATGTTTGCTAGGCATAAAGAGAAAGATAATTTTCATGTGAGGCCGCAAATTGATGTGCTTGAGCAGGCATTTGGACCTAGGATGGCGGGTGCAACATCTCGGGAAGAACCAAGTCGTCGTAATGTCATCTCTAGCCAGAACAGTTCAGTTGGTGCACGGCGACGTGGTGGCTCGACAAGTGTGGGCAACGGCAGTAGGGTCCCCCTTGAAGTGGAGCCTGATGACTACAATTCCGGGTTTGATGAAGAGAAGCTATATTATGATGTTATTCGGAATTTACGATGGCCACCTCGGGCTGAAAACCAAGATGAGGCTCACAATGCAGTCTGTGTGGATGATGACGCGGTGGGTGAGGACGAAGACCTTCAGTTGTTGAATGGGACCCTTTGAACCCTCATATGGAAGAAGGTACCGTTTTTGCATCCATGACTGAGTGTAGAAATGCACTTGTGACATACTGCATCAAGGTAGAACGTACTTTGAAAGTTGACAAGAGCGATCAAGTACGTTACAGAGTGCACTGTCCGACTGAGGGTTGTCCCTGGAGGTTGCTCGCATCTAAAATGCGAAATAGAACTAATGCTCAGGTCAAAGTGAACCCTTTTAAGCACACATGCTAGGAATCAACCCTTAGGAAGGATACAATCATTAGAGCCAAGTCAAGATGGGTGTCAGAAGAAGTAAAGAAGTGGGTGAAAGAAAACCAGCAAGTGGGTCCAAAGGAATTGCAGAAGAACATCAAAGATAAGTTCAAGATAGATTTACCATACATGAGGTTGTTCAATGGTAAACAACATGCTATGGATTATATTTATGGTAACTGGCAGGAAAGTTTTCAATTGTTGTATTCATTCAAAGGTGAAGTGGAGAGGACAAGCCTAGGTAGTATTGTAGATATTGATCACCACACCGTGGAGTACACATTCAGGGGAGTGACAAAGACCAATGAATGCTTTAGGAGGGTTTTTGTATGCTTTGAGGCTTGTCGCCGGCGTTTTTTGGCAGGCTGTAGGCCTTATTTGGCTATTGATGCCACTTTTCTCACATGGAGGTTTAAAGGATAGTTAGTAGCAGCTTGTGTAGTTGATGCACACGGTTTTGTATTTCTAGTTGCCTACGGTGTGCTGTTGACAGAGTCTGAGGAGAGCTGGACTTGGTTTTTGCATAATCTGTGCCGGGCTATTGAACATCCCAATGGGTTGGTGAGGGAGTCCTGGATTAGGGGGTGTCTGGATAGCCGAACTATCACCGTTGGCCGGACTCCTGGACTATGAAGATACAAGATTGAAGACTTCGTCCCGTGTCCGGATGGGACTTTCCTTGGCGTGGAAGGCAAGCTTGGCGATACGGATATGTAGATATCCTACCATTGTAACCGACTCAGTGTAACCCTAACCCTATCCGTGTCTATATAAACCGGAGGGTTCTAGTCCGTGGGGACGAACAACAATCATACCATAGGCTAGCTTCTAGGGTTTAGCCTCTCTGATATCGTGGTAGATCCACTCTTGTACTACCCATATCATCAATATTAATCAAGTAGGAGTAGGGTTTTACCTCCATCGAGAGGGCCCGAACCTGGGTAAAAACATCGTGTCCCTTGTCTCCTTTTACCATCCGCCTAGATGCACAGTTCGGGACCCCCTACCCGAGATCCGCCGGTTTTGACACAGACAGTTGGTCATTCATACAGATGCCTGCAAAGATTTAGAAGTGGCCGTGGACAATGTGTTCCCTGGAGTAGAGCATAGGGAATGCATGCGTCACCTTGCTGCAAATTTCATGAAGAAATTCAAAGGAAAGGTGTATCTGAGACAATTTATGGCGATATCTTTGACTTGCGGTGTGAAGAAGCACAACTACCACTTGAGGCGATTATACATGAATCCCAAAGTGAAAGAATACTTGGAAACACACCACTCCAAGTTATGGGCGAAGCCAATTCAAAGGAATCGAGCAAAGTTGACTATGTGCATAATAATCAAGCAGAGTCTTTCAACTCAATGATCCGGAAACTAAAGGGTCATTATGTGGTGGATTTGCTTGACAGGATAAGGATAGAATACATGCAGAAATTTCATTATCGTGCAGGAATAGCCGAGGCAAAATTCATGGGCCACATTATCATCCCTGCCGTGATGAATGAACCGAAGCGAAAACAACGAGCTTGAAATGAACATGACTCTTTGCTCGGGTACCATAGCGGAGATATCATATTTGGATAAAGAGAAGAGGAATGGAGATATCCGATTGGATTTAGAAGCTAGAACTTGCAGTTGTAGGCAATGGTAGATAAATGGGTTGCCATGCATTCATGCCTTGTTTTTCATCACTTCTCTCCCTGTGTCCAATAGGAACATACAAAGCGATATGTGCATGATTACTACTCTGTTGCAAGGTTCAAAGCCACATATGTTTATGCCTTGCCTGCTATGGAGGGAAAACAACAATGGGACATGGTGGACCTTGGATTCAAGCTTTGAGCTCCAGTTCTGAAGAGAGCAGCATGTAGGTAAAGGAAGAGTCGAATCAGACCTCGCAGCGAAGGAGCTGGACTTGGAGCGTGGAAGCGTAAGTGCACAAGGTGTGGTGGGTCTGGTCATTTCAGTAAGTATTGTGATAACACAGTAGATCCAGCGTTCGGAGAGAGTTTCGATGAAGGCTTCGATGAAAATGTTGGTCAGCAGCCGGTTTCCTCAAGAGATGGTGAAAATGATGGTCAACAGTCGGTTGCATTAGATGAGGATTTTGACAAGGTTCCGAATAATGATGGTCAACAGCCGCATGATTTTGACGATGATCCAAAATATCCTCCAAATAATGATTCGAGTGAGGCTCCAAATGGTGATCCAAGTGAGGCTCCAAATGGTGATCATGGTGATCCAAGTGAGGCTCGAAATGGTGATCATGGTGATCCAAGTGAGGCTCCAAATGATGATCCAAGTGAGGCTCCAAATGGTGACCAACCTTCTATTGTTGGGAGTCCTACTAGGTATGTAAATCTTGCAAGGGTCAAATACTATTGTACATTTATCACTTGACATGATCTCATTACTCTTTATGTTTTGCACAGCTCTATGGTAGGTTTGAAGAAGACACGGAAGGTACCGACAACCAAGAGGAGAAGAGAAGAAGCAATGAGCACAAGGTGCACGAGGAGCAAAGTGATGGCAAGAAGCTCAAGGAATGCATGTAAGCCCCAACGCTTATGAATAATTATGAAACATTATGAATAATGTTGTATTTCTGTTGGATGATGTTGGACCTATGTTAGAACTATGTTTGAATGATGTTGGACCTATGTTAGAACTTCAAATTTGACATGATGTTTAAATCTGTTGGATGATGTTTGAATGAGCACATGGTTTTTCCTTTTTTTTAATTTTTTTGAATTTTGTTTTGCTCATTTGAATTCTGGTCAAACCTAACTTTGACCAATATTTAAACAAGTCTAAAACATCAAAATGAAAAACTAAGCCTCGATCCTTCTTAGTCAATCCAAAATGAAGCTGTGGTGAGGTTTTTGAAATTTTCATGAAAAATGTGCTAAAAAGAGGGGTCCAAAGGTAGGGTAAACGGCCTCATTTCTAAGCTAGGTTTTTTTCGACCTTGTCTAAATCAGCCAAATAACTTTCCTACACATATATTCTATATATATAGACTATGTGCACTGGTTTTTCCATTTTTTGATTTTTTTAAATTTGTTTTGCTCATTTAAATTCTGGTCAAATTTAAGTTTGACCAAGATTTAAACAAGTCTAAAACATCAAAATGAAAAACTAAGCCTGGATCCTTCTTAGTCAATCCAAAATGAAGCTGTGGTGAGGTTTTTGAAATTTTCATGTTCATTTCGCCAAAACACTTCTCTTCACTTCATACAAGAGAGTTTGAGATACTCGAGATATCACATAAGACACATGAACTTATCATTTAAATGTATGTAAACCTTGTTTATGAACTTAAATCATTAGTATATGACATAAGAAGACTATGTGCGAAGGTTTTTCATTTTTCTGATTTTTATTTAATTTATTATGCTCATTTGAAATCTGGTCAAACATAGCTTTGACTGCTCCAAACCCCTCCCAAACCCCGCTAACCCTAGCGCTGAACAAGGACTGTCCATCTAACCCTAGCGGCGATCAAGGGCCGTCGATCTAACCCTTCTAGAAGGAATCTGCGGGGAGGAGGGGGCGATCCGCGAGATGCAATCTGATTGGCTGGGAGATTGTTTTTTCTAAACAAGTACCGGGCGCGCTGGATGGACCGTTGGGCCGTCTCGTTGTCTGGGCCTGAGACCGCAGTTAATAGCCCGTATCAGCCTTTCTAGGCCTGCATGCATGGGAAGGCCGCGGCGGTGTGGGTTTGCATACGCGGGAGGCGGACATGCATGCATGCGAGCGAGGCAAGCGAGGCGCGCTAGGCTAGCGAGGCGAGCGAGGTGAGCTAGGCTAGCGAGGCGAGCTAGGTGGCCATGCACGTATTGATTCAGAGTTAGGCCATTACGGCAGGGGTTCAGATTACGGCAGCGAGTCAGATGCACGGGCCCGGTCAAAGAGCTTCACTATGCAGTGATTCATATGCACGCACGCGCCCCATGCATCGTTTCGTGCAAAAATTAAAGGGTTCAAAACGTAACGGATACACACACGCGTCCGGATTCACACTCGCACCATTCTCATCCTTTCTCTCTTCCTCTCCCACCCACAGGCCTACAAATGGGGTGCCTCTCTTCCTCTCCCACCCACAAGCCAGATCCGATCCATTCTCTCCAACTTCAAACACCCAAGCGACCAAACCCTCTCCAAGCGACCAAGTGAAGATGCAGTTCAACGGGCCGACCTTCAACCGTCCGCCTGTCGTGCCAAAGCTGCGCTACCCACCGGGCATGCTCGTGGAGAGGGAGCTCCGTGTGTGGGCGACTTCAAGGTGGAGGGGCTCCGTCGAACTCACACGCGCCTTCCTCAGAGCCGGCTATGCCCACCTCCCACGGGGCTCGCCTAGGATGTTCACCCTCAACGAGGTTCGTGACCGCGGCGGCATCCTCCTACTGCTCACGGTCACCTTCACCAACCCGTTTGACGTGCGCGAGCTCCTCAGCCAAGTCTTTTGGTGTGGCTGCGAGGCCATCTTCTTCACGGTGTACAACATCTACACCACATGGGAGAGCATCTTCCCCACTCCAGGCCAGATGCACTCCCTTCCCTACGACGACGAGGAGGAGGTGTGAAGTTGAAGACGGTGTTGAAGGGGCGCGCGGCCAAGGTGGAAGAAGAAGGTCAAGATGAAGATGTTCAAGCCCGGAGTCAAGCTCGTCATGTTTCGTTTTTATTTTGTTGCTTTTCTATGTCGTGCGTGCCCTGTCGTGTCGTGTCGTGTCCGTGAACTTATTGGTCCAAGTTATTATTATTGCCTAATGTAAGGGTATGGTGTGTTGCATCTTATCTAAGTTATTATGTGTGTTAAAAAATGTCCGTGCCCAAACATATCATTTCTTCCCTAAACCAAGTCATGAAGTTCGAGAACTTGTGGTTTTCATTAATGAAAATCGGAGGGGGTGAGAAGCCCTCTCATTCAATTAAAAAAACCAAGTCATGAACTAACATGCAAATTTATTTCCTTTAAATCCTAAACCAAGTGCCATCTAACCCTAAAACAAGTGCCAGCAAACATACATTTCCAACCCTCCAAAATTTCGGTGCAAAACAAAGGAAAATCACTCTCACGCGTGTGCAAACATTCACAGTCTCACTATGTATACCTTCCTTCCCTACCCATGTCAAAGTCTTTCCATCTGTCCTAGCGGTTACCAGCGCAGCCCTAAATGCCACAAACCCACGCGGTCCTGGGTTCGAGTCCCTAGCCGCACCAATTTTTTGTGCATTTTCCACCCTTCAGTTTTTTAGACAAATTATTTTTTTTCTCAATGTAATGCCCTTAAAATGTTCATTTATTTTGGCACCAGGTGTAAACCTCTACCAGAGCTGAGGCACATTTTTCATGACATTTTGGCCTTTGATTTAAATCACTGTGTATTTGAATTGGAGTAATTAAATTGCTATTAAATATTTAACAGCTCCAAAAAATTTGCTAAACTTAATTGTTTGGCTATGGAATAATTCAATTAGCTTCCACAAAAAGTTTCAGCATTATGATTTACTGCCTAAATTAAATCAGAACAGAAAATAGAAAAAACACGCAAGAGAACCCCCGAATGGGCCTAATTGGATGCAGTTGGCCCATTAGTCTAGCCTGCACTTGGCTCTATGCTGTGAATTTGGCCCACAGAGGAACCTTTTTTTGACAGAAAGGCAGAGCAGAGAGCTGCATTTCATTGATCAAAAGTTTCTGAATTCCTCATTTCTTCTCCTTTTTTTCAACATATTTAAATGTTGGTCACTTCTTCTCTTTTTTTCAACATTTATACAACTTTGACCAACATTTAAACTAGGTGAATTTCTCATACAATTTCAAGCTTACAAATTCCTCCATAATTCATGCCTTTCCATACATTTTCAACATTACAACCAGTGTGATTACCATACCTACAAATGCCCAAAAGTAATTGCAAATGGATATTGGTATTTGTGCTTGATCTTCAAGCTTCCTAACCTTCTTCTTCAACATCCTAAGCTCAACAGCTAGCTCTCTGTCAGTGCGTGCTTCGCCCTCCATCTCTTCTTTCGAAGCTCGTGCTGTGGCCACTGCCGTTCGTGGCAGCATGCACAACCATTCTTCATGCTCTTCTTGCAGTTCATTCATCAGAGTCTTTGCCAAAGCATCGACCAAAGAAAGAAGCATGTCACCTGCATGAACACCAAACATATCAATCCATTGCTCAAAGATCCCGACCACGAAAATGGTGCAATTGCCCTGATTCTTTACCCATTCCCGCTGCACACGTAGAATGGACAATTCTGGTTCCTCGGTGTGTGAGAAACCCTCCGAACAATGCCCACCCGGCACCACAAACGAAGATAGGCATGTCCACACGCGCCCGGCTCTGCATCCGCGAGGTGGCGCGGGAGCTTGAGGAAGACATGGAGCTCGGAGCCGAAGGGGATCTCAATGCCGCCGCGCCCTCCATAGCTAGCTTCCCACCATCGTGCTCTCTCTCTCTTGCCCTGGTCACCGCCGCTGTCGCCCGCTTATATAGCACACACGCAACGTCTCTCTGCTGGATCCCACAAGCCACGCGTGCAACGGTCTGAATAGAATTGGTCGTCTCTGTCGCCTGGTCCCATCTGTAAGGGCCTAGTCAAAAGGTTGACCTGATGGAGACGGCAAAGTTCACGGGACGAGTCGGTGCGCACGGACTAGGGGCAAAACTGAGCACAATTCGCATCTGAGGGCAAAACTGAGCACATGGACACCACTAAGGGAAAAAGGATAATTAACCCTAATACAATTATGTTGATGATTATCAAGTATACAATATTATCATTTGAAAAATAACATTATCTGGTATAAAATCTAAATTAACCAAGTTTTCACCACTATTGTAATATTACTGCAAATATCAGAAATGTCTCTTATTAATATTTGAAGTCTTTTGCAATAATAAATTAATTAACTCCTTTTATGAGAAAACTTATGTTAAGTATTTATATTTATACTGGTGACTAATAAATTAGCACATTGGAAACTTTCCGGTCTCTCTACTATTCATGGTTGGTCAAATCACATGATGTAATTTGATCTCAATCCATTCTACCTGCTCAACCATGGCAAAAATTGACAGTCTCTTGTGAAGTATCATGGCATGTTCTTTTAGAATAAATTTCTACATTCCACTCTTAAATCCATTCTAAAATTCTTTTAGAACTCGCTCATAGTATAATGATCATAATCATGTTTATTAAATTATTAATCTATCACATAGATAACGATTTAAATAAGACATTTTCTGACATAATATTTAAACCAGCTTTTAAATTTCATTAAAATATTTTATTCTAATTAAGCCATACTTTATTAGAAGATAATATTCAGCACCCACTGACTTTGAGTTCCTTTGCTTTATAACGAAACATAATTAATTCTTTCTTCCATTAATGCGAATGACTCAAGCGCATAACTCAATGTAATGTTCAGGCTATCCAGATAATCTGAAAACAAATTTTCCTTATTAATTTATTTTGCTAGTTTTGATCCTCATACAGCCTCAAGCAACTTGATATGACAAGTGTTACCTTATCACTATCTTTTCTTCGTAATGGATGAAGCAATATCACTCAAGACTAGCTCTATGAATATTAAATATTCATATTTGTTATCCTTTATGAAACATTCATGTCTTGTGATTGAATATCACACAATATAACTCTCAAAATAAATTTAGGAGTTGCATGCATATTTGATTTATTTTGGATCTCCATGACTCTAAGTCATTTATGAGCTTTTAAATCTGTTTGTAATGTTTTGCATCATTTGATAATTCATAGGATATTGATACCTTATCATAAAGTGACTATTTCATCATATTCCTCTCATTATCATTTATAATACTTAGTTTGAGTTTTATGTATCTCATACATAGACTTCTCGATGAGGTAATGATATGGAAACATTTGCATGTTCATCATATTTCATTCTAACCCTTTTCCAAAGATTATTAATCTTAACAGGTATTATTTCCTTGTTTCAATTCTGAGAAGACACTTCTCTCTATTAAAAATGTCATTGGACGTTCAGAGAGTCGATGGAATTATACCCATACTATATTAGTTCATGCAAAACTTTTATCGTTTATTCATGATGCGACTAACATAAATAAATAAAGCATCACAAACTCATGAAACTACATTAATAAAACTCCTAAGTAAATAAAGAGATGGTGTCATCAGGCCTAACTGAATTTTAATTAATTACTGGGTGAAGAGTTCTCTGTTCCACATCACTGATACGTCTCCAACGTATCTATAATTTTTTATTGTTCCAATCTATTATAGTACCAATCTTGGATGTTTATTACGCAATTATATGTCATTTTTTGGGACTAACCTATTAACCCAGTGCCCAGTGCCATCTGCTGTCTTTTGCTTGTTTTTGTCTTTTCAGAAAATCAGTACCAAACAAATTACAAACGCTACGAAACTTTTTAACGATTTTTTCTGGACCAGAAGGGACCCTAGATGCTTCGGGAGAAGACCTGAAGAGTCATTAGGTAGCGACAATCCTGCAAGGTGCACCCCTAGTTTTACCGGCCCCTCGTGGCACCTCTTGACCTAATTCAACTTCTATAAATTCCCAAATATTCCCAATACATCACAAAGCCATCCAGAAGAAAAATTCCGCCGCCACAAGTTCTTATTCAATGTAACCTTTTTTGCGGTGTGTTTGGTGGGATCCGATGAATTGTGGGTTTATGATCAGATTATTCATGAATATTGTTTGAGTCTTCTCTGAACTCTTTTATGCTTGATTGTTATAGATTTGTATTTCTCTATGATCTATCTGTTTAGTTTGGCCAACTAGATTGATTTATCTAGCCATGGGGAGAGGTGCTTTGTGATGGGTTCGATCTTGTGTTGCTCGATCCTAGTGACAGCAAGAGACAAGAAACGTATTTGTATCGTTGCCATTAAGGATAAAAACATGGGTTTATTCATATTAAATGGGTTTACTTTGTCAACATCATGTCATCTTGCTTAAGGCGTTACTCCGTTCTTTATGAACTTAATACTCTAGATGCATGTTGGATAGCGGTCGATGTGTGGAGTAATAGTAGTAGATGCAGACAGGAGTAAGTCTACCTGTATCGGACCTGATGCCTATATACATGATCATTTCCTTGAATATCGTCATAACTATGTGCTTTTCTATCAATTGTCCACCAATAATTTATTTACCAACCGTATGCTATGTTTAAGAGACAAGCCTATAGTGAAAACTATGGCCCCCGAATCTACCCTTATCATATATTAAAATCCAAAAATACCTTGCTGCAATTTCTTTACTTTTATTTTATTTTGTGTTTTTTAATCTATATATCACTACGAGATTTGATCCTTGCAATTAACCGCCAAGGGATTGACAACCCCTTGTTTGCGTTGGGTGCAAATATTTGTTATTTTATGTGTACGTGTTGTTCACGAGGTCTTGCATGGTTCTCTTCTTTGGACTGGTAACCTTGGTTCTTAACTGAGGGAAATACTTATCTCTCTTGTACTACATTATCCTCTCCTTACCGGGGAAATCCCTACGCGGCTCACAAGTAGCAGGAAGAATTTTTGGTGCCATTGCCGGGGAGACATCGCCAAAACCTATCAAGTACCATCGCATAAACTTTCATCTACTTGCATTTAGTGTATTTGCCATTTTGCCTCTTGTATTAATCTCCCCCACTTCTAAAATGTTTTCACAAAAACACAAAAATATTTTCATTCGCCCTTTTGCGTGTTTGCTCGTTTGCTTGCTTTTATTACCTTCATGTCAACACACCAAAAACAGAAAAGAAAAAGGAAAGTAAAGACATATGGATCCTAATCCACTTGCTAATATTTTCAAAAGATCCAATTATGACGAACCAATTGCTAGTGAGTTGAGTGCACTAGATTATCCCTATGAAGTTTTGCTTGAAGTTCGTAAATCTGAAAATTGTGCTGAAGTGTTAGAAGAAGAAATTTATAAAGTGATTAATGATAGATCCTTAAATAAAAAAGCATGATTGCAATGATGTTATTATAAATTCTATTAATGTCAATTGTGCTAATGATATGCAAGGTGACAAGCTTGGGGATCATAATTTTGTTAAGTCCATTACTTATTGCAATGATCAAGATTGGGTGATAATGCTTCTTATGATCTTGAAAATTTATTTAAGCCTCATGATGAATATGTTATTGATAATAATGTTTACAATAATATTGAATGTGAGTTTGGAAGATTGCCAACTTTAGGTAAAAAGAATCTCACATATTTGGAGAGTGTTCGATCTTATGGAATTTTTGATAAAAGTGGGTTTGGAGAGGTCATGACTTTAGTTGATGTTAATCCCACTACCTTGGAAGGTTATAAAATTTTTATGCATGTGGATCATGAAGAGAATTTGGATGTGTACATCCTGGATGTCTTTGTGACATCTTGTAAGTGCAGAGGCTGGGTGTAATTGGTATCTTCGTGATGTTACACTACAAAAAAAAGACACACCCGTGACATTTTGGGCCGAACAATTTTTTTTCTGTCATGCTTATGACACTTCTATGATGATAATTGTGACAAAACTCGATATCATCATAGATGTGGTGGGCTCCTACTTCTATGGCAAAAAATCATGACAGAAATTGGGCTTTTCGTCCTTGGCGGGCCGGAGACACAGCTGCATAACATTCTTTGGGCCGTCCATGACGGGAAAAACCATGGTAGAAGTGAGAGCAAGGAAAATATCGAGGAGTTCCCGGTTACGGTGGGTGGTCGGGGCCTAGCGATGTACGGAGGGATTGCGCGTTTCTCTTGTACACGTACGCATGTGGGTGCGAGACGTTGTGCTCTAACTGAACCCGAGCGAGGCGTTCGCCTACCGAACCCGAGCGATTGTACTAGCTACGCGTTACTGAACCCGAGCTATCGATTGATCCCTGGCTGTTAATTGAACCCGATCAGGCGATTCTTTCACTACTGCTGCTAACTAAAGCCGATCGAACCTGCTGCCTCTTGATGAACAGTTAGCGTTGTTGGGGGTTGGATGAACAGTTCCCGGTGGGGGCTGGATGAACAGGACCCCATGGTAGTGGAGGCCATTGCCGCTGAATGAACAGGACCCCGATCGAGCCGGTTAGGGTGCATGAACAGGACCCCGTGGAGGGCTAGTTGAACAGTAGCCAGTGGAGGGATGGATGAACAGTAGCCCGTGGAGGGGTGGTTGAACAGTAGCCGGTGGAGGCTGGATGAACAGGAGCCTGTGGATGAACAGTGGCTGGTGGAGGTTGGAGGGAGACGTCGTGGATGAACAGTCGTAGGTGGAGGCTGGAGGAGGTCGACGGTGGATGAACAATAGCACGTGGAAGATGGAGCGAGGCAGTAGACGGTGGATGAACAGTAGCCCGTGGAGTCCCGTTTTGCGGTACGCCACACCCCTCCCGATGAACAGGACCCCCGTTTCGACTGTAGGAGGTCGAAGAGAAGTCCGTTTCCTCCGTTTTGCGGTACGCCACACCCCTCCCGATCAACATGACCCCGTTTCGACCGTAGGAGGTCGAAGAGAAGTATGTTTCCTCTGTTTTGCGGTATGCCACACCCCTCCCGGTGAAGAGGATCCCGTTTCGACCGTAGGCGGTCGAACAGAAGGCTGTTTCCTCTGTTCCGTGGTACACCAGGCCTCGTTTCAGCTGTTCCGACCCAGCCGGTTGGTTGCCGATGAACAGGACACCGTCACTGCTCTCCGCTGCCTCTCCATGTACACGAGCCCTGGCCGTACGTATGCGCGAGTAGGCGTTCGAGACGCCGCCCGTATGTATCATACATGGCCATATTTACTTTCTTGCACTCTAGTTGTACGTACGTGTACACGATATTGACGGGACTACGTCACATGCTACATCCGCGCCTCTACCACGACACGTGCCCTTCCTTACTCGGCCGCGGTTCATCGTTGCAGCCTGCAAACAGACCGATCGACCAGTATGTATGTAAACGTTCGCGACCAGAATGACAACACTACTTATGCTTCAACCAGGTGGGTCCCGACTGTCAGGGAGGATAAGAAGGCACTTCCTTGCGTGCGAAGTTATTGCTGCTGGGTCCCAGTTCTTAGGGGGAGAATCATTTTTTTTGCAATATGGCCGCACTTCCTTGCATGCGAATATGTAGCTAGTGGGTCCCAGCAGTCAGGGGAAATGTTTTTTCACGAAATACGGTGGCCCATCCGACGGTCCCTGCTCTCAGGTGGAGGAATAATTATTTTACGCGTAATAAGGTTGCACTTCCTTGCTGCAGTCGTGGACCCAGGTGTCGGTGTCAAAATCGGCGGATCTCGAGTAGGGGGTCCCGAACTGTGCGTCTAGGCGGATGGTAACTGGAGACAAGGGACACGATGTTTTTACCCAGGTTCAGGCCCTCTCGATGGAGGTAATACCCTACTCCTGCTTGATTAATATTGATGATATGGGTAGTACAAGAGTAGATCTACCACGAGATCAAGGAGGCTAAACCCTAGAAGCTAGCCTATGGTATGATTGTTGTTCGTCCTACGGACTAAAACCCTCCGGTTTATATAGACACCGGATAGGTTAGGGTTACATAGAGTCGATTACAATGGTAGGAGATCTACATATCCATATCGCCATGCTTGCCTTCCACGCCAAGGAAAGTCCCATCCGGACACGGGACGAAGTCTTCAATCTTGTATCTTCATAGTCCAGGAGTCTGGCCAACGGTGATAGTTCGGCTATCCGGACACCCCCTAATACGGGACTCCCTCAGTAGCCCCCGAACCAGGCTTCAATGACGATGAGTCCGGCGGTTGATTGTCTTCGGCATTGCGAGGCGGGTTCTTCTCCAAATTCCATATACTTGTCGAATAGTGTCCGACTTCCGATAAATGCTGCGCTCCTTGGCTTCTACGCCCAATAATGGCCATCTTCCACGTGTTTGAATGAATGCAAAAAGCCAGGGTATTTTTACACTTACCCCCCTAGCTGCGCAAATGAGCTGCCTATAAAAGGGGCGAGGATCTAGATCTGAGTCACACCAACCCCCTTCATGAAGCTTTCATCGGGCGCCTCGACCAAAGCCCATTCCATCATGGACGGTCGCGGCTCCTCCTCTCGCGCTCCCGGCCCTTAGCACAGAAATTGGCGAGATGCTCAGTCCCACATAGCGAGCTAGTTATACTCCAAACCAAGGGATTTCTTCCCCCGGCCTTCATGGTTCCGGTTCGAGCCGGACTCGCCACCTACAAGGGCGAAAAGAAAGCGGAGAGTGTCCCCGATCCCTCTAAAGGAGAGCGGGTATGCTTCATCTCTTATCTAGTAAGAGGACTTGGATTTCCAATCCATCCGTTTCTCCGGGGGCTCTTGGAGTTCTATGGCCTCCAGTTGCACCACCTTACTCCCGCCTCCATACTGCACATCGCGGGCTTTGTGGCCCTTTGCAAACTGTTCTTGGGCGTCGAGGCTCATTTCGGGCTGTGGAAGAGATTATTCTGCCTAGTACCCCGTTCTCATGAGGGTCAATATATCAAGTGTGCGGAGCCGAGCTATGGCGCATCGCCGGGACGGATACATATCCGGAACCCCGAAGAAGGCGTCCAAGACCGGCCTTGAATGGTTTTACATGGAGGACGTCCCGCTGCCGGATCCTGTTCGGATCGGCCTTCCGGAGTTCAGCAATGCTCCTCTGAAGAAGCGCCTAAGCTGGCGCCCTCGGAGCCCCCGGAGGGAAAATGACCGGGATGTCCTCTATTTGATGAGCCGAATAAGGTTACTGGCTCATGCCGGATTGACCATGATTGGAGTCATGGCAATCTGCATTATGAGGGGAGTGCAGCCGCTCCAATATAGGGGCCACCCCATGTGGGACTTCAACGGGGAGGACGATGCCACCCGCCATGGCCGCAAAGGGCCGGGATCGGTCACCGAACTGGTGAAGATCTTATGCGCCATGTATAAAGGGGAGGAGGAGGATTTCCTCCGCGTCAATCCACTGAAGGAGTTTTCTTCGAATAATCCTCGAAGCTAGGTAAGCAAACATCTTTGTGGCCTGTCCGATCCATGTTCCCGTGGTTAAATATCTCATTTCATGGTTTCTGCGCACGAACTGCGCCGGACTACGGAGAAGATACACAGCCCGCCCCCACAACCCGAGGATCCGGAACGGTCCCTCGATCCGACCTCCGAAGAGGGTCCAGATATAAAGGTGGAGTTGATCGACGGGGTGTTCCACCAACTTAGCATCGACAATGCTTTGGTTGCCATCACGGCCGATTACCCCGGAATACTTCCAGCCTCACAGGTAACTGAGACCGAGGTCCCAATATTCTGATAATGACCCATCCGTGCTTATTTCTTGATCACCGTATACCAATGGTGTTTCGGGTACCTTCGAGGCAGGAAGCCGAGCTGCGGCTAGCCAACAAGGCGTCTGTCTCAAGTGTTAAAAGGAGTGCGGTCCGGATCGAAACTCCGCCGCAACGGTATGGTGTGTCACCATGTTCCTAGGATTGATTCCTGGAAGGCGTACTAACGCTGACGCTCTTTTCAGGAAAAAGAGCGCTCGCCGGACTGAGTCCGGAGAGGTTGCCAATCGAACCTCCGTCGGCCAGGCTCCAAAGCCGGGTCCAGAAGCGGAGGCGAACACGAGGCGTACGTCGGATGCTCCTCCGGCAAAGGATGCCGACAAATTGTCCGCCACCAACTCCGAGGTGGAGAGCGCCTTGAATCACAGGCGCCGCCGGACAGTTCTTCGTGACGCATGTTTCTCCCAAGAGGCCTTGAATGCCTTCAATTCAGGAGATGCGCACCTCCATTCCGCTCAAGATGGTCTAGCCAGAGCCACGGAGCAGTATGTGAAGGACATACGGTAAGGAAATTTAACTTGATTATATATGCCAAGAGCCCTCGAGACTTAAAATAGTTAGAATAACTGATTTTAGGATCATTTGTTATCTTGAGGACTTACAAAAAAGAGTACCCGACTGTCCCGGGGAGCTTGAAGAGTGCAAGGCCCAACTTGAGGCCGCACTACCGCTCTGAGGGAGCCACAGAGACCCCTCCGGTAATATATGCTTCAAAAGATAAATAGTTTATGAAGTGCGGCGGGTGTGTAAATCGACAAAAACATTGCAGATGGCGCGGACTAGATCCGGACAAGCAACAGCTCTTGCGCCCAGCTAAAGGCGGCGAGAGCGTGCTTACGAGGTGCGGCAGGATAAAAATAACCTCCAAGATGCCAACACCAAGCTGGGTGAGGAACTAAAGGATGTTCGTGCCCGGTTATGCGACTCTGTAAAGGAGAATCGGCGGCTTCGTGGCGGCATTTTCAAGAGTGCTTGAGCGAACTTTGAAAGAGTTCGGCGAGGAAGGCGACTAACATAAACATGTATGTAGGTGTGCTCACAGGTCGTCCTGAGGATGAGATGCCTAATTCTTCGGGTGATCTTCTTCCCGAATTGCGTCAGCTGCACGAACGAGTCCGGCAGGCCTTGTGGCCATCTATCTCCCTGCCCGAAGGCATTGGGGAGTTGGCAGAGCGGCTTCAAGGAGCACGGCGGCGCTTCCGTCTATGGAAGATATCGGCCTGCCGTCAAGGCGCCAGGGAGGCCTGGGCCATGGTAAAGACGCAGCGGTACACGAAGGTGACCCAAACCACATGGCCGAGGTCGGACTGTGGGGCCTGATGGGATGGAGATCCTGTAAGCTTAGTGTACGGCCAAGTAGAATTGGCCGCCAAGTATTCCCAAAGAAGATTGTAAATTAGATAGCCTATTAGATGGCATTGAGGAGGAATACAATGAGTCGAGTTGACTATGTAAAAATATGACATGAAAAAATGTCTTCTAGCCGGATTGTATATCGTTTGTCATAGCGGACCTTTCCGCTTCGACCTTAGGACCCAATAGTCCGGAGTGTGTACGAATACCTTCGTGGTTATATAAGAACCGGGGTATGCATGGAGACAAGGCGTAGGGGTCATTGTTGCTGTATCAGACAAGTTCCCAACTAATTATGTTATATTACATGGGTAGTAAGAAACATCTTCCAGGGAGAATAGTTTCGTTAAGGGTTCCTTTCGCTGGGATGCATGCCCTAAAGTGCATGTCAAAGCTGCTATGAAAGCAGAAAATCATCTGGGGCAGATGGGTAAATAATTAAAATCATCTTTCAGTTCACATACCGAATATTCCCTTAAGAACGCTAGCTTTCGGCTTCACCCGGTCTCGAGGTATACATCCGGCTGACTGGCAAGAATAACCGCAGAGGTGCTCCCTTTACCACCTAGCCGAACAATCGGGAACGTGAGGGTAAGCACAGAGCCGTGCAACCCAGCTTGGCCAAAACTTAACTCATATCGATGCATATAATGGTGAATAAAAGGTACATGCGGAAGTTTAACGCATGTGTTGGGCATGAAGCCCGTATAAATAAGCTTACATTAAAGAAGCCCCTGTGTATAATGAGCGCGGACAGCGCGTCAAGTGTGTGCGAAAAAAGGCGCAAACGAGCCTCTAGAGGCTTCAAGAAGAAGGAGGAGGAAGGAGAGAAATAGAAGACAACAAAAATAGAAAATGTGGGCGGAGGAAGGAGACGAACTTGGAATCCGGCGTTTAGGCGTAGAATCTTCGTAGACGGGCTGCGTTCCATGGGTTCGGCTCGAGTCGGTTATCCGATGCGTTTCGCAGACGGTATGCTCCACCGGTCAGGACCTGGTCGATGATGAAGGGACCTTCCCATTTGGGCTTGAGTTTGTCCTTTTCTTGTCCGGCAGGCGTAGAACTAGTTCGCCAAAGTTATAAGCTTTGGCCCGCACTTCCCTGCTTTGATATCTTCGAGCCTGCTGTTGATAGAATGCGGAACGAGCTTTTGCCACGTCGCGCTCCTCCTCCAATGTGTCCAAACTGTCCTGCCGATCGAGCTCGGCTTCTCTTTCTTCATACATGCGCACGCGAGGTGAGTCATGTATTATGTCGCAGGGCAAGACTGCCTCTGCGCCGTACACCATAAAGAATGGTGTGAATCCGGTAGTACGATTCGGTGTGGTCCGCAGCCCCCAGAGTACGGAGTCGAGCTCCTCAACCCAGTGCGTGTTAGATTCCTTGAGGGACCGCACTAGTCTGGGTTTAATGCCGCTCATGATTAGACCATTTGCTCGTTCGACTTGGCCGTTGGTTTTAGGGTGATAGACTGAGGCGTAATCGAGCTTGATGCCCATGTTTTCGCACCATAATTTGATCTCATCGGCCGTGAAGTTGGTGCCGTTATCAGTGATGATACTGTGGGGGACACCGTAATGGTGCACTACCCCTGATATGAAGTCTATCACCGGTCCGGATTCGGCCGTTTTAACGAGCTTGGCCTCTATCCATTTGGTGAATTTATCCACCATGACCAATAGGTATTTTTGCTTGTGGGTTCCTCCCTTAAGGGGTCCAACCATGTCAAGCCCCCGGACCCTGACGGCCAGGTGATGGGTATAGTTTTAAGGGCGGTGGGTGGCATGTCGCTTTGGTTAGCAAAAAGCTGGCAACCGACGCATCGTTGGACTAAGTCATGCGCATTTGCCCGGGCTGTCGGCCAATAAAATCATGTACGGAAGGCCTTGCCTACAAGGGCCCGTGCTGCGGCGTGGTGCCCGCCCAGTCCGGCATGAATTTCAGCCAGGAGGTTTCGCCCTTCCTCTTCGGAGATACACCTTTGAAGGACTCCGGTAGTGCTTTTCTTATAAAGCTCTCCCTCATGGACTTTATAGGCTTTACATCGCTGTACTATGCGGCGAGCCTCATTTTGGTCTTCGGGGAGTTCCTGCCTAGTTAGGTAGGCTAGGAATGGTTCCGTCCACGGGGTGATAACCGCCATTATTTCGTGAGCGGGGGGTGTTATCTCGGGGGCAGAGCCTCCGGTTGTGTCAGAGTGTTGGCGTCGAGCGATGCGGTTGGGTCCGGATTGTTATTGCCGGACTCCCCTTCCCATAGTACGGATGGCTTGAACAGCCGTTCCAGGAAGATGTTGGGCGGGACGGCATCGCGTTTTGCACCGATGCGTGCCAATATATCCGCCGCCTGGTTGTTGTCCCGGGCTATATGATGAAATTCGAGCCCTTCGAACCGTGCTGACATTTTTAGGACCGCATTGCGGTATGCTGCCATTTTCGGATCTTTGGCATCAAAGTCTCCGTTTATTTGAGATATCGCGAGGTTCGAATCCCCGCGCACCTCTAGGCGTTTAATGCCCATCGAGACTGCCATCCGGAGGCCGTGCAGAAGGGCCTCGTATTCGGCTGCGTTGTTGGAGTCCGTATACATTGTCTGAAGGACGTATTGGACTCTGTCCCCGATTGGGGACGTCAGGACGACGCCAGCCCCCAGGCCAGCCAACATTTTGGAGCTGTCAAAGTGCATGATCCAATTGGAGTATGCGCCGTACTCTTTAGGGAGTTCGGCTTCAGTCCATTCGGCCACGAAGTCGGCCAAAACCTGCGACTTAATAGCTCGTCATGGCTTATAAGTTATGTCGAATGGAAGGAGCTCTATGGCCCATTTAGCAATCTGGCCCGTCGCGTCGCGGTTGTTTATAATGTCGTTAAGAGGTACTTCGGAGGCTACCATTATCGAACACTCTTGAAAGTAGTGTCGCAGCTTCCGGATGCCATGAACACCGCGTATGCTATCTTTTGATAGTGTGTGTACCGACTTGCATGGAGTTAGGGACGGTGGACATATAGTAAACCGGTTTTGAAGAGGGAACCGGTGTCCGTCCGTTCTCGTTCGACAACGAGCACCGCTGACAACTTGATGTGTTGCGGCGATATATAATAGCATTGGTTCGCCCGTTGGCGCGGCCAGACCGGATTTGTTGCCAAAATGGCCTTTATTTCTTTGAGTCGGTCAGGCGGCATCCGCCCACTCAAAGTGTTCGGCGCCGGAGGAGGCGGTAAAGGGGTAACGCCTTTTCTCCCAAACGGGAAAGAAAGCGGCTTAGAGCCGCTACGCATCCCGTCAATTTCTGTATTTGTTTGAGGTATTTTGGAATATCCAATTGTGACAGAGCTCGGATCTTGGCTGGGTTTGCTTCAATTCCTCTACCGGACACAATGAAGCCCAGGAGCATTCCGGCTGGAACACCGGAGACGCATTTTTCCGGATTGGGCTTGATGTCATATTTTCGAAGATTGTCGAATGTGAGCCTCAAGTCGTCTACTAGAGTTTCAATGTGCTTGGTTTTGACGACCACGTCATCTACATATGCTTCCACTGTTTTGCCGATCTTGTTTGCCAGACATGTCTGAATCATGCGCTGATATGTTGCGCCGGTGTTTTTGAGCCCAAAGGGCATTGTGTTGAAGCAGAACGGGCCGTATGGAGTGATGAATGTTGTTGCAGCTTGGTCTGGCTCCGCCATCTTGATTTGGTGGTAGCCGGAGTACGCGTCGAGGAAGCACAATGAGTCGTGCTCCTGTCAGAAGGCGTCAATAATTTGATCAATTCGAGGGAGGGGGAAGGGATCCTTTGGGCAAGCCTTATTAAGGTCTTTAAAACCAACACATAGGCGCCAGGATTTATCCTTCTTTGGTACCATCACAAGGTTTGCTAGCCAGTCCGGATGTTTTATATCTCTAATGAATCCGGCTTCCAAAAGTTTGGCTAGCTCCTCTCCCATGGCCTGTCTCTTGGGTTCGGAAAAGCGCCGAAGAGCCTGCTTGTCTGGCATGAATCCTTTTAGGATATTTAGGTTGTGCTCGGCCAGCCGGCGTGGGATTCCAGGCATGTCTGAAGGGTGCCAGGCAACGATGTCCCAGTTTTCTCGTAGAAATTCTCGTAGTGCGGCGTCTACATCAGGGTTTAATTGTGCCCCAATGGAGGCCGTCTTTGCAGGTCCGTTGGGTGGACTTGGAATTTGACTATTTCATCCGCTGGTTTAAAGAGGTGGACTTGGATCTTTTATCAAGTATCACATCGTCCCTGTTCACCGTGGAGCGCATTGCGGTGAGTTCTTCGCCGCTAGGGCTTCGGATAGTGCCTCGAGGGCTAGTGCAGCTGTCTTGTTTTCGGTAGCAGTGCTATGTTCGGATCACTAGCAAGAGTGATGATTCCGTTAGGTCCGGGCATTTTAAGCTTCATGTACCCATAATGGGGTATATCTTGAAAAATTGTGAATGCCTCCCGTCCTAATAAAGCATGATATCCGCTGTTGAACGGGGCCACTTGAAATGTGACCTCCTCGGACTTGTAATTGTCCGGCAAGCTGAACACAACGTCCAGTGTGATTTTTCCTGTGCAGCATGCTTCCCGGCTAGGGATTATTCCTCTAAAGGTTGTGCTGCTTCGCTCAATGTGGTTCCAGTCTATTTCCATTTATCGGAGGGTTTCCTCATAGATGAGGTTTAGTCCGCTGCCACCATCCATGAGTACCTTAGTAAGGTGAAAGCCGTCCACTATCCGACCGCGGACCAATGCGGCTGGTGCTCGGGCTGTTCAGAATTTAGGTTCGTCACTGGCATTAAAGGTAATAGCCGTGTCACTCCATGGATTTATTGTTGCTACTTGGTAGACTTCGGCAAGGTTGCGGAGTGTTCGTTTCGCATGTTATTTGATGCGAAAGTCTCAAGACTATTAACACCGTCTTGGTGTTGCTGGGCTGGGATTCAAGCTAGAAGTTGTTCGCCACTTTTGGCCACCGCCGTAGTATCCAACATGCTCGAAGGCTATGAGTTGGAGTGGCGCCCTCAGATCGTGAATTTTGCGGGGTCCGTTTAGCCAACCCTCCAAATGCAGTTCCATTACCCTTTAGGGGGTTTTGGTTTTTTTGCTATTTAACCCAGGTGCTTGATGATGATGCACCCTTTTATTTCGGACTAGGGATGTATTCGGGGCCAGATTATCCCAAAATTTACTTTTGGTTTTCCAGGCGCTCTCCATCGCACAGTACTTTTGTACTATGGTCACCAAGTCAGCAAAGCATGTAATTTCGCGACGACTTATGGCGTTTAGTATTCCCTTTTCTGTGCAATTATTGCAGAAAATTGGGATTGCGTCCTCCTCTCGGCAGTCCTTTATCCTCTTCATAACCAGGAGGAATCTGGCCTAGTAATGATGTACTGTTTCAGCGGGCTCTTGCCGAATTCGAGAGAGATCGCTAGTGTTTGGGTGGGCGGGTGGAACTAGATCTGGAACCCCGTCCAATTTAGGACTCAGGGGCCGAGAAGTTTCCGAACTCGGAAGTTTGGATTTTTGAGTGTTATCCATCGAGTCCAACCCGCCGCTGACTTTAAGTTCAGGGCTTGATCGACATCCGTCCCTCTGCGGGAATCCGGCATGGAGGGATCAGGAATCCGGACGTAGCTAGTCCTTAAGATAGAGGAAGAATCGCCGCATTGCTCCTCTATCACATCAACATGATGGGTAGCACGGGAGAGTTGATCTCTCTCAGATCGGTTTTAGGCCCAATCCGGTCGTAGTCTGTGGCGACTCCCAGGGCGGCGATGCGATCCAAGAGCTCGTTTATGGAGGAGAGCTCGACCGGATCTAACTGTTCGGCAAGTTCCGAATTAATATGGAGATTGGTTTCGATGACTCGAGAGGTCATCGTCGGCGCGGTGGCCGAACTGGCGGTCATAAGAAAACCACCTAGCCGAAGAGTCTGACCAGCGGCCAAGGCTCCTTTATCGATAGTATCTTCTTTAAAGACGGGATGAGGCATCCTACCTGACGGCGACGACACAGAGGAACTCTCAATGAAAGCACCAATGTCGGTGTCATAACCGGCGGATCTCGGGTAGGGGGTCCCGAACTGTGTGTCTAGGCGGATGGTAACAGGAGACAAGGGACACGATGTTTTTACCTGTGTTCGGGCCCTCTCGATGGAGGTAATACCCTACTCATGCTTGATTAATATTGATGATATGGGTAGTACAAGAGTAGATCTACCACGAGATCAAGGAGGCTAAACCCTAGAAGCTAGCCTATGGTATGATTGTTGTTCGCCCCACGGACTAAAACCCTCCGGTTTATATAGACACCGGATAGGTTAGGGTTACACGTAGTCGGTTACAATGGTAGGAGATCTACATATCCGTATCGCCAAGCTTGCCTTCCATGCCAAGGAAAGTCCCATCCGGACACGGGACGAAGTCTTCAATCTTGTATCTTCATAGTCCAGGAGTCCGGCCAATGGTGATAGTTCGGCTATCCGGACACCCCCTAATCCCGGACTCCCTCACCAGGTGTCAGCCTCTCCACGTATAGTACTCTTCCGATGGAAGTCGTTCCTTCACCACATTGACCACGCCGCGCCGAGAGCACCAAGGCGGTGGACGACGGCGAGGCCTAGGAAGGGGACAATGCGGAGCCGGGGAAGACGCTGAAGGAAATACGCCCTAGAGGCAATAATAAAGTTATTATTTATTTCCTTAATTCATGATAAATGTTTCTTATTCATGCTAGAATTGTATTAACCAGAAACTTAGTACATGTGTGAATACATAGACAAAACATATAGTCCCTAGTATGCCTCTACTTGACTAGCTCGTTAATCAAAGATGGTTATGTTTCCTAACCATAGACATATGTTGTCATTTGATGAATGGGATCACATCATTAGGAGAATGATGTGATGGACATAACCCATCCGTTAGCTTAGCATTATGATCGTGTTAGTTTCATTGCTACTAATTTCTTCATGACTTATACAAGTTCCTCAGACTATGAGATTATGCAACTACCAAATACTGAAGGAACACTTTGTGTGCTACCAAACGTACTTATACAAGTTCCTCAGACTATGAGATTATGCAACTCCCAAATACTGAAGGAACACTTTGTGTGTTACCAAACGTCACAACGTAAATGGGTGATTATAAAGGTGCTCTACAGGTGTCTCCGAAGGTGTTTGTTGGGTTGGCATAGATCGAGATTAGGATTTTTCACTCCGTGTTTCGGAGAGATATCTCTGGGCCCTCTCGGTAATACTCATCACTATAAGCCTTGCAAGCATTGTGACTAATGAGTTAGTTGCGGGATGAAGTATTACGGAACGAGTAAAGAGACTTGCCGGTAATGAGATTGAACTAGGTATTGAGATACCGACGATCGAATCTCGGGCAAGTAACATATAGATGACAAAGGGAACAACGTATGTTGTTATGAGGTTTGACCGATAAAGATCTTCGTAGAATATGTAGGAACCAATATGAGCATCCAGGTTCCTCAAGTGGTTATTGACCGGAGACGTGTCTCGGTCATGTCTACATAGTTCTCGAACCCGTAGGGTCCGCACGCTTAACGTTCGATGACGATTGGTATTACGAGTTTATGTGATATGTCGTACCAAATATTGTTCGGAGTCCCGGATGTGATCACAGACATAACGAGGAGTCTCCAAATGGTTGAGACATAAAGATTGATATATTGGACAACTATATTTGAACATCGGAATGGTTCTGGATGAGTCCGGGCATTTACCGGAGTACCGGGGGGTTACCGGAACCCCCCGGGGAGTGTATGGGCCTATTTGCGCCTTAGTGGGGGAGAGGAGGAGGCGGCCAGGTGGAGGGCGCCCCCCCCCCCAAGCCCTATCCAAATTGGGTGGGGGGCCGCCCCCCCTTTCCTTCCCTCTCTCTCCCCCTTCCTTCCTCTCCTACTCCAACTTGGGAAGGGGGAATCCTACTCCCATTGGGAGTAGGAATCCCCCCTTGGGCACGCCATAGAGGGCCGGCCCTCCCCCTCCTCCACTCCTTTATATACGGAGGAGGGGGCACCCCTTAGACACACAAGTTGACAATTGTTTTAGCCGTATGCGGTGCCCCCCTCCATAGTTACACACCTCGGTCATATAGTCGTAGTGCTTAGGCAAAGCCCTGCGCCGGTGACTCCATCATCACCGTTACCACGCCGTCGTGCTGAAAAAACTCTCCCTCGACCTCAGCTGGATCTAGAGTTCATGGGACGTCACCAAGATGAATGTGTGCAGATCACGGAGGTGCCGTACCTTTGGTGCTAGGATCGGCCGGATCATGAAAACATACGACTACATCAACCACGTTGTCATAACGCTTCCACTTTCGGTCTACGAGGGTATGTAGACAACACTCTCCCCTCTCGTTGCTATGCATCACCTAGAGATAGATCTTGCGTGATCATAGGATTTTTGTTGTTGAAATTACCATGTTCCCCAACAGTGGCATCAGAGCCAGGTCAATGCGTAGATGTTATATGCACGAGTAGAACACAAAAAGTTGTGGGCGATAATAGTCATACTGCTTACCAGCATGTCATGCTTTGATTCGGCGGCATTGTTGGATGAAGCGGCTCAGACCGACATTACGCGTATGCTTACGCGAGACTGGTTCTACCAACGTGCTTTGCACATAGGTGGCTGGTGAGTGTCTGTTTTTCCAACTTCCGTTGAATCGAGTGTGGCTATGCCCGGTCCTTGTTGAAGGTTAAAACAACACACTTGACAAAAACACGTTGTGGTTTTGATGCATAGGTAAGAACGGTTCTTGCTAGAAGCCCGTATCATCCACGTAAAACTTGCAACAACAAAGTAGAGGACGTCTAATTTGTTTTTGCAGGGCTTGCTGTGATGTGGTATGGTCAAGGCATGATGTGATATAAATTGTTGTATGAAATGATCATGTTTTATAACAAAGTTATCGGCAACTGGCAGGAGCCATATGGTTGTCGCTTTATTGTATGCAATGCAATCGCCATGTAATTGTTTTACTTTATCACTAAGCGGTAGCGATAGTCGTAGTGACAATAGTTGTCGAGATGACAACGATGCTACGATGGAGATCAAGGTGTCGCGCCGGTGATGTGGAGATCATGACGATGCTTCCGTGATGGAGGTCATGAGCACAAGATGATGATGGCCATATCATGTCACTTATTTTGATTGCATGTGATGTTTATCTTTTATGCATCTTATTATGCTTAGTACGGCGGTAGCATTATAAGATGATCCCTTACTAAATTTCAAGGTATAAGTGTTCTTCCTGAGTATGCACCATTGCAACAGTTCTTCGTGCTGAGACACCACGTGATGATCGGGTGTGATAAGCTCTACGTTCACATACAACGGGTGCAAGCCAGTTTTGCACACGCAGAATACTCAGGTTAAACTTGACGAGCCTAGCATATGCACATATGGCTTCGGAACACTGGAGACCGAAAGGTCGATCGTGAATCATATAGTAGATATGATCAACATAGTGATGTTCACCATTGAAAACTACTCCATCTCACGTGATGATCGGACATGGTTTAGTTGATTTGGATCACGTGATCATTTAGATGACTAGAGGGATGTCTATCTAAGTGGGAGTTCTTAAGTAATATGATTAATTGAACTTTAATTTATCATGAACTTAGTCCTGATAGTATTTTGCAAATTATGTTGTAGATCAATAGCTTGCGTTATAGCTTCCCTATGTTTTTATATGTTCCTAGAGAAAACTAAATTGAAAGATGATAGTAGCAATAATGCGGACTAGGTCCATGATCTGAGGTGTATCCTCATTGCTGCACAAAAGAATTATGTCCTTGATGCATCTCTAGGTGACAGACCTATTGCAGGAGCAGATGCAGACATTATGAACGTTTGGCTGGCTCAATATGATGACTACTTGATAGTTTAGTGCACCATGCTCTACGGCTTAGAACCGGGACTTCAAAAATGTTTTTGAAACGTCACGGAGCATATGAGATGTTCCAAGAACATACATTGGTATTTCAGATTCATGCCCGTGTCAAGAGGTATGAGACCTCTGACAAGTACTTTGCCTAAAAGATGGAGGAGAATTGCTCAACTAGTGAGCAGGTGCTCAGAATGTCTGGGTATTACAATCACTTGAATCAAGTGGGAGTTAATCTTCCAGATAAGATAGTGATTGACAGAGTTCTCTAGTCACCATGACCAAGTTACTGGAACTTCGTGATGAACTATAGTTTGCAAGGGATGATGAAAACGATTCCTGAGCTCTTCGTGATACTGAAATCAACGAAGGTAGAAATCAAGAAAAAGCATCAAGTGTTGATGATTAAAAGACCACTATTTTCAAGAAAAGGGCAAAGTGAAAGAAAGGGAACTTCAAGTAGAATGGAAAACAAGTTGTCACTCCCGTGAAGAAGCCCAAAGCTGGACCAAAGCCTGAAACTAAGTGCTTCTACTGCAAAGGAAATGGTCACTGGAAGCGGAAATGCCCTGAATATTTGGTGGATAAGAAGGATGGCAAAGTGAACAAGGGTATATTTGATATACAGGTTATTGATGTGTACCTTACTAGTGTTTGTAGTAGCCCCTGGGTATTTGATACTTGTTCGGTTACTAAGATTAGTAACTCGAAACAGGAGTTACAAAATAAACAGAGACTAGTTGAGGGTGAAGCGACGATGTGTGTTGGAAGTAGTTCCAAGATTGATATGATCATCATCGCACACTCCCTATACTTTCTAGATTAGTGTTGAACCTAAATAAATGTTATTTGGTGTTTGCGTTGAGCATAAATATGATTAGATCATGTTTATTGTGATACGATTATTCATCTAAGATAGAGAATAAATTGTTATTCTGTTTACATGAATAAAACCTTCTATGGTCATACACACAATGTTGATGGTTTATTGAATCTTGATCATAGTAATACACATATTCATAATATTGATGCCAAAAGATGCAAAGTTGATAATGATAGTGCAACATATTTGTGGCATTGCCGTTTGGGTCATATCGGTGTAAAGCACATGAAGAAACTCCATAAAGATGGACTTTTGGAATCACTTGATTATGAATCATTTGATGCTTGCGAACCGTGCCTTATGGGCAAGATGACTAAAACTTCGTTCTTCTGAACAACGGAACAAGCTAGTGACTTACTGGAAATAATACATACCGATGTATGCGGTCCAATGAGTATTGATGCTCGTGGTGGGTATCGTTATTTTCTGACCTTCACAGATGATTTGAGAATATATGGGTATATCTACTTAATGAAACACAAGTCTGAAACATTTGAAAAGTTCAAAGAATTTCAGAGTGAAGTGTAGAATCATCGTAGCAAGAAAATAAAGTTTTTACGATCTGATCGTAGAGGAGAATATATGAGTTACGAGTTTGGCCTTCATTTAAAACAATGTGGAATAGTTTCACAGCTCACGCCACATGGAACACCACAACGTAATGGTGTGTCTGAACATTGTAACCACACTTTATTGGATATGGTGCGATCTATGATGTCTCTTACCGATTTACCACTATCGTTTTGGGGTTATGCATTGGAGATAGCTGCATTCACTTTAAATAGGGCACCATCAAAATCCGTTGAGACGACGCCTTATGAACTGTGGTTTGGTAAGAAACCAAAATTGTCTTTTCTTAAAGTGTCACATCCCTAGTTCTGGTACGCTCTAGGCTAGCCCTTCATGTGTGCATCATGTTTAAAATTTTATAAAACTTGAAATGGGGATTGATCCAAGCCCTAGCACCAAATGAATTCAACTAGGTTCCATAAAAATATTTTCAATGATCCCAAATGCCCTTTAGAAAAGTTCATGATTTTTGTACAAGGTGAAAACCTCTGCCAAAAGTCATGCACATATTTCTAGGCCATTCTGGATTTCTGAATTAAATCATATGTTATTTGAATTTGGGCATTTAAATGCTAGTAAATATTTTAAAAGCCCAAATAATCCTAAATTGAAATGTTCCATGTTGGATATATATTCTATACAGTGGGCATGTATGGTTTGGTGATTTTTGAAAGGGTCTAGGTATTTTTAGAAAAGCCACAAAGATTACAGAATAAATAGAAAACTGTAACAGAATTAGAAAATAGAAAAGAACAGAGACTCACCTGGACCCTTCCCTCCTTGGCGCCACCAACCGGCCTAGCTCCTGGAGAGCCCAGTGTTGTGCAGCCCAGCTGCCAGTCGTCCTCCTCCTTGGGACAGAAGGACGCCGGGCGTGTGCCCCGCGCGCGCGGCCACGTGCCCCGGCCACCTCCTGCTTCCCGCCGCTGCCCCGACACGCCCAGACGACGCCACGACACCCCTGGCTCCCTCTCTCTCTTCTCCCTCACTCGTCGCCCTCTCTCCCCTCCTCTGCTCTCTCTTCCCGAGCACCACCGAGCGGAGGTCGTCGCCGCCGACACCGCTCACCGCGGCCACAGCCACCTCCTCGCCCCTCCCCCGTGTCTGGAAGGTCCGGCGTGACTCTCTCTTCCTCTTTGCCAATCCACGCAAGCCAAGGATCGCCACACCGTCGTCTTCGAGCTCGCCACTGCCGCATCTACTCATCGGTCGTCGCTGTCGTTCGCGCGCTGGAGGTCGTCCCCTAGCCCACTGAGCTACCCTGCTGCCTCCCTGTGAGCGCCCGCTTCTACCTCCACTCTGCCCCGGACTCTTCTCATACTCTAGCCGCGGTTCCACCTCCAGCCGAAGCTGTGGTCCGCAGGCCATGTCGCCGTCGTGGCCAGAGTTGTCGCAGCACGCGTCCAAGCACTCCTTCACGCTCAGCGAACACCCAGGAGCCCGCATAAATCATTGGTTCCTCCCCTCGTGCACCACGGCATCGACTCCGTCGATGCCCAAACTCCGGCCGCCGTGCAAGTCGTTGCCGCCGTCGATTTAGGCCACCGGAGCTGCTGCTTCCTGCACCACTAGACGCGGAACACTCTGAGCTTTCCGTAGAGCCTAGCTGCAAGCCAAACCGTCGCCGAACGGTGATTTCCGAAGCTCGCCGCCGTGTTCTGTGGTCACCGGCGACTTATCACCGGCGTATCTGACGTGGCATCGTCATTAGCCACTAATGACCCAGCTAACCACCCCTAGAGCCACTGCCATGTGGGCCATGTGCCTGTTTAGTTTGATTTAATTTTCTGTTCAGATTAGTTCATAACCCACTGGGACCCACATCGGCCAAGATTGACTTTGGCCGACGCATGCTGATCGTCCCACATGTCATCCCCCCCAAACCAGCCCTGTTACACTGACCCGTGGGTCCCGGCCGTCAGGTTTGACTCTGGGCGACCCTGTTGACCAGCTGACGTCACAGTGACGCAGTGCTGACGCAGTAACTCCTTTTTCTGGATTTATTCTTATACAGGAAATTCCAGAAAATGCCCAAAACTTCTAAAAATCATAGTAAATCAACCGTAACTCCAAATCAAACAAATTATATATGAAAAATGATCAGAAAAATCCAATCTATCCATCTATATCATTATCATGCATGTTTGAGCAAGTTAACTTCACTTTTTAGGATGAAACATGAATAGGATAACTTTGATAATAGTTTTGGAGTTGGAATTTGATGTAGTTTTGAATTCCACTTCAATCAAAATGACTTGCTGTTGCATTAGCCCAAATCACAACATATTGCCATGTCATGATCATGCATCACATTGTGCATTGCATTGATTGTGTTCTTCCTTGTTTGCGGTGTTTGTTCCCTCTCGATGAGACGCACGTCATCGACGATGAGTTCGATGACACCGATGAAGAACTATATTATCTTCAGAAGTGCCAGTCAAGCAAAACCCCCTTGTTCATTCCAATACAATCCCACTCTCTCGCTCCTGCTCTCTTTTACTGCATTAGGACAACAACGGTTCATCTAATATTTGCTGCGGTAGCTGAACCCCTTTATCCTCTGCATGACATGTCATTGCCACAGTAAATAGATGAAACCCACTAGCATGAGTAGGAGTTGTTTGAGCCCTGATGTGCCTACTCATTCATGCTTGTTTGTCGTGCCTGCTATTGCTTAGAGTTGTGTTAGGTCTGATTCATCGGGGATGAATCGAAGGTGTGTGAACATGTCCTACTGTTGAGAGCTAAGTGTGTGAACACGATTTGGTAAAGGTAGCGGTGAGAGGCCATGTAGGAGTACATGGTGGGTTGTCTCATTGAAACCGTCCTCAGGAACTGAGTTCTGTGTTTGTGATCCATGAACAGTTACTACCACACATTGGGTTCCGCTAACTCGGCCCCTCTCGGCTTATTAATCAACTTGATCTCTGTCCAGGAGTTGCAACTAGTTTCTGGTGTTTGTAGGTAGTGTTAGTAGTCTACCAAGTGGCACCCGGTACAGGTGGTCTTGGGATAGACTAGGCACAGTGGCTTGGTGTACCAAGTGGCACCCGGATGGTGGACTTGGGAACCCTACACACATCGTTTGGGGCCGTGAGCGACACCCCGGCCGGATCTCCTTGCGGATGGAACCCAAATAGGCGATAAACCTGGACGAGAGACTTGTGTGATTAGTCAGGTCGTGGCCGACACCCTCGCTGGGCTTCCGCTTGAAGGTTGCCGAGTACATGTCGCGTAACCGGCGATAAGTGGTGAGAGCGTGTGTGAAGAAGTACACCCCTGCAGGGTTAAGATTATCTATTCGAATAGCCGTGTCCGCGGTAAAGGACTTCTGGGTTGCCTGTACAGTTCATAGACAAGTGAAAGTGGATACTCTAAAATACGCAAGATAAGCGTGAGTGCTATGGATGGCGTTCTCGTAGGGAGACGGGAGCGGATCCATAGTGGTGTATTGATATGGTGAATATGTGGACCCGTGTGCGCCACCTCAAAAGAGTTACTTGCAGTCATAGTTCAAGATAGCCACCGAGTCAAAGCTGGCTTGCTGCTGTTAAACTCCACCACCCCCTTTGTTGATACCGATACATATGTAGTTAGTTCTGATGTAAGTCTCTCACGTTTGGCTATTTTATGTTTTGCAGAGAGACGTCAGTCTCGCTAGTAGTTCCGCGTGGACTTCGACGTTTAGCTTGTTACCTCATCTACGATCTTGTGCCCTCGGCAGGATCTGGTAGATAGTCAGGCTTCTCAGTCTTTTTCATTTGTAGATGTCTGTACTCAGACATGTTAAGCTTCCGCATGTGCTTTGACTTGTATGCTCTGAATGTTGGGTCATGAGATCCATGTTTGTATTATCTCGCTCCTCGGAGCCTAATGAATAAATACTTTGAGTCGTAGAGTCTTGTTGTGATGCCATGTTGTATTTGCACATATTGAGCATATTGTGTGTATGATTGAAATATAATGTGTGGGATCCGACAACCTAGTTGTTTATCCTTGGTAGCCTCTCTTATGGGGAAATGTAGTCTTGTGCTTCCATGAGCCATAGTAGTCCGCTATAGCCCGGTTCACCGGAGTCCTGCTAACCCAGCACTACTGCTCATGACGCTTGACTGGCCGGCATGTGTTTCACTTCGTTCCTGTGCCTGTCCCTTCGGGGAAATGTCACGCGGTGACTCCGGAGTCCTGCCTAGCCTGCTACAGCCCGGGTTCCCGGAGTCCTGTTAGCCCAGTGCTACAGCCCGGATTCACACGCTACTGACCGACATGCTCAAAGTTGATTCATGTATGCCTGTTTTCGGTGTCAAAACCGGCGGATCTCGGGTAGGGGGTCCCGAACTATGCGTCTAGGCGGATGGTAACAGGAGACAAGGGACACGATGTTTTTACCCAGGTTCGGGCCCTCTCGATGGAGGTAATACCCTACTCACTGCTTGATTAATATTGATGATATGGGTAGTACAAGAGTAGATCTACCACGAGATCAAAGAGGCTAAACCCTAGAAGCTAGCCTATGGTATGATTGTTGTTAGATCCCTACGGACTAAAACCCTCCGGTTTATATAGACAACGGATAGGTTAGGGTTACACAGAGTCGATTACAATGGTAGGAGATCTACATATCCGTATCGCCAAGCTTGCCTTCCACTCCAAGTAAAGTCCCATCCGGACACGGGACGAAGTCTTCAATCTTGTATCTTCATAGTCTTGGAGTCCGGCCGTGATGATAGTTCGGCTATTCGGACACCCCCTAGTCCAGGACTCCCTCAGTTGCCCCTGAACCAGGCTTCAATGACGACGAGTCCGGCGCGCATATTGTCTTCGGCATTGCAAGGCGGGTTCCTCCTCCGAATACTTCATAGAAGGTTTTGAACACAAGGATAGTGTCCGGCTCTGCAAAACAAGTTCCACATACCACCGTAGAGAGAATAACTTTTGCATAGATCTGCTGACGTATTCCGCAGCGTGACATCACACCGCAGCCAGGTCTTTATATGAATTGTTTTTTACCGTTCCACCTCAGCGCGTTTAGCAAGGCGGTTTCCTTGGCACGTCTTATCAAAGCATAGATCGTGCCCCCTTATTCCGGGATTCTCATCATTACGGACGTGGGTAACCCATCCGCGCCATTGATTACGGCGCTTGGGAGATAAGCGAGTTTTACCAGGCTGGTGGGGGACGCATAACTTCGTTTGTCCATATAAGGGGATAAGGATCCACCTTTTCACCTACGCCTTCTTACTCCTTTGCTCATCCATTCTCGCGCACTCGAGCTCCAGCACCCAAGTCCACACATCCCACCTCAACCTTCTCCAACCATGTCCGGAGCGGGAGGCAGGTGGATGGCCTCCTCCGTCACGGAGGGGCACATCACAAGACTGCGGGAGGCCGGATACTTGTCTAGCAACATCGCGCACAGGCTGCCCGGCCAGGGCAGCTCATTCCAACCCCCAGGCCCCATGAGAGGGTGGTGTTTCTCCCCCACTTCCTCCGTGGACTAGGTTTTCCACTTCACCCATTTGTCCGGGGGCTCATGTTCTACTACGGCCTGGACTTCGACGACCTGGCCCCGAATTTCATCCTCAACATCTCGGCGTTTATCGTCGTGTGCGAGGCCTTCCTCTGCATCCAGCCCCACTTCAGCCTATGACTGAAGACCTTCAATGTCTGGCCGAAGGTTGTGGGCGGTCGTCAAGCCGAGTGCGGAGGCGCCATGGTTGGGAAGATGGTCAAAGTCCTATGGCTCGAGGGCTCCTTTGTGGAGACAATAAAGGGGTGGCAAACGGGGTGGTTCTACATCACCGAGCCACGCGACCCCAAATGGGTGGCGGCCCCCGAATTCAGATCTGGCTTCCCCACACGGCTCTCGTCATGGAAAGAGACGGGCCTGACGTGGGGAATTCGGACGAGCTATCCGGACTCCAAACATGCGTCCGAAACCTGGTGGACAAGAATCTCAGGCTTGTCAACGTAATCCAGGTGATGCTCATCCGCCGGATTCTCCCATGCCAGCAACGGGCCTTCAAATTGTGGGAGTTCGATCCGGCACAGCACTCAACTCTAAAAAGGCTCTTCGACACTACGTACGAAGATGCCTGGAAGGTGCTGTTCAAGGGCGCCGAGGCTCCCACATCTGCTACCGAAGATCGCGGATTCAGCTCGCAGCGTCAAGCCTGCGAGGTAAGTTATTTTACCCCTTACGGGACTCTTTCTTCATAGATTGACTCTATGTGGGATCTAAAACTCCCTTACCTTTCACAGGACTGGCTGAAGACGTCCGGACAGGTTAGCTGTCCGGCTCCTTTGCCAGAAGACCCAACGGACGCCCGATTGACGGGGCTGCTGGCTCCGGTACCTCATGTGGTGCCGGAGAAGAAGGCCAAGAAGGAGGCAGCGGGAACTCGAAGGAGCTCCCGGCGCTGGTGTTGTCGGTCTGAGCAGAATCTTCTCCCGAGGACGAGGAGGAAGAAAAAGCCTCTCCCAGCCGGGAGGAGAGGAAAGGAAGGCCGCCCCAACTGGGGAGGCCGGAGGGTCCAAGAAGGGAAGAACCCTTCCTCCGGACTTCTCCACCAACATCTACAATGACGAGGAGGATTGGCCAACAAGGGCCAAGCCCCTGGCGAGATTGTAAGTGTCCGGATACCCATGGCTTTTTTATCATTGCATAGTGTTCTCTAATGCCGAACAATCATGCAGCCCGCCCAAGGGCGAGTTCGCCGCTTCGTCGGCGGGTCCCCGAGTTCGTCGGAAATGGAGAGTACTTCACTTCCGACCGCCTCCTCACCTCACGCTGCAGACGATTCATGGTGGGGCCCCAAGGGGGGCTTGGTCAAGAGGAGGTGGCGCAGGAGGCGCCGTAAGGCAACCTCCCGGACTCCAGGCGCGTGGGGGGCGAGACCCCCAGGGGCTCTAAACCCGACCGTCGTCCGGACTCCATGCCGGAACCTTCAGCGGTTCCGGAGACCGGCAAGCGGTCCCTTCGCAAGAAGGGTAAGACGCCGGTGTCCTCCGTCCAATTGGAGGCACCGGATAGCTTATTGGAGGCGCTTAACAGCGCTTCCATCGAGGAGGAGCACCGCACTGTTATGAGTGCGGTGATCCGGACAGTTCAGTCCTCCAAGAGCGGGCTGACTGAAGCCTGTACCAGCCTTCTAACAGGCTTTGAGGTAAGTTTAGAATATGTAAAAATATTACCGCATAGACAGTAGCCCCTGATGCTTAGTTCGGTGTTCGGAAAGAAAATCCGGACTAAGGATCTAAAAAGATATACACAGGAGTATAACATAAGTATGTCAATATGGGAATGCAGGCTACGCTGCTGACCTCTGCCGCACTGACTGCGGAGGTCGATGCATTGAAGCAAAGCCTCGAGCGGTCCGAGAACGAGCTCGACCTTGCCAAGAAGCAGCTCGAGGACCAGGAAGGTAAGTAATACCTTATGGAAGAAATACCTTATAGAAAGGTTTCGGTTGCAAAAAATAACAGGAATAACATGGGTACTGCAGGGGCCACGAACGAGGTGGCGACCCTGAAGGAGGCGGTGTCCGTGGCCGAAAACAAAGCGGCTGCGGAACGCACCGAGCGAGAGAAGGGGGAGGCGCGGTGGCGGAGGTGCGGCAAGAGCTCCAGGCTCTCGTGGAAAAACACGAGAGTTTGGAGCGTGACTCGAAGACCCGAGAGTCCGAGCTTGCTTCGGCTCTTGAGAGTGCCAAAGCTGCTAAGGCCGAGGCCCAAAAAGCCCTCCATGAGATTGAGGCAATAAAGAAGATCGTGGCGGGTAAGGCATTCTTTATGCAGAACAAGCATGTGAAAGTGAATTACTTATTACTTACCCGGATTCGAAGGTCTCCAGGAGCGTTCGCAGATCTGCCTCGTAGTGTATCGGATCTTTGCCGTTACGCCGCACCAAGGAGGGGAGCTCGACGGAGAAGGTGTTCTGGTCTCGGTATGTTGAGGCCGTACATCCGGTGCCCCTAAGCGACCAGTGAAGCGGCTGGTCGAGCTCCTGGGTCGCCGAACAGGCCATGAAGGGCCTCATAGTTTGGATGTGGCCATTGGAAGCTATGCCTGGGAGCTACTTTGGGCTAGTGCGGCGGCTGGTGGACGCATGTCCATGGATTGAAGTCATCAAGCGCTCCGTCTGCATTGAAGGTGTCCGCCGGGCCCTTGCCCGTGCTAAAGTGCACTGGGGCAAGCTGGATGCGGAGAAGCTTGTGACGGACGGGCCACCGAAGGGCAAGGAGCATCGTACGCCGGAAATGTACTATGAGGGCCTCCTGAAGGGTGCCACGAATAGCGGATGAGTGCTCCAAAGATGTAATTTTTGAATAGACTCGCATTTGTTATCCTGTCAGCTGAAAACTTGTTCATATGCGCTAAGCAACGCTTGTTAATCTAAAATATTACCTTCATGCGGCCGTTTATCAAATTTGAGAGATGGCAAGTCGTTGGCTTCAGCCCCCATGCCACGAGTGCTTTGGGGTGTTCGGGATAAACTTGAGCACTCTTGTTCCCATTCTTGGGTCCATCTAGGGAGGCGCTCAACATAGCGAACAAGGCAACCGGACTTATGATGCTTGAACACTCTCACTTAGCCATAGAATTCTATAATTTTAAATTTCGTGAAGCCCCTAGTGTTCGAAAGACCGAGTTCGGGCGCTATCCACGCCTTGGCGGACAATTCCGGTTCCTCGCTCTAAGCGGCATAAGTTTTAGGGACCCGAAAAACCTCTCGAACAGCGACCGGCTCTCGCCCTATCATGACAGTCAGTTTTAGCTTTCTCCTTTGAGGTGCTCGACCCAGCTCAAGCTGGGCACAATCGCGATGGTTCTCCCGATGCTACCTTAGCCGATATAACGGAACGTAAGGTACCAAAACACGGAGCCGGGCAAAACCAACTATTGACCCAAGACATGATTCGGAGCCGATTCATATAATGCTATAAGTTCGGGTGCCGCACTTGTGAAAGTGTTAGTACTTATCACACCATAATTTTGGGGTACTTAAGCCCCTGGTGTATTGGCCGTACCGAAGTGTGCGGGTGCAACATGTCATGAAATGAACATATATATAGATAAAGAAACGAGTGCAATAATAGGCAAAAGCTATGTATTGTTTATTCAAAAAGGTACTGCAATGAAAGCAGAACGATACAAATAGTGCGATAAGCAAGGGATGGGACTATCTAACATGTCCCCCTCGAGGTGTAAGCTGAGGGATGGTATGTAATACATGTATTATGCTCGTAATAGAGACCTCGTGATCACTCGACGTGGCTTTATGCTTCCCTGGATGTTGCATCGTGGGTTCGGCGATTATAGTGCGGACGGACTTCTGGAAAACGGAGTCCTGAAAGTAAGAAAAAGAAGAACGAAAAGAACGACACAATCGGAGCCCACAGTGCGGTTGAGCCGCGTGCAGGCGTGCCGTGGTCGTGCCCTCCTTATGCCCATGGTATCTCCGGGCGTAGTTATGTACGCCAGCGTAATCTTGGCTTCGCATTTTCGCGAGGGCTGGGGTTGGGGCGGATTACTCTGGCGTGCTTGAATCGTGCCAGGCGGTCTTGTTGTAGGTTACTCCGGGCGCGCTTGACTGTGTCCGGACGCTTAGTGGCTGGACTCGAGAATTGCTATGAGAGGCTTCTTTGTACCTCTGCCGCGAGGGCCGCCGTGTGCTCCTCCATTCGGAGAGAGCGTTCGGTGCTTCCATTGACCGTGATTACTCCTCGAGGGCCTGGCATCTTGAGCTTGAGGTATGCGTAGTGCGGCACCGTATTGAACTTTACCGTCACGGTTCGTCCGGGCAGTGCATGATAGCCACTGCGATGCGGGACTATGTCGAAGATTAACTCTTCGCTCGGAAGTTATCCGGGATCCGAAGACCACTTGAGTGTAATCGAGCCCGTACAATTGGCCTCTACACCGGTATGACGCCTTTAAAGGTCGTCTTTGTAGGCTTAATCCTTGAGGGGTCTATGCCCATTTTGCGACCGTATCACGATAAAGCAGGTTCAGGTTGCTACCGCCGTCCATCGGGACTACGGTGAGGTGAAATCTGTCAATAATTGGGTCAAGAACCAATGCGGCGAAACCGCCGTGACGGATGCTAGTGGGGTGGTCCCTTCGATTGAAGGTGATCGGGCAGGAGGACCATGGGTTGAACTTTGGGGCGACTGGCTCCATCGCATATATGTCTCTTAGTGCACGCTTCCGCTCCCTTTTGGGTATGTGGGTTGCGTATATCATGTTCACAGTCCGTACTTGTGTGGGAAAGCCCTTCTGTCCTCTATTGTTCGGCGGGGCTCTTCCTTGTCATCGCTATGCAGCCCCTTGTCATTGAGTTCGGCACTTAACTTGCTCGCTTGCTTGAACACCCAACAATCCCTGTTGGTGTGATTGGCTGATTTTCGGGGTGCCATGTATATCGCACAAGCGATCGAGTATTCGGTCCAAGTTGGATGGGCCACTGGGTATTTCTTCTTGAATGGCTTCTTCCGCTGGCGGGTTTAGAGCCTCTGAATCGTGCATTGTAGGACATATCTTCAGTATTATCGTCGTTGTTGCGGCGCTTGTTCTTGTTGCGACGCGACCTGCCGTTGCTGTCCTTGGTATCCGAACTATCAGGGTGTTTGGCCAAGTTGTTGCTTCGAGCTAGCCAGCTGCCCTCTCCCGCACAAAAGCGGGTCATGAGTGTTGTGAGGGCTGCCATGGATTTCGGCTTTTCTGTCCTAGGTGCGGGCAAGCCACTCGTCATGGATGTTATGTTTGAAGGCTGCAAGGGCCTCTGCATCCGCACGATCAACGATTTGATTTTTCTTTGTTAGGAACCGTGTCCGAATTGTCCGGCGATTCTTACGGCTGCTGAATTATGTGGCTAAGGTCATCGGGCGTCTGGTGGTCGCACATATGTGCCCCTGGAAGTTATCAAGGAATGCGGCTTCCGTGTCCTCCCAACAACCAATTGATTCTGGCGGCAAGCTGTTGAGCCAATGCCGAGCTGGTCCTTTAAGCTTGAGTGGGAGGTATTTGATAGCATGTAGATCATCACCGTGGGCCATGTGGATATGGAGGAGATAGTCCTCGATCCGGACCGCGGGATCTGTGGTACCATCGTATGATTCGATGTTTACGGGTTTGAAGCCCTCGGGGATTTGATGATCCATTACTTCATCTGTGAAGCATAGTGGGTGTCTTGGCGCCTCTGTATTGGGCTATATCATGGCGTAGCTCATATGAGCTTTGTCTCTTGTGTTCGCCCGCCGAGTTTCTTTGTATCCGGCGTGACGGTAATCATCCCGCGTCGTTGGGCGTCCACGCGATCCGTACATCGATCTTGTATGTTTTGCCTTATCCTCCAATATATCTCGCAAGTCCGGCATGTTTTCCCGTGCCTTGGTACTTTTTGAGCGGCGTTGGGGTGTGGCTTGAGCGGAGGGCCGAGAGGCTTCTGTCGCTGACCACGGGTGGCCGGGTCTGCCATGTCGTCTTGTTGGTGACTTGGGTGCTTCCTCCTCTGATCGAGGCAACGGCTTGCGTTTGGGGTAGCTTTTGGAGGCGTTGAGTTCATACTCTTCGGCTGCAAGGACTTCAGTCCATCTGTCAGCTAGCAGGTCTTGGTCAGCTCTAAGATGTTGCTGCTTTTTCTTGAGGCTGCTTGTCGTGGCTATAAGCCTGCGTTTGAAACTCTCCTGTTCGGGGGGATCCTCAGGCATGACAAATTCATCGTCGTCGAGGCTTGCCTCATCTTCGGAGGGAGGCGCTTAATTATCGTCCTCGACCTCTCTTTCTGCAGCACTGTCGTGCGGACTTGCTTCTCCCTCCTCCTGCGCTGAGTCCTGCTGGAGGGGTTGTCTTCAACCTTTGTTAGGTGTTATTATCTCCGTGCGGAATCACCGCTTTTGTTGTGGCGGGATTTAGAGCGGCGCCACGACGCCGGGCGCTTGATTGCTTCTTGGAGGGTCATCCTCCGTTGTTCCATCGCCGTTCCCATCTTTTGGGATGTCCACCATGTATATGTCATATGACGAGGTGGCCTTCTAGTGCCCTGTGGTATTTGGGTCTTGGTTGTCTCCGGCATCGTCGTCCGTACCGTCGATGTCTTGGTCGAAGTCGAGCATGTCGGTTAGATCATCGACAGTGGCTATAAAGTGGGTGGTGGGTGGGCGTTGAATTTCTTCGTCGTCCGCATCCCAACCTTCCTGTCCGTAGTCGGGCCAGGGCTCTCCGGATAAAGAGAGAGACTTTAGTGAATTCAGGATGTCGCCAAAGGGCGAGTCTTTGAAAGATGTCATGGCGATGAACTCCATGACCGGCGCCCAATCGGATTCGATTGGTAGGGCGCGGAGGTTGAGTCCGGAGAGGAGTCCGGCACCACTGGAATCGAGGTCTTCGCCGCGACAGGGATGGAGTTCGGCTCAATCGCCATAGAGATCGTAGCCCCGGCGGTGTCCAACCACTCGTCCTCGATCGGGAATCCGGCTCCGGATTAAGGGTCGGGGCGGATCTTTGATGCGGCCTCCGAGGCCTTTGTTCGGCTGCAGAGCTAGATCATGCCCATCGAGACAGTGCGGCATGCTTGGCTGCGGCTCGAATCCGTCGAAGATCAAGTGTCCGCGGATATCGGCCGTATAGTTCAAACTTCCAAATCTGACCTGATGGCCAGGGGCGTGGCTTTCGATCTGCTCCAGATGGCCAAGCGAATTGGCCTGCAGTGCAAAGCCGCCGAATACGAAGATCTGTCCGAGGAGAAAAGTCTCACCCTGGACCGCGTCGTTGTTGATGATCGAAGGAGCCATCGGGCCTATCGGTGACGGCGCAGAGGAACTCTCAATGAAAGCACCAATGTCGGTGTCAAAACCGGCGGATCTCGGGTAGGGGGTCCCGAACTGTGCATCTAGGCGGATGGTAACAGGAGACAAGGGACACGATGTTTTTACCCAGGTTCGGTCCCTCTCGATGGAGGTAATACCCTACTCCTGCTTGATTAATATTGATGATATGGGTAGTACAAGAGTAGATCTACCACGAGATCAAAGAGGCTAAACCCTAGAAGCTAGCCTATGGTATGATTTTTGTTCGTCCTCTGGACTAAAACCCTCCGGTTTATATAGACACCGGATAGGTTAGGGTTACACAGTCGGTTACAATGGTAGGAGATCTACATATCCGTATCGCCAAGCTTGCCTTCCACGCCAAGGAAAGTCCCATCCGGACACGGGACGAAGTCTTCAATCTTGTATCTTCATAGTCTTGGAGTCCGGCCATGATGATAGTTCGGCTATCCGGACACCCCCTAGTCCAGGACTCCCTCACCTGTCCCCATGGGTTAGTGCCGTTTTGGGTTCACGACTAGCCATGTCGGCCCGGGTTCTCCGTCATATGGATGCTAGCGACACTATCATATACGTGAGCCAAAAGGCACAAACAGTCCCGGGCCATGGTAAGGCGACACCCGTGGGAATACCGTGCGTGAGGCCGCAAAGTGATATGAGGTGTTACCGGCTAGATCGATGTGACTTGGAATCGGGGTCCTGACATAAAGTTTGGGGTTGTGATGCTTATGTGAAAAGGCTTCAACCTAATAAGCTCGAACCCAAATCGGAGAAATGTGTCTTCATAGGATACCCAAAGGAAACTGTTGGGTACACCTTCTATCACAGATCCGAATGCAAGATCGTTGCTAAGATTGGATCCTTTCTATAGAGAAGGAGTTTCTCTCGAAAGAAGTGAGTGGGAGGAAAGTAGAGCTTGATGAGGTAATTGTACCTTCTCCAGAATTGGAAAGTAGTTCATCACATAAATCAGTTCCAGTGATTCCTACACCAATTAGTGAGGAAGCTAATGATGATGATCATGAAACTTCAAATCAAGTTACTACAGAACCTCGTAGGTCTTCCAGAGTATGGTCCGCACCTGAATGGTACGGTAATCCTATTCTGGAAGTCATGTTACTAGACCATGATGAACCTACGAACTATGAGGAAGCGATGATGAACCCAAATTCCGTGAAATGGCTTGAGGCCATGAAATATGAGATGGGATCCATGTATGAGAACAAAGTGTGGACTTTGGTGGACTTGCCCGATGATCGGCAAGCCATAGAATATAAATGGATCTTCAAGAGGAAGACGGACACTAATGGTAGTGTTACTATCTACAAAGCTCGACTTGTCGCAAAAGGTTTTCGACAAGTTCAAGGTGTTGACTACAATGAGATTTTCTCAACTGTAGCGATGCTTAAGTTTGTCCAAATCATGTTAGCAATTGTTGCATTTTCTGATTATAAGATTTGGCAAATGGATGTCAAAACTGCATTCCTAAATGGATTTCTGGAAGAAGAGTATATGATGCAACCAGAAGGTTTTTTCGATCCAAAGGTTGCTAACAAAGTGTGCAAGCTCAAGTGATCCATTTATGGACTGGTGCAAGCCTCTCGGAGTTCGAATAAATGCTTTGATAGTGCGATCAAAGCATATGGTTTTATACAGACTTTTTGGAGAAGCCTGTATTTACAAGAAAGTGAGTGGGAGCTCCGTAGCATTTCTAACTTATATGTGGATGACATATTGTTGATTGGAAATGATATAGAATTTCTGGATAGCATAAAGGGATACTTGAATAAGATTTTTTTCGTTGGAAGACCTCGTTGAAGCTGCTTACAAATTGGGCATCAAGATCTATAGAGATGGATCAAGACGATTGATAAGATTTTTCAATGAGTAAAAACCTTGAGGAGTTTTTGAAAGAGTTCAAAATGGATCAGTCAAAGAAGGAATTCTTGTCTATATTACAAGGTGTAAAGTTGAGTAAGACCCAAAGCCCGACCACGACAGAAGATAGAAAGAGAATGAAAGTCATTCCCTATGCCACAGTCATAGGATCTATAAAGAATATTGTGTTGTGTACCAGACCTATTGTGTACCTTTCCATGAGTTTGGCAAGGGAGTACAATAGTGATCTAAGAGTAGATCACTGGACAGCGGTCAAAATTATCCTTAGTGAGGACTAAGGAAATGTTTCTTGGTGATGGGGGTGATAAAGAGTTCGTCGTAAAGAGTTACATCGATGCAAGCTTTTACACCGATCCAGATGACTCTAAGTCTCAATCTGGATACATATTGAAAGTGGGAGCAATTAGCTAGAGTAGCTCCATGTAGAGCATTGAAGACATAGAATATTTGCAAAATACATACGTCTCTGATTGTGATAGACCCGTTGACTAAACTTCTCTCACAAGCAAAACATGATCACACCTTAGTACTCTTTGGGTGCTAATCGCGTAGGGATGTGAACTAGATTATTGACTCTAGTAAACCCTTTGGGTGTTGGTCACATGTCGATGTGAACTATGGGTGTTAATCACATACAGATGTTAACTATTGGTGTTAAATCACATGGCGATGTGAACTAGATTATTGACTCTAGTGCAAGTGGGAGACTGAAGGAAATATGCCCTAGAGGTAATAATAAATGTATTATTTATTTCCTTCATTCATGATAAATGTTTATTATTCATGCTAGAATTGTATTAACCGGAAACTTAATACATGTGTGAATACATAGACAAAACATATAGTCCCTAGTATGCCTCTACTTGACTAGCTCGTTAATCAAAGATGGTTATATTTCCTAACCATAGACATGTGTTGTCATTTGATGAACAGGGTCACATCATTAGGAAAATGATGTGATGGACATGACCCATCCGTTAGCTTAGCATTATGATCGTGTTAGTTTCATTTCTACTGCTTTCTTCATGACTTATACAAGTTCCTCAGACTATGAGATTATGCAACTCCCGAATACCGGAGGAACACTTCGTGTGCTACCAAACATCACAACATAAATGGGTGATTATAAAGGTGCTCTATAGGTGTCTCCGAAGGTGTTTGTTGCGTTGGCATAGATCGAGATTAGGATTTGTCACTCCGTGTTTCAGAGAGGTATCTCTGGGCCCTCTCGGTAATACTCATCACTATAAGCCTTGCAACCATTGTGACTAATGAGTTAGTTGTGGGATGAAGTATTACGGACTGATAACGAGATTGAACTAAGTATTGAGATACCGACGATCAAATCTTGGGCAAGTAACATATTGATGACAAAGGGAACAACGTATGTTGTTATGCGCTTCGACCGATAAAGATCTTCATAGAATATGTAGGAACCAATATGAGCATATAGGTTCCGCTATTGTTTATTGATCGGAGACGTATCTCGGTCATGTCTACATAGTTCTCGAACCCATAGGGTCCGCACGCTTAACATTCGATGATGATTGGTATTATGAGTTTGTGTGATATGTTGTGCCGAAGATTGTTCGGAGTCCCGGATGTAATCACAGACATAACGAGGAGTATCAAAATGGTCGAGACATAAAGATTGATATATTGGACGACTATGTTTGGACATCAGAATGGTTCCGGATGAGTTCGGGCATTTACCGGAGTACCGGGGGGTTACCGGAACCCCCCGGGGAGTGAATGGGCCTTAGTGGGAGAGAGGAGGAGGCGGCCAGGTGGAGGGCACCCCCCCCCCAAAGCCCAATCCGAATTGGGTGGGATGCCCCCCCCCCCTTTCCTTCCATCTCTCTCCCCCTTCCTTCCTCTCCTACTCCAACTTGGGAAGGGGGAATCCTACTCCCACTGGGAGTAGGACTCCCCCCTTGGGTGCGCCATAGAGGGCCGGCCCTCCCCCTCCTCCACTCATTTATATACGAGGGAGGGGGCACCCCTTAGAAACACAAGTTGACAATTGTTTTAGCCGTGTGCGGTGCTCCCCTCAACAGTTACACACCTCGGTCATATCGTCATAGTGCTTAGACGAAGCCATGCGCTGGTGACTCCATCATCACCGTCACCATGCCGTCGTGCTGTTGAAACTCTCCCTCGACCTCAGCTGGATCTAGAGTTCATGGGATGTCACCGAGCTGAACGTGTGCAGATCGCCGAGGTGCCGTACCTTCAGTACTAGGAATGGCCGGATCGTGAAGACGTACGACTACATCAACCGCGTTGTCATAACGCTTTCGCTTTCGGTCCACGAGGGTACGTAGATAACACTCTCCCCTCTCATTGCTATGCATCACCTAGAGATAGATCTTGCGTGATCGTAGGATTTTTTTTTGAAATTACAGCATTCCCCAACAGACGCGGCAGTGGATGCCCACGCGGAGAGGAGTACAAGGGCTTACGGGTTTGGCTGCGGTGTGAGGCTGTTGTCGTGCAGAATAACAAGGGTTGTGGGTGAGTAGAGGGATGGCCTGGCCAGAGGTTGGAGTAGGGTGGGGCGGTCAGGCATGCATGGCAGTAGAGCCGGCCACTGGAGGCAGGAGCAAGCAGCACGACTGGCACTCGTTTGGGCGGCTGGAGCAAGAAGACCAGAGGTTGAAGAAGCACTATTGTCGTTGGACGGACATCGTACGGTCACTGGAGTTAGAATCGTTCATATTGACTAAGTTGACAAAGCCCTCCGTCCGCGTCAACTTAGTAGGCCCACAAATCAGCCTCCCACTATGGTGGGTCCCAGCTAGGAGGGGGAGTATTCATTTTTTTTGTGCGTAATAAGGAGGCACTTCCTTGCGTGCGAAGATACAGCTGGTAGGTCCGAGCTGTCAGTGAGGGGAACGTTTTTTCACGAAATACAGAGGCCCTTCTGGTGGGTCCTAGTTGTCAGGTGGAGGAATCATTATTTTGCGTGTAATAAGGAGGCATTCCCTTGCATGCGGCCGTGACCCATCTGTCAGCCTCTCCACGTACAGTCCACTTCCGATGGATGTCGTTCGTTGACCACGTTGACCATGCCGCAATGAGAGCACCAGGGCGGTGGACGACGGTGAGGCCTAGGAAGGGAACGACACTGAGCCAGGGAAGACTCGGCAGTTGTTTGCCACGCGGAGGGAAGTACGAGGGTTTACTGGTTCATCTGCGGTTGCCGGAGAATAATAGCAGGTGTGGGTGAGTAGAGGGATGGCTAGGCCAGCGATGGAAGTACGGTGGGTCGGTGAGGCCTGCTCGGCAGCACAACCGGCCACGGGAGGAGGGAGCAGGCAGTCCCGCCGGCGCTTGTTTGAACGGCTGGTGCAGGAATAGCAGAGATTGAAGAAGCATGACGGTCGTTGGATGGATATCCAACAGTCACTACTTTTGTGTCTTGACTAAGTTGGCACGGCGTTGCGTGTGTGTCAACCTTTTTTTAGAAAAGCGTACGCATCAACCTATAGTAGGTGCACAAGTCAGCCTCAGATGTGTGGAAAACAGCATACAGCCCATCTGCCATTATTTCTAATAATTTACAACCCATTTGCTAATTCCTAAGGACTTTTTTGGAGCCCATCTTCTTTTTGTTAACAATAGCTCACATTGTGGCCACGGTTAAAAATTATACAAAATTTTGCATATTTCAGTGTGGTCAACTATTTTTAATCCTGAAATTTTGAATCGCATTCAAACTAATTTGAAAAATAAATTTATATAAATATAAAATCCAAATAATTATCCGCGCATAAAAATCAATGGAATTTAAAATCTTGAAATGAAAAAAATGAAACTAATTCCTTGTTTGATGTGTTTTAAAAATGTACAACCCATTTCTCATTACTGATAGCCCATTTTCTGGGCAAGCCGATTGAAACTCTCCTTGTCTTGAAAGATTTGCAGCCCAGCAGGGCTGACAAAGCAAGTAGGCCTCGGTTGGGTATTTCTTTAAAAAAGTAGAACTGGGCTAGCCATTATCATCAAGAAAAAAACACAACTAGCTCATGATGTGGTAAACATAAATAAAATTCTGGCTAGATGGGCCACAGCTCCCGCACAACCCCGTTGTTACCCTTGATCCGTCTCTAAAACTAGTATAAATAACAACTGCTTGTTCCTCAAAAAAAGGTAAATAACAACTGAGCAACCTATTGGGTCCCTGGTGTTAGCCGCTCATTGTGTAATTCTCTCGTTTATTGACTATGTTGACAATGGCGTGGGCCCCAGATGTCCAACCATTAGGAGGAACCATTTTTTGGGGCTTGTAACAACGAGGCACTTGCTTGCGTACTGCCATGACCCTAGTGGGTCCCTACTGTCATCCTCTCCATGTACAGTCATCTCCTTGTTCCTCTCGGTTGTTGACGACATTGACAACACAAGAGGGCGGCGCATCGCGCATGGCGAGCGAACCAAGGCGGAGGACGACGGCGTGGCCTCGGACGGAACGAACAAGAGCCATGGAAGATGCACCAGTCTAGTCGCAGGCGGAGGAGAGTACGAGGGTTGAATGGTTCGGGTGCGGATGCGTGTTGGGGCTGACGTCGCTGGAGAATAACAGGACGTGTGAGGGAATAGAGGGAGGGACTGGCCAATGTTGGAGGGTTAGGGCGGTGGAGGCGCAGCCAGCCGTGGGAGGCGGGAGCAGGCGGAACCGACGGGGTGGTTTGGTTTTGGCGGCTGGAGGAAGAACACAAGAGATAGAAGATACACGGCAGATGTTGGATGTCAATCCAATGGCTGGTAGGAAGAATCGTTTGTTGACTAGCTAGTAAGTCGACACCACCTTGGATAGGCTTTTTCTTCCAGGGTCCCAAATGTCAGAATCAAAATCTGTCACAGTCATGCAACCTTTCTTATGAAAATTTACAGCCCATTTGGTGTGCTAGTTCAAAATAAGTTTGTGGATGCTAGTGGGAGCTAATCACTTGGGTTCTGTAATGCACAGTGAGCTCAAGCAGCCAGCGAGAGTGATGTTATTTCCCTTGTTTGGGATTTGTTACAATATTTGACTCTTAATTAAATGAATGGCAAGCCATTTTCCTTATTTCTAAGAAAATATGGCAGTCACAACCGAGTTGAAAAGGGCAACAACGTCTAACTCCAGCTTACAAACTGTACAAAAGCATGAGGGTTAATTGTTCATCAGGTTTAGACAAAACCCAGATTGAAAAGGGAAACAACGTCTAACTCCAGCACTATTTTCGATAGTCACAGTCAAATGGATCGGTCAGGTCCATAGAATGAACATCCTGGGTCGTAAAATTTACTGGATTATGACCACAATATGTTGTAAATAGAAGCCCGATGCGTTCAGAAGCTCTTTTGTCCACCTGAAACTACTTTTTTTGCTCTTCGACATACCCATCCGTCAAAACCATGCTGATGATGAACTTAAGCCTGATTGACAATAGTAACCTCGCATTCAGCAGGAAGAATGTGACAAATCTAGTGTTTGCATGGTTGGCTACATATCGTTCCAGCGTTATTGTCTTCAATGGAATGTCCTGAGAAGTGAGAAAATCCCGGTGCTTACAAATCCACCAATTGGTTATACTTTCTTACCCCGTCCTGTTGCCTAAATAGATATGAAGATTGAAAACAGTTAAGATCTAAAAAAAGAGTGTCGAAAGAGCAACAGCGGAATGGTTAATTCTAGTACACTATATGCGGGCTTCTAATGTGTGTGAAATTATCACATTTATATACAACTTCTCCAGACATGGAAAGCATTGCAGCAAACCAATAATCTTGTTCGGATCAAAACTATTCATTTGGATATATAAGATCTGGACAGAATACAGCACCATTAATAGGATACCCATGGAGAAACTCTTCATTGAGCATAGAACCTAATATTAGTACAAAATGTGTACTCTAGGATGATATATAACTTATGCGCAGAAATTTAAAATGCAGCTTATGGTTACAAGTGTAGATGATAAAATACAGTACCTGAATAGATGTGGAGCCAAACACCATCTTGAAATGGGCACAGAGATCATGTATTACACCCAAGGTCTCCAGTTTAGGTGCAGAGATAACGGTTATTTGCGACGGTGAATAACTAGAATCAAGGATCAAACCTTTGAAGTGAAGGGGCATCTTGGATGATGAGCTGCCTTCCGTCAAAAGAAATTCCAATTCTTACAAGGTCAGGCGTCTCTATTTGGAGACAACCAATTCTATCTGTGAAAACAAGCACCAAGCACTTCAGGGCAGGTCAACTAGAGTGGATGATGATGTGCAATGAGGCCTCCGATATACGAACCCACACAAATGAAAGTTTTTTGAGAAATGGGAGTCGAAGGTTTAGTACCAAATTATCTGTAGGTAGCACAGCGCAAAGGTGGCGGTGTGGAGAGAGGAGGAAAACCGCGAGATGGACATCAGTGATGAGGGCACAAGTACATGGTGTTCGGTATCTTGTAGATGATTTCCCGGGGAATAGTAGAACTCAATCAGTTGTAGTTCTGTGAATTCAGGGGATTTCAGCCATGTGTCCACCGTGCAGGGCATGGTATGTTTGCTCAGGTAGCATGACGGGGTGGAGAGGCTTTGAACGGAGCCCTGGTGGGAGGAGATGATGGCTCTGGGGAGTTTAAAATCATTAAAGGCAGATAGTTAACGACAGACGAGATTAAGGGGCGCGGCGTGCCATAGAGGGCGCCACCGAATTGAGAGGACTTGGGTGCGGCAGCAATCCTTGGTGGGGAGAAGCGAGTTGATCTCCCCAAGGATGGCGTCCGGGAGATCGCTGATGTGGTCCACCCGAGATTCTACGGGTTCCTGGGATCCGGTGGGAGCGGGCTCGCCGCTTCTCCCCCCGCTGCCGGGTGCGGGATCTACAATAGGCGTCGCCGCTGGTGGGAGCCTCATCTTCTTGGCGCTGGGGTCAGCCAACTCCATTTTCCTCGAGGGCGTCGCGTCGAGCTCACGGATTTGAGAAGAGTAACGAATGACGAGCCTAGTTGTAGTGCGAGTGAAGAAGAAGGGGAGCTGGGGGTTTTTGTAGTACTGAGGAAGAAGGGGAGCTGGGGTTTTCTATAGGAGTGAGGTGAGGAATTTGGGGGTATGAGTGGAGCGAGCTGACGTGAGGTGGGTGGGAGTGAGTAGGAAGAAGAGCACCCAGGTTTTTTTGGGGGGCGGTGTGCTGGGTAGCACCTCTCATTAAGTAAATATATGGGCTTTTGAAATGATTTTATTATTTACTAAGGTGGATGGGTTGTTTTGTCTTAGGCCCAGAGAAACAATTACTACTAGTACACTGGAGACTCTCTAAAGCTACCCAGAAAAACAATTACTACTAGTACAGTAGGTACACTACCGCTTCTGGCTCCTCCGAGGTCATCGAAACGTCTCCCCCTACTGAATGTCGTTTTACTTTTGTTCACCGACATGCGGGCCATGCAGCGCGCGGGCCCAAATGCCATCCACCAAATTAGAAGGCAGTATGCAGGCGGAGAGTCACCCCGGTCATACCGCAATAGTAACAAGCCGTCGTATCACAAAACCCCACCTCCCCGAAGTCTAAGTTTGACAGACGAAGCAACCATCAATTCACTCTTCGCTGAATCCCCTTCTCCCTCACCGTCTTCAAGAAAGCCAACACTCGCATCTGCCACTGTTCTTCTTTCCCAACGAAGGGAAGGTAAGCGAATTCGTGACGTTGGTATATTTTTGTTCAGAAAAAAAGGAAATTTTGCAAAGCAGTAACCAATCCTCACTCTCTTTTTGTTTCATTGTCATTGCGATTGTGTTTTCCTTTCAGTGGACTCCTAGTATTCATCATTTTCATGATGGACCAAGGAGAACCAGGCAAAGATCTTCCGATGTTGGACTAGACGTGGGAGGCTGATCCCCACAAGACAGAGAGCTCCAATAAGATGGAGGCAGCCACCGAGCCGACCCCAGATATGCTCACGGTCACTACTGAGATGGTGAACGCCCCGTTTGAGGTTACAGCCCCCGTGGCCCTGTAGGAGCAGTTTTCCCCCTTCGTGGTTGTGTCCCCCCCCCCCCCCCGGCTGAGTTTCCAAGGTGATTTTCTTCTTTATAGATCTCGATTGTGGTTTTTCATCTAAGTATGTGGTGATAAATAATGCAAAATTTTATTAGCTTCGACGCCATGCTACCTTCCCTGTCATGCATACTTTTGACTCTACATAGTGGTTTAAACAACCTGTGTTTCTTATATTGGAAAGTAATTCAGAATTTGTTTCTATTTCAGTTAGAGCCCTGATGCAGACAAGGATTGTGTGGTTGTACATGTCACTCGCTATGAGGCAGATGACCTGAATATACACACTGGGAAAACATAGTTTTTAGGATGTTGGATCTTGGAAGCCATTTGCACTTATACAAATGTCGAGATGTATTCCAGCCTCACTATTGTCAGGCGTGTTGTCCAGGGTGTACTGAAGCACAAGAAGTTAAAAGCCACTCCTTTGTTTATGAGGCATACTGTTCTTGTTAAGCTTACGCATGAAGATGATGTGGCATGCCTCCACAAACAAGTTTATGAGTGGCAAGGCCACAAGGTTATCTTCAGGAAGGTTCACAGGATTGAGCTGCTGCCGGATGTCATCGATGATGTTCATGGCAAGGTCCGTCTTGTGTCCATCCCAAATTAGATCGAGGCATGAAATAGTTGCCCCAGCTAGTGTTTAATAGTAGTTTGGATTGTGTCTAATTATCCGAACCTTGCCTATTATCGAGCCCTCTGGGGCTAGTACTCTGTTCGAATCCGTCTATGGGAACTGCTGCTACTTTTGTGTGCTCGTGACTCCTGTGAGAACCATCCTAATTGTTGCCGAAACAGATGCGTCCTCACTAGTTTTTTCATGAATATGGCATCGTAAGACATAAGTTCTCACGGTTTATCATATGAGCAGTGTGTGCTTGATGAAATAGAGTACTCGTTCGAGAACTATGCGCCAACGTATACATAGGGTACGTAAGGCTGGTTAAGTACTTGTAAACACTGCTTGTGCTACCCCACTTGTAAGAAATTGTGCAAAACACGGCACATTGGCTCAGCTCACTTCAACACTAGAAAAGTCGGCTATCGACCAGCTAACAATCAATAATCTATTGTCTGACATATAAGCAACTATATATCTTGTTATAGTGGTTCATGCAATTAACTGAGGCCACAATGTAAATTCCAAACGTTCACACGCTAGTCCAGCGTTCATGTGGAACATTCACATTAAACTCGGCTTCATAAAATACTTGAAAATCATAAGCTAAGCAATTTTATACATCTCAATGATTCATAGAACATAACAAACATATACTAGTTCACAGCAAAAGACAAAGTTGTGAGAAGGTTTACAAATCAGGAAAAATCAAGCAAGGCTTCTCTGAGCAAAGGGCCTCCCTAGGCAGGCTTTAATTTCCTGGAGTTCACTCTGGTTTTTCTTGTTGCCACCATCCAGGGTTAGGTTCTCTCATTCCAGAATAACCAATTATAATTGTGTTCTCAGTTGGAATGCTGAACTGAACCATGTAGTGTACTGACCATCTGAACTTCTTGTGCAGTTCCACTAAATTTAAGCACCGCTATTTGCAGAAATAAGTAGACCACAATGCCTCTTGTCCGCGCACCTGTCCCAAAAACCTTTGTGCAGTCGTGCCGGCTAGTCCTCGTCCATGGATGAACTGGGAGAAAGTGCATTCCCTACTAGGATGTTGTTGTTTTCGCTCGTCCATACACTGCAATCAGGAAGTAAAACGTATGAATCAACTTCTTTCAGATTGTGTTGGTCATTCTACCTAGTTACTACCAATGTAGGAATACCTGGAAGATGGGTGGTTAGACGACGGCAGCAAGGAATAGCCATCTCATTTTGTGCAGTTCTACTAAAACTGAGGTGTGTACTTTTGATTGTGCGGATAGAAACGATATGGAGACAGACATCCCTGTTTGCGCAAATATGAAATACAGTTATTTAAAAAGTGACAGTTAATTGCAGTGGCATATGATTAACAACAGCATCTATTGTGTTATAATTGGCACTACATTGACAGTATGAAAGTGCCCTTAAGTAGCATCACATCACGTCAACACTGCCACTAGATTAACATGCAAAACAATAGCACTAGTATTACTGTCATGAGAGTAGCACATGGTCAGTAAATGTGCAATTAAATTTGTGCAGTTCCACTGGGATGAAGCAATGTTAGCGGTGTGAGATTTAAGTGTTACTGCAAAAACACAATTCATGGGAAATAAAGCAAGACAGAAGCACTTCATAAAAAGGTGGTGGCATTGCTTCAATTTATTGACGGCACTAGACCATTACTTAATAGTGACATTAGGTGGCATTGCTTAATGCTTCATGTGATTTTACATTAACGGTAGTGATATGGGCGTAGAGACAGCAGAGGAATAAAGTGGTGAGGCAAATGTGGTGGCCAAGAGTGGCAAACACTCAGTCAGCATGTCTGCATTTGTCCCATTTTTTATATCCTCGGCAACATTTTCCTATGAGAGCACGGGAAATCTAGACCTGCTCGTTCTCATTTGCGTTGTCCCCCAACACCCCTCACTTTCTTTCCATTTTTGACCAAGAGACAGGTCCACTCCCCCCCCCCTTCGCCATCCATGATGCTTTCTGCGCCTTTTCAGCCAAGAGACTGGTAGGGTAGTCAGTATCTATTACTTTCCCCCGTTTCCTCTTAGAACCAAGTCCTAGATTCATGCTACAGCTTTCCCACTTTCTTCCGTGTTTGAACCAACTCTTAGATTCGACTGTATGAACTAGCTTTAACTCTAATAATAGTAAAAGTCGGGTGGCTTCAGAATAGCCGACGGAAGTAGAAAAAGATCCACACGTAGCCACGTGGGGAGCTGGGCAGTAGAGCAAGGCGGGTTTCGAAGGAATATATACCTGAGGGTCGTCGGCATGTGGCAAAGACGGCGTCGGAGGCCGCATCTTAGCCACAATACCGCAGGGAGGAAGAAGGGGTCGGAGGCCCTCCCGAGCCGGCGCTGTCTCGGAGAGAATGGCACGGCCGCCGATCAGGACGCGCGGGCAGCTGTTGGTCTCCTCCCTCGCCGCCGACGACCGCGTGAACGATGCACCTACAAGGCTACACCCCTGCCCCGGTCGAGGTGGTCCGGCCGGATTTGTGACCAGCCGTGAGCAGAGAGAGTGTGTCCACCTATGTCTTGCTTAGATCTGGAGAGCATGAGAGAGTGAAAGAGATGAACCCTAGTAAAGCAAGCGTCGAGGCTCCTGCTTATATATATAGTGGAGTGATTTTATTGTACCAACCGTTATTAAATTGAATGCGCGCGGACTACTATTTTCATTTAAAGTTCAAGTAAAAATAAAACTCGATCAATAACGTGCTACCGTGTCCAGGACGCACAATACTGTATCATTCACGTGCGGTCCCTGACCCTCCATCAAGTTGAAAACTAGACTAGTCAAAATGTCAATTGGGATGCCTCTTTGTAAACAAATGCGCTCCTAGCTTCAAAAAAATGCGCTCCTACGTGTACCCACGAGTGGGTGTGAGAGAACTAGTGCGTGCGTGCATCACTTCTCTTCGTGAGAGTACAATATACTACGCCCAAAGAACGTTCGCCACAAGAGTAATAGTATAAGTGTGTGACGTGTGAGTTAAAATAAAAGGTGCGCGACGTCTTTTATTTTTTAGAAGTTCTGAGGATAGGGTGTGAATAGCACATATGTGTGTGACATCTACCTACAGATAGACGGTGGTTGCGAGAGGACTCGGGAGAGTCGTGAGTCGTGAGGATATGCGTGAGAGAGAGGGGGCACGTATCAAATCAATGCATGTGTCTGTAAATCATATCTGACAAAACGTTCACCAAAAACCGTTTCCTAACGAACGCCGTAAGAACCGTTAGATCGGCATCCTACTGTGTCAGTTTTGCCATGTTATTTAACAGAACAACCATTCCTCCAACACACAAATCTTCCACATGAGTGTTAGCAACTGCCGTATGCTCCTCCCTCCATTTCAAAATGTAGTGCATATAGCTTTATTGAAAATTCAAACCTCGCAAACTTTTACCGACTTTTCATATACCAAAATGCACATATAGTATACCCAGTATATATCATTTCATTCATCTTTGAGAGGTAACTATATAAATGGGGGTGTACAAAGAAAGACCGTTGTAGGACCTACAGTAATTTCAACCATCCTTTGGTGTGGAGGAATATCATAGGAACTCTATATGATATGATTTTTATAGGATTTTTTCCTTTAGAGCAAATTATTTCATAGGAATAGATTCATATACTCCACATTTCAAAGGAAAATAAACATGATATCATTTTTATAGCTTTAGAGCCACTTGGTTCATATGAATGGATTCCTATACTCCCATAATTTCAAAGGAAAATAAACATAACCGTATATTTAATAGAAAAGTTCCTATGATGTGAACCAAATGACATCTCTTTTCTAATTCCTCCTCATAGAAATTGAGATACATGTCATCTCTAGATTCATTAGAAAAGTTTCTATGATGTGAACCAAATGACATATCTTTTTCAATCCCTGCTCATAGGAATAAAGAGATATGTCATCTCTTTCCCTACAACTTCCATGTATACATCTTCTCTATTCGTAAATAGGTAGTACAACCCACTAGTAGATTTTTTCATGGACATGCATGCAAGTCATAAATCACATTGTTTTTGTACGCTATGCATGCAAGCACGACATCATCAATTCGCGCATGTTACTCATAAGTTATTTCTTGCATTAGATTTTGTATTGACAATGTATGTGTTGGTCACATGCACACATATGTAGTTCACATTCACATTTTTGTTAGAAATGCCATTCGTTAACTGCAATTCATTTTTTTCTCTTTGTATTACATATTCATTTTAAGCATACATTCACTTCCCATTAGTTATAAATGTTTTTGGAGGAACTTTTATGTATCATTTTGAGTAGCAAATTTCACGCGGCCGCGGGTATATCAAAATGTGGGGCACATGCGTCATTGCCTTTCGGTCGAACCTACGTTCATAATTTTTTGTATTACGTATATCTCCACGGTCCCCGAACCCAAAATGCTGCCTCGTTCCCGTAAAACTAAGTGGCCCACCCGTGTTAAGGCGTCGACACGAACTCAATCCCTCTCCCAGTTACTACGTCATGGCCCCGCATGCCGTAGTACTCCTATAAACCCTACCAGCCGCATGCATCATCGGTTTTCTTCAAGAGGACGAGGGAGAAGCGGATTTGTAGTGGAGGCTCCTACCCTAGGGTGCCCTAGGTAGCTGCCGCACGCATCATTGGTTTTCTATTTTCTTTATACTCTTGCGCCATAGAGTGAAATGATGGTTGCTTCGTCCGTCCAGCTTAATGCGGGAAAGGCGGGGCTTTGTGATTTGATCCCTCATCGCTCATTTACTACTACTGCGGCGCTACGACTGGGGTGCCTCCAAGTCCAAGCGCTGCTCCGTATGTAATTTGGTGCATCGCACATGGAACAAGACGGTGGATGAGCCACATGTCGGCCAAAAGGGTCCTGTTAAGTGTGTTGCCATGTCGGCCACGAAGTCATAAAGCCAACCATTGCGACAGCGAATAACAGACGTGGATGCGAACTAGGAGTGGTCAGATAGTGGAAGACGACTGGAAGGATGGGGGAAGAGGCTCAAGGTAGGGTTTGGGGGTGTAGCCAGCGTGAATGCGGGTAAGCGGTTGTCGGTCAAGTCCCGTTTGAATTCAGGTAGGCAGACTGCCAGTCACGTCCTATATGAATGCGCAGAGGGTTATAGAGTCGTATGACGGAAGAGGATTTCTGTAACAGGTTCAGGGTGTCGGAGTCTGACGTGAGGGGAGGGCGTCCGGACTCCCCTAAGCTCCCCCGATTTTGGCCTGGCTTGCGGAATTTTGAACGTCTGAGCCGATTTGATGACCCTCTTTGGAGGCCAAAAAGTATCCGACGGGTATGATTCGGATATTTGCAGGCTATCTCTGGTGCGCCCGTTGAAGTCCATGCATGCAGCTAACGCAAGGGAAGGGAGAAAACATCCAGACCTGTTCACACCCATCCCTCTATGGCTCGCTCAACCGAGCTTTGCTTCCATCACTATTTTTTGCATGATAATACATGTCATATTCATATCATAAAGATCAAAGTACAAGTCATGTAAGGAACGACATGAAAAAATTGAAAATATAGCAGAACATCTCTAAGCTTGATACCAACGCCCGTCACTTGCCTCCGGCACCATCACAGCAGTCATCGAAGAAAAGAATAATGGATCACCTCTTCACCCGAGCTCGACGCGACTCATCAGCTGATATGCAGCTTTGCGGACCTCCAAGGTGGCTCACTAAAAATGAAGCCATTGCCGTTGAACAAAACAGGCCAGGGCAACACCCCGGACACGCCACCGAACTCCAGATCTATAACCCCACCACGACTAAGACATCGAAGGAGGAAACCACACTTGCCATCCATCAACCATGAACCCAACACACATTCCATCTTCCAGATGTCATCGATACATACCACAATCTGCATCTGCTCATACACTACCTCCCAAGCTCCACGACGACTTTGGAGCAGACGTCGTCGCAACGATGGAGCCCGAGGACACACGTTCACCACGAGGATGCCGCTGCCGCCACACCATCCTTACTTGAACAGACTGGTTTCCAAAACCATAGGGCCGATGGCCTTGTCGGAGAAGGATTTGAAGAATCTTTATTCAGTGCCGCCATCGCCGTCGTCAAAGCCAAGTGAACAGCCTAAAAATGAAACTACTTTAGCCTAAAACTATTCACATACGTGGATCCGGTGCCTCCCTTGCCACCGACGACCGAGGTCGTCGGCGAAGGGGAGCCGCCGGAGGACAGCGGCCGAGGAACTCTTCTTGGGAGAGACGCTGGCGAGATCGCCCTTTTTCTTCGAGAGGAAGAAAGAATGACCCGTCAATTTGGAGGAGAGGAGGACGACATATATTACAAACGCCTTTGCCGAAAGTACCTTTCTACACTCGACCTCAAATGCTCCTGGTGTGAATAGTAAAATCAAAGAAATAAAAAAAAATCAAAATTTTTCTTAATTCTTTTGTGGCATACTTTTAAGAAATGTTTGTTCTGCATGCAAAATTTCATCACGAAATCACATTGGTGAAAGTCGTGGCAAAAAAAATCAAGGCTTCACAATGCGTTTGAAAGTAACATGTTTAGAGCATCGATTTAGTTTTTTTTTACCATGCCTTACATCAATGTGATTTCGTGATGAAATGTTGCATGCACAACAAATATTTCATAAAGTATGCCACAAAAAATTTCAGAAATTTTAATTTTTTCTATTTTTAAAATTTTACTGTTCACACCAAGAGCATTTGTGCCCAGGTGTAGAACCTCCACGTCCCGCCTTTGCTTCCATTACTCTCACCCACTTCACTACACAAGCGCATGGCGTGAAGGAGCAGGTTTACACTGTAGTGGTTTTATTTACACAGACGGTTCGTGTGTATGATGTATCCCCAACGGAAACCTGCCGCACGTAACGGAAAGGGGAAACGACTCTGTCCCCCAGGACATGGCTTGACTCGAGAGGCCTTTTGCCAGGACCAGGACCAGGGGGTGCGACTGGACGGACATGGCACCACAAGTGGCGCACCTCCTATCGTGGTTTCCCATCAGAAAGTGGCAAGACACAAGTTACGGTTCTGACTGGCTTGACTTGATGATACTACACCGTCTCACTCTCAGGCCTCCTTTGGTTTGGAGGAATTTTGTAGGAATTTCATAGAATAGGATTTTCATAAAAAGAATTTCTTTTGAGTCCTTTGGTTCGTAGGAATGCAATCCTATTCCTATGAAGAAAATTCTTCCTATCCTTCACATTTCATAGGAAAATAAAAAATAGTCTAGACTCAATGAAAAAAATCCTATGATGTGAATCAAAAGACATCTTTTTTCCTATTCCTACTCATAGGATTTGAGATGCACGTCATCTCATTTCCTATGACTTTCCTATTCCTATGATTTTATTTCAGCGCACAAAACATCCATCCATCCATGGAAGTCATTGCTGCCAGATGGATAAATAATCTGCGCCAAGTAGAATCTAGACAACTCACCGTACTTCAATCTGACACGTATGTACTACCCTACGCCCCTGCTTATGTGACTAACAACCAACGTTGCACTCGATTCAAATATCAGAGCCAGAACTACCTACATATGCTGTAACAGGTGTCCAAGAATCTAGATACAAGCAGCAAAAGTCATGTCCAAGGAGATGTTTAACCATTGACCTACGCTTGCTACAGATATTAGAGCATCTTCAAACAGGTGGTATAAAATAGGGCACTGAAAAAAGGTTTCAGGGCACCAAAAAGTGGATTTTGGGGAATCAATTTTTTTCTGCCATAGCAGACGATGTACAATGGGGCATCCGAACATTTTTTGCCGTAGTAGATAATGTAAAATAGGGCATAGATTATTGCATATTTCGACATTGCAAACTACCAAATGTTCAAACCTAAACACGAATTCAAGCTTAAACATAAAGACACGAGTTCAAACTTAAACGTAAGGACTCGCTACGCACACGCTAATCATCATCATTCCTGCCGTCGACACAGTTCCAAAGCTCTAGGATCACCTCATCCGCACTATCCATGTGCTCCTCGGCTTTGTCATCGCCCGACTCAAGCTTGATCGCCAAGGGGCCAGCCTCGTCCTCCATTTTGATCGCCTTCTTGCCTTGTGTGTCCCTACTAGCAAAGTACCCTTACTCCGCCTACACGAGGTGCGGATTTTCCGCGGCGAACCTTGCCATAGGCACCTTATCGCTCTCACAGTTATTGCGCTGCTCTAGGATGATACAGTCGTCCCTCTTCTCCTTGTGCGACACAATGTGCACTTCAGGGCCGATGAACTTCGTCACCTCCCGGGATTGCTATTTTGAGAAAGTTCAACTTGCTCTTCGGCGGGCTGAACCTCCAACACGCGATCTCTCTGACATGGCGAAGATCCCTAGCCAACGCCGCTCCCCGTCGCACGATAACTCAGCGGCGTAGCGGCCAGACAACCGAAGCCTGCCTTGAGCCTCGACAACATTCTCGGCTCGACGGTAGTGATCGATTCAGTGGTGCTGTGGCCAGATGGACACAGGAGGGCGATGGATCTGGCGACAGACCGGTGCGGCGAGGGCCGTGGTGGCAGGAATTGATCTGCATGGCGGCGATAGCGGCCGAATGGGGTGCGGGGTCATGTTGGTTGGTGTGCGCGCAGTTGCGTTTTTGGTTTATGGCAGCCACGCGCGTGATGTATATTTACATCATTTTGCTGCAAAATTCCGGGCTGCCGCAAAAAAATTGCATCACCAAAATAGAGAGACAAGGCATTTGCTGGAGGAACATTTCTGGGTCCAAATGCCCTAAAAACAGTTTTTTGGATAGCTGTCGTATTTTGCATCATCTGTTGTTGGAGTTGGAGATGCTCTTAAGGACGTGGATACAAGGAACAAAAGGCCATGCCGGAGGAAGTACTGCTTATATTACATATCATTCCCAATAACCTTATCATACAAATACAAGAAACAATCCCACTCTTGCTGGAACAGCTACACCTTTTCCAATCTGAAGCTGCAAAACACAAATATACTCCCTGCCTAGTGTCAAAAAACATCTTGCATTATGGGACACAGAGAATACCAAACAAACAAGGAAGACAAGCTGGCAGCTTATGATCCCACAATCAACAAACTGTGACAGCAGATCCTTCTCATGTTCCTCAACCCCTGCGAATAACAAGAAATAACAGCAAACTGGGCAAGTGAGATTTAAGATCAGATGAAGCCACACCTGCACCGTTAGCAAACCACTTGCCACCCCCACAACTTTTGGATCAATCTGAGTCCAGAATTCTGTTGGAACAACAACTTCGAAGGAACAACAACAACTTGACCACAAGTATCCTTCCGGTGTGAGGATTTAAGACCAGAGGAAGCAACACCACAGGTTGCCACTTGCCACCACACAAGTTTGGATCAATATCCTGAATCCTGAATTCAGTAGGAAAAAACTTCCAATGAATAACAGCAATTTGAGTAATTGACCACAGGATGAAGCAAGAGCTGCATCATTGTGTAAGCACAGGCTGCAACAAAACCCACACTGGATCAACATCTTGAACCTGAATTCATTTGGAACACAGGCCCATGGCCCCAAGCAAAGTCACTTCTCATTGTAAAAAGCCTCTTCCAGATCTCTTTCAAAAGATTTCTCACACTGATAAGAGTGTTTTGCCTTCGCTGAACAGATGCTCTAGACATAAACCATTCAGCAGGAGCAGGTTCCCTTTGGTCCAACTGCCAGTTGGGTAATTATCCCGTTCACATAAACAACATACTAGAGTACTTTTATTTCACACACACACGCATACTGTAAACACGGCGGTGGGCATTAAACGGTTACAAGCCACATAGGTTTCATAAGAAGCGAAGATAAACAGCTTTTGTCTTGCAGGGTCGAATTGAAATATTTACAGGAAACCACAGCATAAAGACGCCGGCCTCATGGGAGTCTTCTTTCAGGACTCCGTCTACATGTTGGAAGCACAGGAGCCAGGGCGATGCTGGCTACAATAGAGATAACTCAAACCACTCAGCATGATGTCAAGTATAATCAACAGGAGCGTTCTTACCGTCGTTCCCATCAGTAGAAATCGAAGTAGCATAATTACCTTCAGCTCTCGGAAGCACGTGGACCATTTTCATCAGATGAGGATGATGAGGATCCATCTCCGAAGATCGCGTTCAACGCATGACGTCACATCTCTATCATTTATTGAACTTTCATCAAGCAGACTGCCTCCATCATGGTTAGCACCTTCTATATCACTATTACTTCACTCAGCATGATCTCCATCAGCACTCACTGTCCCACCACCACTGCCTGATTCACATGGGTTCTTTGACTCCTCCGTAGGCAACTGAAATCGACAAATTGGGCAAGAACTGTGGAGCTCCAGCCATGGAAGGATGCAATTGGAGTGAAATTTGTGTTGACAAGGCATCTCCTTCGCCTCCGTCCCCATTTCAAACTCCTCAAGACAGACTGTACATCCCAGTACTTCCTGGATGTTCACAGTTGGCAATGCTGCCACAGATTCCTTCTTGGCAGGCGGAGTCCCAGAACGATTCAGGTCACTGTCTGCCAAACGCTGCAAGAGCATATCTAGGCCAGGACCAAGAAAGTAGTCACCAAGTGAAACGCCAGTACTTGTGTTGCTTGAGTTCTCTTGGTTGTCACTAGGTCCAAATGTTCCTTGGAGAATAATGGCCTCATTGTTGGAGTTTATCAATATTAAGCTCTCTGTCCTTTCTCCCCCTCGGTCTCTCTCCCTTGCTCTTTCCCTCTCTCTTCTAGCCCTCTCCCTCTCCCTTCTCTCCCTGTCCCTTCTTTCCCTCTCCATCTCCCGGTCTCTCTCGCTGTCCCTATCCCTGTCCCTGCCAATGCCATCCAAACCCCTTAAGTCATCACGGAGGGTCTGGAGCAGCCTGACAAGCGACGAGCCCCTCCTCCTTCGCCTCCTAATCATGTCTTCAAGCTCACGGTCAGAATCATCATCATCATCATCTTCATCCTCATCATCAGTATCCCTCAGCGCACTCCTGATCCTTGCTTGGCGTGAGTCCTCATCAGAAGAAGAATCCATCATATCCCTCTGGGGCCTTGATCGCCGAGACGAACCCCCCATCATCCCAAGCAGCAGCGGGGCCCAGAGCGAGAGGTTCCGCTCAGACCTCACGTTCCTGGACGGCTCAAAGCCCTCGGACCCCATCTCTTCCACGAACCCGCCATCACAGTCCGGGCACTTCTTCTCCGGCTCCACAGGAACGATCACCTCGGCGCAGCTGTGGCACCAGTACCTGCTTTCTTGACCTTCTTCCATCTTGTGGCTCTCCAAATGCTTTCTTCTCCCTTACCCCTACTGTAGTATCTTCCAGTCCTGATCCACAGGCCAAAGCACTTTTATAGCACCCAAACAACTAATAACTACACAGACAAGAGGATGCCTTCCTTCGGCAACACATCGAAGCTATCCTTTACAGCACCCTGAAACAAAGTTTCCCCGTGAGCATCTCCACTTAATTTGCACCAAGGCAGGAAGTAACAGATCTAACAAAAGAGAAGCAAACCATTTCCCAGTAGTATAAGCCACACTTCACAATCAAGAAAGGCACACATGATACTTCCTGGAACCTTTCTACACGAGCATATCCACTAGATTTGCACTAACACAGAAAGTTAGAGATCTACTAACAAGGAAAGGCAAACCAGTTTGTTTGTACTAGTGCAAACCATGCTTAACAAGCAAGAAAAGCAGGACAACACTCAAAAGTTTTCTTCTACCATACACCAGCATCTAGTACAAGCAGAGCAGGCATGCCTAGTGAGAAATCAAGCCAAGCATCATTCACAACAAAAAATTAAGAAAAGTGTGGCCGGTTTGGGTGAAACCCAGGGTCCTCCTGCCCTCAGATTCGATTTCAGACCAGCGAAGCCACTCCTAGTCGCCTACCGACCCCGTAATCCAGCCCGTCCGCCACTCTACCATAAACTCGAGATCCGCGTCAGAAACAACCCTAAGCGCGCAGCGACCCAGGATCTGCGATCGCGGGGACTAGAAGCGAGGGGAGGAATCGAATCGCGCTGGAGTACCGAACTGATCCAGGAGGCTCGAACAAGAGAGGAAGAGGAGGCGCGCAAACCATTCCGCGGCGGCCGTCGGCGAGGATCCCGGGCTCGGCTCAGGCCATGGTTCTTCCGCCGGCGTGTCGCTCGTCAGTGTGGGCGTCAGCAAATTGGTTTGGTTGGGCGGGGTGGGGGAGAGGCGGAGGGGACGAAGGAAGGGGAGAGGAAAGGGAGGAGGGGGGGATAAAGTCGTGCGCCAGCCGAAGACCCCGCCGTCGGGCCGAGTAATTTATCATTTCAGCGGGGACTTCGGTGTAAATGCCGGTTGTAGGCTTGTCATAGTGGGGAGTAACTTAAACTAGTGTCATATACATAACACACTAGTCTAAGTTACTACATTTATAATGCAAAGTAACATGATAGTAAAATGCTTCATTTATTAGCTTGTAGACTCATCTTGTTTTGGGAAACGCTATATTACAGTAACATATTAGAGCAAATACAATAGAGTTGAGTCAGCGGGCTATAAGGAATAAAATAATATATTTCTGCTTAGTTGGAGGAAAGAGAAGAGGAGAGAGAAGGTAAGCGGACTCTTCGTGAAGAGCCAACTCTAGCACGTGTTCCTAGGCACTTTATGAGAATGAAAGGTGGGTCACATAATAAAAAAGTAGTACACTCTTTTGATTTACTATTGTACGTGTTGACTACAAAATGGCACTGGCTTATAGCCAGCAGCTGGCTATATTATTAACCATGCTCTTATGTTACCACCTCACATTAAATACTTGTCACATAAGCAAAAAAAATTGAAGTATGTTATGTTACTAGCTAAGTTACTCCACTATGACTAGCCTTATTACAGGTTTGGCCCTGGGTTTATTAGATTATTGGTGAGTGGGTGGGGGTGGGGCCTCGGGATTCCGAGACGTCAGTCCGCGTTGTACTCTGTCTTTTTTATTATTTGTGGGAGTCCGCGTAACCGCGTTGTACTGCTGCTTGCTTCGGCCCACTTGTGAAAAGCCGTCCGGTTTTTAATCCAGGCTAGAGTAGTGCGAGAGTGCGACGCGTAATCCAGCGCACCGTCGCGGATTAGTGGGTGCGATTAGGTGTGCTCCTGCATCATCTAAGTGTTGTGTTTTTTCTTTTCTTTTCTTTTTTGCAGGGTATTGTGTTGTTTGTTCTTGAGAGTGATTACGTGGCGGCTGAGATTTCTTAAGCATTCGTATTTTTTATCTAAAAATACATTATTCAGTACTTTCTCCGTAAAGAAATATAAGAATGCTTAGATCATCAAAGTAGTACCCACACAAAAAAAGATACGAAGAGACACATGCCGTTTTGAAAGAACACGCCAACATATACTCCATGTAGCAGGTTTTGATAAACATTTCATGCTAGTATATATTATGGTTTGATCGGTAAAAGTTTCTAAAAAGATCTAAAAAAATGACATAGTTTACCGTCTATGCATCTGCGTATGCACACCGCCGTGACTTTTATCACAGTTGATGCAAGGCGATAATAAGATCAAATAATCAACTAGCGTGAAAAAGACATGAGACACATCTACGACTAAGTTAATGTTCTTCCTCTATAACGCCTTGAAGAATGAGAATTCACTCCCCCCACAACATCGCCAATTTCAGGTTGTGGCGGCTAGAACAGTATTTCTCATCATGGATGTATGGTCCAATCAGTGAAAGACATCACACATGAAAACAAGGCCTTCAACAAGATAAGGCGACAGTGATTCGTTGTTAATATCACAGTTAAGCGTATTTTTTTATTCCACACAGAACTACCATGGCGTCCACCTTGATGAAAAAAGTCTCTAGCATCCCTATGGCATCTTCCCAATATATTAAATAGTACTACTCATTCGTAGATAGGATGGAAAGATGCAAATTATTCATACTTGTTCGAAGTCAAGGCTTCAACCAAATAAACGCCTCAAAACGACTCTTGAAAATAAAGTCAAGTCGCGCGCTCTCTCAAGCGGTCTGGTTATTTGAGGGACCTCGCATGCCTTCTGTATTATATATAAGATGCTCTTTTTGATGCTTGATTATATCAACATTTGGAAAATAACAAGGCTGGATTTTCAACCAACTTCAATTTTTTTTCTCTAGTGCTGAGACAAAAGCTTTGCCTCGTCTAATTAATCTAGAATAGTCAAATTGGTCAATTGATTTAGCGGAAAATGCAGTGTGTACTATAACAAGGATTTTCATATATATAACAGTGCGTCAAAATAGTGTTTGTCGATGTGTTTCGGTCTACCGAAGGTCTTTCGTAAAAAGGGTATGGTGTGCATTCATAGGGGTGAGTATGTGTGTGTATGAGCATCTTCGTCTGTTTTGTGTTTCCAAAAAATCTTCTAGTAGTTAAATAGTACTCCATCTATGCATAAATATAATATGTTTTGAATTTCAATATAAACTACATACATACAGAAATGAGTGAACAAACACATTAAAACTTGTCTATATACATCGAATTCGAAAATGTTAGAACATCTTAAATTTCTGGATGGAGGAGTATAATTTTTTTTATTACATGCAAACCATCAATAACTGCACGCGTATAGGACGCGCACATGCCGCGGAGAACTAACATATATATTTTTGTACCAAGATAAGTTAGACATTAGGTTTAAAAATGTTAGCTAGTAGTGCAGACTAGTAAGTCAGTGGAGTAGCAAACTCAAAATTCATATTCATATAGCAACTGGTTGTTTTGAACCGCAAGTCGCGGACGGCGTGACACGCTCGCGTCATGGGCCGGCTACAAGAAACGAAAAATACCCGGTAAGTACGTGGGACCCACCATCATCCACACTGAACAGATACCGTAGTGGACGGGTGGAAATTATCCGGTGGAAATCACGTCGTCTCGTGCGTAGGCTCGATGGTGATTAGCTGCATCCACAGATACTGCAATCTGTCCTCGACTTAATCGCTCCCACTTGTTGTTTTGTTGTACAGAATAGGATACTGGGATGAGGACTGGTAGACTGCACTGCAGGCTCTGCCAAAGCGCGTATCAGCTTCAGACACACGTGGGGTCCTGTGATTGCGCTTGTCTGGCAGATGACAGAGACGACCGACTTGCGGTCGCGGAGATCTTCTTCTTTTTCTCTCGAAAATAATACTCCCTCTTATACGCACGGTCTATCGCTGCTCCCGTGTCGCTTCCCGCAGCGACCCGGGAGAAACCCTAAACCGCCGCCCGCCGTCGCCCCCCGCTCGCCGCCGCGGGCGCAAAGCCCGTCGCGGTGTCGGCGGCGTCTTCCCGTCTCACGAGGGCCAAGAGCTGCGCGGGCAGCTCGCACCTTGGAGATGCGCGTCGGCCTTCGTAGGTCGCCCGCGCCAGTGGTGGGAGTGCGGCCACGGCGTGAGGTGGAAGTCTGCGACGCGTCACGCCGGCGAAGGAAGCGGCGTTCGCCCGGCCCGGCGGCGTGGCGTTCGAGGAAACAGCGGCAGCGAGGCGTCTTGGTGGGCCGTGGTTGACGTCGGATCCGGGCGACGCGTGGTGAAGGTGCCAGCGCTCCTGCGCGATCTGGCGGCGGCGTGGGGAAGGCGCCGGTGGCGCCCCCAGCGTGGATCTGATGGGTGGCGGCCGGTTGTCTTGCGCCCCTTTGCGTGCCAGGAGCTGATCTTCTCAAAGAGGTGACCATGGAGGCGCCGGATCTGCTGGAGGAGTGAGTTTCGCAGGCAGTAGTGCTCAATCTGGGTTTCTGCTGGCCGTGCAGGCGAGGCTGTGGGAGATGAATGGCACCTCGCCTGGTGTTGCATCCTCCTGTTTGGTGGTTCGGTGAGCTCGACACTGCTTCGGGTGGGTGGACGAGTTGGTGGTGGCTGGAGGGAGAGGAATGGCCTCGCTGCGGTTGTTGCATCCTTCGTCGGGAGATGAATGGCCGGCAGGCGTTGCATCCTCGGGGAGACGAATGGCGTTGTGCTTGGTTGCATCCTTCCGATGGGAGACGAATGGTGCCGCTAGGGGTTGCATCCTCCGTCCAGTAGGGGATTGAAAGTGCGTTATATCGACTAGAGGGGGGTGAATAGGCGATTTTTATGAATTCTTCAATGAGGAATTTGCCGGTGAGGAAATTCCTAAAAGAAGAACTACTTGCAGCGGAATAAGTACTCAGAAGTAAGCATAAGAGAATGCGGACATGGTCATCATGACGAAATGAAGACAATCAAAGAGTACAGAAAGCGAAAACACATGATAGCACAAGATGAAGACAAATGATCAAGAAATTGAACTGAGGAAATTGAGAAAGTCTTGATCAAAGTCTTCAAACACAGATATGAATGAACACTCAACACAAGAACGAGGAAATGAAAGGGTTGAGGAAATAGAACCGGTTAGGTTGGTGAAGACAATGATTTGGTAGACCAGTTCCAATCTTTGTCTCGGTTGTACGTCTGGTTGGAGCGGCCGAGTATTTAAACTCGAGGACACACAGTCCGGACACCCGATCGGCTGAGCACACATTTCGGGACACCAAGTCCTCACCGTATTCTCCTTGAACTAAGGTCACACGGACCTCGTCCAATCACTCGTGGTAAGTCTTGAGCGACTTCCAAACCTTCACAGACTTGGTCACTCGGCGATCCACAATTCCTCTTGGATGCTCTAGACCATGACGCCTAACCGTCTGGAAGAAGCACAGATCTTCAAAGGTAACAAGCGTCGGATCCACGCAGGATCAATCTCTTGATGATGCTCAATCACTTTGGGTTTTGTAGGGTTTGGTTTTGGGTTTTTCCTCACTCGATGATTTTCGCTCAAAGTCCTCGGAGGATGGGTTGCTCTCAAATGACAAGTGTCAAGTTCTCTCGGGCAGCCAACCAGCTAGTGGTTGTAGGGGGCGGCTATTTATAGCCTAGGGAGCAGCCCGACATGATAAGACATAAATGCCCTTCAATGATATGACCGTTAGGTGGATAAGATATTTTGGGATAGCTGGCGCGCAACACAGCAACGGTCGGAAATTTGACTCTCAAATTCCTCAGGGCTATCATGTTCCTCACTGTGTAGGCAATCCGCACTGGCGAATTCCTAACTCCTCAGCCAGAACAAATTCCTCAGCGACCAGAAGAACTTCGTCTCTGTCACTGAAGAAATTGGTAGAATCAGTATGAGATTTCCAAAGGCTTCACTCGAAGGGATTGGTAGGTGTAGGATTTTGAGTTGAGCATCACATGGAAATTTAGTATTTCCTCGACCCCCTTTAACAGTACGGTGTTTCCTATGACTCAAGAAAGAGAAAACGAAACTACGAAAACAAAAGTCTTCACGCTTCATGTTCCTCAAATGAATACCAAGTCTTCAAGGTCACACCAATTTCTTCACTTTCAAAGTCTTCAGAAAGTCTTCAGAATATCAAAGTTTTCAGTCGAAGAACTTCATTTTTAGGGGTCGACTTTCTCTGTAAATATCAAACTCCTCATAGACTTATAGACCATGTACACTCATAAACACATTAGTCCCTTAACCTATAAGTCTTCAATACACCAAAATCACTAAGGGCACTAGATGCACTTACAATCTCCCCCTTTTGGTGATTGATGACAATATAGGTTAAGTTTTCAACGGGATAAACATATGAAGTGTAACTACTGTTATTGAGGAATTTGATTGCAAAATATAGAAGAACTCCCCCTGAAGATGTGCATAGTGAGGAATTTGCTTTTGAGGCAATGCACATTTGAAGAGTTGAATCATGGAGATGTCCCCCTATATCTTGTAATTCATACACGCATTTGACATATAATATGAAGAATTTGAAATGCATGATGAAATATGGTGCTTGATGAAATTCAACATGCGTGCAATAACATTAATGAGGAACAAGCATGCAAAATAACGCATCAAGAGTATCGAGCACGATTGCATCAAAAGTATCAGAGCACCATCGGGTTTAAGATTACAAATCGATCCAATAAAAGTTTCAGAAGAACGAGAGTTGTAACTTAAAAAAAAATCCCATATAGTAGACCCGCTTGAAGACTAACTCAAATTTCTCCCCCTTTGTCATCGAATGACCAAAAGGATCGAAACTGAAGAACATGACGAACTGAGAAGAACAGATGGGAAGTTCGTCTGGTTAGATCTTCCACGCCCTAACTTGGTGGAGGAAGACAGCTACGGCGGCGACGGAGTGAAGATTTCTGCGGTCGGCGTGAGTACGTCGGCGACGAGGTCGAGGTAGTGAAGCTCTTCCTCGCCGGCGACGATGGAGTAGCGGCGGCGCTAGGGTTTGAGATGCTCGAGCGAGAGAGAGAGCGGTCGAGCGGAGTAAAGGAAGTGAGGAAGGGGAGAGGGGGTATATATAGCCACGGTGAAAAACTGTTTGCCCGAAGATTTGGGACGAACGTGCCCCTGACCCTTCTCATTCGCTTGACATGTGTCACCCACGTACTGAGAAGTGGAGATAGTGTTAGATCATGGGTGAATAGATAAATCTATCGTGGGATGCGGAACGGTTTGAGCGGCAAAAACGAAAGTTTGTATAAGATCAGTTTTAAAGTTCCGTTCGCAATTTCTTCAGCTGATAAGGACACAGTGAAGATTTTGAACGAGTTTCAAATAGAACGCACATGAAGAATTTGTGAATAGATTGGGTTGAGTATAGCATAGAGGGGGAAGGGTCCGATCACATTCACTTAGCGTAAAAGCGACTTGAAGAAATAGCCATAAGTGAATCTTTGTAGAGGATATAAACCCATATATATATATATATATATATATATATATATATATATATATATATATATATATATATATATATATATAGTCAATGAAGAAAAACAACGGAAAGCAGTGAAGATTTTGCAAAGTTGAAGAATTTGAAAAACTGAAGAATTTCAAAAAGCGAGGAAAAACTCAAATTGAAGATTTTCAACTTTTGGTGGTGGCGTGACCCACCGTATAAGAATGATGATTTCAGACACCGCATACAATTGTCACAGGGTTCTGAGAATCAAATTCTTCGTTAATTACTTCACACTTAGAGTGTTATTCTTCATTGATTGAAGAAAACGTTTCTTCATGTGTTGCACATCTAAGTCATCAATTTTGCATAAGTGTCGGATGTGTGTCCTTTTCAAAGAACATTCAAGATTCTAAGATATTTAGCTCACACCGCAACTTGCTAAATCTCTTTTCATCCAAGGGCTTTGTGAAGATATCGGCTAGTTGTTCTTGATCTTCACATGCTCGATGGAGATGTCGCCTTCAACACATGATCACGAAGAAAATGATGACGAATCTGAATGTGCTTTGTCTTCAAGTGCTGAACTGGGTTGTGAGCAATCTTGATGGCACTCTCATTGTCACAGTAGAGAGGCACATTCTTCACGTTGATGCCGTAGTCCTTGAGAGTTTTCTTCATCCATAGCAATTGAGCACAACAAGAGCCAGCAGCAATGTATTCAGCTTCCGCGATGAGACGGTGATACGCAATTACATTTCTTCGAGGACCAATGGACCAAAGATCGTCCGAGGAAATGACAAGTACCAGATGTTGACTTGCGGTCCACACGATCACCAAAGATAGTGAGAGTCGTAATATCCAATGAGATCAAACGTAGAGCCCTTGGGGTACCATAATCCTAGTGTTGGTGTGTGAGCTAGATATCGAAGAATATGCTTCACACCTTATGGTGTGATTCCTTCGGTGTAGCTTGAAATCGGGCACACATGCAAACACTAAGCATTATATCTGACCTAGATGCACATAAGTACAATAGAGAACCAATCATGGAGCGGTATAACTTGTGATCGAAGTCAATACCATTTTCATCTGTGCATAGATGGCCATTTGTGGGCATAGGAATTTTGACGCCTTTGCAATCTTGCATGCCGAATTTCTTCAGAACATCTTTGAGGTATTTCTCCTGAGATATGAATATGCCATTGTGTTGTTGATGAATTTGAATACATAAGAAGAATATCAATTCTCCCTTCATAGACATTTGATATTATTCACTCATCATATAGGCAAATTCATCACTATAACGTAGGTCAATACAACAAAAGATAATATAATAAACATATATGTGGAACACAAACAGTTCACCATCATATGATTTAGTAAAGAGAGTAGGGTCGAGTGAACTGGTGTGAAGCCATTCTTCACGAAGAATTCCTTCAATGTATCATACCACGCCTGTGGGGCCTGTTTGAGACCATAGAGGGCCTTGTTGAGTCTCAAGACTTTGTCGGGATTCTTTGGATCTTCAAAACACTGGGGTTGAGCAACACATACTTCTTCCTCAAGCTTACCATTGAGGAATGCACTTTTCACATCCATTTGATATAAAGTGATATTATGATGGTTAGCATAAGCAAGTAATATGAATAGCCTCAAGTCTAGCAACAGTGCAAAAGTTTCATCGAAATCAATTCCTTCAACCTGTGTGTAGCCTTGAGCTACAAGTCGTATGTTATTCCTCACCACAAGGCCATTTTCATCTTGCTTGTTGCGGTAGATCCACTTTGTGCCAATGATATTATGCTTATGCGAGGATCTCGACGTTTGACCGGTTCAGACGTTGTTGAGCTCGAATCGATGTAATTCTTCTTGCATTGCACTGAATCCACTCGGGCTCGAAATGCTTCATCTACCTTAGTGGGCTCGTGATAGAGACAAAAGCATAGTGCCCACAAAAGTTAGATAAATGTGAAGCTTTTGAGCGTGTGAGAGGACCTGGTGCTTCAATGTCATCGACGATCTTGTCAACTTGCACTTCTTTTGCAACGCGAGGATGAGCTGGTTGTCGCCGAGGAATTTGATCAGCATTTTCTTCAAAGACCATTGTCTTGATATTATCTTCAGTGCATCAGCTCGGCGTTCTTCAGCGTCTGTGAATGAATTCTTTAGCGATTCTTTAGTAGGAATGACGTCCTCGGTTGCCTTGAACTTGATAGATTCCTCAGAGCTGGCTCATCTAACACGTAGGTAGGTGCTCTCTTTGCGAGCCATTAGTTTCATCGAACCGCACATCTACAAGATCAACAATCTTGTGAAGAAGCGATGTTGAAGACTCAGAGGTGTGCGAGTCCTTTCCGTAACCAAGCATAAAACCTTCATGTGCTTTCGGTGCAAATTTAGAATTGTGATGAGGATCTCTAATCCAGCATTTAGCAATCAAGACTTTGAAATAACTCACATTGGGTTTCTTGTCGTTGAGGAGTTCATAGGCGATCTTCTTGAAGAATTTGTGAAGATATACTCTATTGATGATGTGGCACGCGGTATCAATTGCATCAATCCAAAAACGACTAGGCGTTTTGTATTCATCAAGCATAGTGCGAGCCATCTCAACAAGAGTTCTGTTCTTGCGCTCCACGACGCCATTTTGCTGAGGTGTATAGGGAGCAGATAACTCATGAGTAATACCAAGTTCATCAAGATAGTCATCAAGACCGGAATTCTTGAACTCAGTTCCATTGTCACTCCTAATGTGTCTGATCTTCACACCAAAGTTAGTTGAAGCCCTTGAGGAAAATCGTTTGAAGACTTCCTGCACTTCATTTTTGTAAGTAACAATGTGTACCCATGTGTAACGAGAGTAATCATCAACAATAACAAAGACATATAAAGATGCATCATTAGTGATCTTTGAGTAATGATTAGGACCAAAGAGGTCCATGTGAAGCAATTCGAATGGACGAGTAGTGGTCATGATAGTCTTCATTTGGATGCTTGGCCTTGGTCATTTTCCGACTTCACGGGCTCCACACAAATGATCCTTGAGGAATTTGACATTTTCAATGCCAATGACATGCTTCTTCTTCGCATGGCGTGTGCAAATTCCTCATGCCTGCGTGACCAAGTCGCCGATGCCATAGCCAGCCTTCTGAAGTTTTTGCAAGTAGACACACGGCTGGTTGTGGTCCTGTAGAGAAATCAACAATATACAAGTCTCCTCTCCTAAAGCCTTCGAAGACTTTGGAATTCTCAGCTTCCATGATCACAACACAACGATACTTGCCAAAGACAACAACCATATCAAGATCACAAAACATTGAGACTGACATGAGGTTGTATCCTAAGGACTCAACAAGCATGACTATGTCCATGTGTATGTCCTTAGAGATCACAACCTTACCAAGACCCAATACCTGACTTTTGCCTTTGTCAGCAAAGATGATATGCTTCAGATGTGACGGTGATAGGGGAGCATCCATCTATAGATTCTTGTCACCAGTCATGTGATTTGCATATCCACTATCGAGGACCCACTCATTGGCTTTGGGTTGATCATCCTGCAGATGAATTAGTGCAACTTACGATCTCATGTACTTCATCAGTGAAGAATATGATATCAAGTTCATCAGATTAATTTTATCGAGCAAGATAACGAGATAAGCGGTATGAGGACGTGTGAAATGAAAGTTCATTTCTTCATGATTAGCCTGCATCCTTTCGGGCATTTTTGTCGTGCCCCAAAGAAGTTCTTCTTCAGACGTTAAAGCACGTCTGGAGACCTGACCCTGCAGAAGAGGTTAGTTCTTTTTCTTCACCACCCACATCTGAAGGGGTGGCAAAGGGTTCATCACTCCGCGAGCACCATATGAGAATGGTGGCATAGATGCCAAACCATTTCGTTTCACATAAGAGGGGTTAGGGTAAGCATATGAATAAGCAGAGAAATTCTTCGAGGACTTATGAACATATTGGTTTGAAGAATAATGCACATATTCATAGCCCTTAGCTCTACCACGCAAAAGCGAGTTGTTAGCATGATGATAATCATATGAGGACTTTGATCCTTTTGAGGAATTTGATCCACGTGAGGAATTTGGTCCGTATGAGGACTTGGATCCATACGAAGAATTTGGTTCATATGAAGAGTTTGATCTGGAGTTCCTATTCTTCACAGGTGGTGTCATGATGACATTCACCTGAAGACTTTCAAGGCACTTCTTGGGAACACAGATTTTCTTCATAGGGGAACCGTTCTGCAGATTAGTGCCAACATATCTAGCAAATACTTCACCATTCTGATTTTTGAACAGTTTATAGTTGGAGTCAAATGACTCATCGGAAGAATGAGGAGATTCACATGTAAAGTCAGATAAGTTAGATGGATCAATGGAGGTCCCTTTGCAGCAACCCATGAGGGTTTGGGATACTTTCGGGCTTCCAATATGTTCCATCGACATTGAGTTTCCTCTCAAAGGCAATACCCTCTTTCCTAGGGTTCCTGTTGAGGATCTGCTTTTTAAGCACATCACAAAGAGTCTGATGCCCTTTGAGGCTTTTGTACATGCCTCATGTACAATTCCTTCAAACCTGCATCGTCGGTGATACTAGCAATGTCCTCAGATGAGGAATTAGTGATAGCAGAGGCAGGTGAAGAATTTGTAACAATTGAAGCATTTGAACATTCAGGTGAAGAATTAGCAGATTCACGTTCAAAGCACTTTAAGCATGGAGGAACAAATTCTTCCTGAGAAGCGCTGATTTGTTGAGCAAGTAATGAATCGCGCTCCTTCTAAAGATCTTCATAACTCACTCTTAGCTTTTCAAGATCTTGCTTTCTTTGAAGAAATTCATAAGAAAGTTTCTCATGATCAGACAAGAGAGTGTTATGATGACCTTGAAGGCTGTCAAACCTAGACCGAAGTCTCTGAAGATTTTCAGTCAGGGCTTTAGTGCGATCCATTTCTTCACCTAACATATCATAACTTTTATCTAGCACGTTTTGAACCTTTTCCAAGGCATGTTGTTGTTTTACAGCAACCTTAGCAAGTTTTGAGTAGCTGGGCTTTAGATCTTCATCAGATTCATTTTCACTAGATTCAGAGGAGGTATATTTGAGTACCTTGGCACCTTTTGCCATGAAGCAAAAGGTGGGAGTGTAGTCATCACTATCTTCATCAGCTTTGTTGGTGAGTTCATTTTCTTCAGAGTTGAAGATGGACTTGCTGACGAAAGCAGTAGCGAGAGCCAAACTCGCCACACCAGACTCGGATTCTTCTGATGCCTCCTCTTCCTCATGTTCCTCGATTCAGCTTGAGTCCATTTCCTTGCCAATGAATGCCCGAGCCTTCTTGGAGCTGCTCTTCTTGTGAGAAGAAGGTTTTGAGGATTTTGATGATGAAGATTTCGATGATTTCTTCTTCTTCTTAGCGTCATCAGAACTGTAATCCTTGTATTTCGTCTTCTTTAATCCCTTTTCCCACTGAGGACAATCTTGAATGTAGTGACCAGGTTTCTTGCATTTGTGGCAAAGTCTTATCTTATAGTCCTTTGGATGAGGAATCACCTGCTCCTTGAGGATTTTCCAAAGCGACCACGTCTTGAGAACTTGGAATTTCTTCACGGCAAAGGTCGATCCTGGCTCAATTCTTGAGGATCTCCAAGGCTACTAATAGAGTCTTCACAATCAGATTCGCATACGCCTTGGCCTTGAGGCACGTGATTTTCCATAGCTAGAACCATAGAGATCTCTCTTTTGACAAGTCGAACTCATGAGTATTTAGCCTCTCGAGGATATCACCGGATCAAGTGACTTGTAGTCAAGACGCTCTTGTATCATCGATTGCGGAGTATCAAATGAGGAATCAAGCGATCTCAACAATTTCTTCACCACCTCATGGCCGGTGATGTCAGTGGCACCAAGCGCTTGAAGCTCATTTGAGATGTTAGTGAGGCGATCGAAGGTTTGTTGAACATTTTCGTTGTCGAGTCTTTTGAAGCGGTTGAAGAGATTGCGAAGAACATCAACTCGACAATCACGCTGAGTTGAGACTCCATCATTTACTTTGGACAGCCTGTCCCAGATGAGCTTAGCAGTTTCCAAAGCACTCACTCTTCCATATTGACCTTTGCTTAGATGGCCACATATGATATTCTTCGCTTGAGAAGCGAGTTGCTTGAACCTCTTCACATCGGCAGCATTCGGAGAAGGTGTGACAGAAGGAACACCATTTTCCACAACATACCAGAGATCATTGTCAATTGCCTCAAGATGCATTCGCATCTTGTTCTTCCAGTAGGGGTAGTCCGTCCCATCAAAGGTAGGACACCCAGGTGAGACCTTCATCATACCTGCGGTCGACATAACTAAAACTCCAGGTGGTTAAACCAAAATCACACAGAACAAGGGAGTACCTTGCTCTGACACCAATTGAAAGTGCGTTATATCGACTAGAGGGGGGGTGAATAGGCGATTTTTATGAATTCTTCAATGAGGAATTTGCCGGTGAGGAAATTCCTAAAAGAAGAACTACTTGCAGCGGAATAAGTACTCAGAAGTAAGCATAAGAGAATGTGGACATGGTCATCATGATGAAATGAAGACAATCAAAGAGTACAGAAAGCGAAAACACATGATAGCACAAGATGAAGACAAACAGACTGAAGAAATTGAACTGAGGAAATTGAGAAAGTCTTCAACAAAGTCTTCAAACACAGATATGAACGAACACTCAACACAAAGAACGAGGAAATGAAAGGGTTGAGGAAATAGAACCGATTAGGTTGGTGAAGACAATGATTTGGTAGACCAGTTCAAGCTGCTGTCTCGGTTATGCGATGGTTGGAAGGTGAGTATTTAAACTCGAGGACACACAGTCCGGACACCGGTCGGCGAAAGCACGCAGCTCGGGACACCAAGTCCTCACCGTATTCTCCTTGAACTAAGGTCACACAGACCTCGTCCAATCACTCGTGGTAAGTCTTGAGGCGACTTCCAAACCTTCACAGACTTGGTCACTCGGCGATCCACAATTCCTCTTGGATGCTCTAGACCATGACGCCTAACCGTCTGGAAGAAGCACAGTCTTCAAAGGTAACAAGCGTCGGATCCACGCAGGATCAATCTCTTGATGATGCTCAATCACTTTGGGTTTGTAGGGTTTGGTTTAAGGGTTTTTCCTCACACGATGATTTTCGCTCAAAGTCCTCGGAGGATGGGTTGCTCTCAAATGACAAGTGTCAAGTTCTCTCGAGCAGCCAACCAGCTAGTGGTTGTAGGGCGGCTATTTATAGCCTAGGGAGCAGCCCGACATGATAAGACATAAATGCCCTTCAATGATATGACCGTTAGGTGGATAAGATATTTTAGGACAGTCAAGCGCCAAGAAGACAAGAACGGCCGAAATTTGACTCTCAAATTCCTCAGGGCTATCATGTTCCTCACTGTGTAGGCAATCCGCACTGGCGAATTCCTAACTCCTCAGCCAGAACAAATTCCTCAGCGACCAGAAGAACTTCGTCTCCGTTACTGAAGAAATTCACTGAACTGTATGAGATTTCCAAAGGCTTCACTCGAAGGGATTGGTAGGTGTAGGATTTTGAGTTGAGCATCACATGGAAATTTAGTATTTCCTCGACCCCCTTCTTAAAGACGGTGTTTCCTATGACTCAAGAAAGAGAAAACGAAACTACGAAAACAAAAGTCTTCACGCTTCATGTTCCTCAAATGAATACCAAGTCTTCAAGGTCACACCAATTTCTTCACTTTCAAAGTCTTCGTAAAGTCTTCGTAATATCAAAGTTTTCAATAAGAACTTCATTTTTAGGGTCGACTTTCTCAGAAATATCAAACTCCTCATAGACTTATAGACCTGTGTACACTCATAAACACATTACTCCCTTAACTTATAAGTCTTCAATACACCAAAATCACTAAGGGGCACTAGATGCACTTACAGGGATGCGGATGCAAGGTTGGAAGCACGTCGAGCTCACCAGAGAGGTGTGGTTGGCCGTGGAGGCTGGGATAGTGGTTTGGTGTGTAGGCTGATCGGATCCTGGGTTCGGGCTATGCAGGTGAGACTGCCGGCGAAAGTCGTACTCCGGTTGCGGCCGGAGTCGTTGATGGCGGCGCTATCAGGCATCGCTCCCTCGTTGGAGGCATCGATGTAGCTGCTCTCACCTTGCCTTTCCCGACGTGCTCCGGGGGAAACCCTTGATCTAGTTTAGATCGGACGATGGCGGCGTTATTCGGCGTCGCGTTCTCTCTTGGGGGCATCGTCTTGGAGGTGGATCCGGTCAGAGGGACCCGTGGCTCGTGAGGATGTGTATGTTGTTGGCCGAAAGGCGCTGTTTGTACGGTTTCCAGGTCCGGTTTTCCTCATAAACGGGACCAACCTTCTTTCTTCTGATCAATGAATTTGGTAGAACAACTACCAACATTCAAAAAAAATACTCCCTCTTTATTAGGGCATCTCTAACCGCGTCCACGCGTCCATTAGCCAGGCCCAGGCTACCAGTGTTGGACTGTATTTATATGTGGCTTTTGTATATGTCTTGTATATTGTATTGTACACTTCGTGTACCACTTTATATATATGAGATAGCCACACCCGTTATGGGTGTCCAGCAGTTTCTCAAAATACTACATTTTACATGGTATCAGATTATGGTTACATTCGTTCGCTTCCGCCCTCCGTCTCGATCGCATCAAGGCCTCGGTGCCGCCCGCCGCCACCGCAATCCCCGTCGCTCCGGCCGCCGTTGCTCAGGCCGCCCCGGCTAGTCCGTTTTTGGCCTCGGGGCCTCTGTTCCCTCTAGCCGCCGCCCAGGGCGCTGCTAGCCCGCCGCCGCAACAGCCCCTGGAGGGTCTCCACGCGACGTACGGCCCTGCTCCATCGTCAGGGCTTCACGCAACGCTTGGTGTTGCGTTCGTGGGTGCGCACTGGTGGGGCCATGGCGCCCAGCCCCAACATGACACCTCGCATCACGGCGCCCCGCATCATGGCGCCCAACATCAAGGTCCAAGTGCCGCCGCACCGCTTTGCGCCGTTGAAGCAGGCATGGTTGGGCGTGATGGGAGGAGTTCACCTCCTATGTGCTCAACGGACTGAGTGACGACTATGATAATTTGGTGGAGAATATCAATGGTCATGACACTTCAATCCAGCCGCGTGAGTTGTACGCACATCTCCTCGCTACGGAACATCGCATCCAGGCTCACCGCTCTACGCTGACTTTCCCTTCCGCCAATGCTGCAAAGCGTGGGAAGGGTAAGCCCTACAAGCCACCAGCTGGTGGCAAACCTCCGCCGACCGCGCCTAGTTCGCGGAACACCACTACCTCCACAGGAGGTCGAGTCCGTGCCTGTTGTCCTTCATGTGGCGCTCAGGTCCCCTGCCAGTTGTGTGGGCTTGATGGTCACCTTGCCTCCTGTTGTCATCGTCACTTTAAGCAGGATTTCTTGGGGATCGGGAACAATGGCAAGGGCAATGAGAAGCAGGCATCCCTGGCGAGTCATGAGCAGGGCCATACTCCTTCCTCCAGTTGATGCATCTTGGTACATGGATACGGGAGCTACATACCAATCACCTTACGAGTGAGATGGGCAAGCTCTCTACACAGGAGTCGTATCGTGGACACGATCAGGTTCGCACCGCTAATGGGGAAGGTATGCACATCTCACATATTGGTCGGGCATCACTTCTTACACGTCGATCCACACAATTACGTCTTCTTAATGTCCTTCGTGTTCCCTCTGTTTCACATAGTTTGCTTTTAGTTCCTAAACTTACTCGTGATAATAATGTTCTTGCTGAATTTCATCCTTTTCAGTTTTTTGTTAAGGACCGGAACACGAGGGACATACTCCTTAGAGGTCGACTGCTCAATAATGGTCTCTATGCACTTGATGTGCCACCATCTCCTAGTGCTTTCAGTGGTGTTCATGTGTCTCCATCACAAATGCATGCGCGCCTTGGTCATCCTACCACTCCCATCGTTCGCCATGTACTTCATCGTCATGAGTTTCCAGTAGTGTCAAATAAATATGTTGATGCAGTTTGTGATGTCTGTCAGCAAGGCAAGGGTCATCAACTTTGTTTTTCCGAGTTGAGTCGTGTAGTCAATAAACCGCTTGAACTTGTGTTTTCGGATGTATGGGGCCATGCCCAAACCTCTAATAGTGGTCATAATTACTATGTCAGTTTCATTGATGCTTACAGTCGGTTCACTTGGCTTTATCTTCTTAAATGCAAGTCTGATGTGCTTAATGTTTTCTTGCAATTCCAAGCGCATGTTGAACATTTGCTTAGTCATAAAATCGTTCATGTGCAATCCGATTAGGAGGTGAGTATCAAAACCTCAATGCATTCTTTAATAAGCTTGGAATTACACATCGTGTGTCTTGTCCTCATACACATCAGCAAAACGGTGTAGCTGAGCGTAAGCATCGTCATATAGTTGAGACTGGTCTTGCTTTGCTTGCCCATGCCTCCGTTCCTTTTCGGTTTTGAAGTGATGCATTTTCCACCGCATGCTTTCTCATTAACAGACTCCCTACACGACTCCGTCAAATGAAAACACCACTTGAGCTCTTGCTGATTGAAGTCCCTGACTATACTTTTATCAGGGTTTTTGGGTGCGCGTGTTGGCCACATCTTCATCCATATAACCAACGTCGTCCATATAACCAACGCAAGTTGGAGTTTCGGTCAAAACCGTGCATATTTCTTGGTTATAGTTCTCTTCATAAAGGGTACAAGTGTCTTCATGTTCTCTTCTTAAAGGTTATAGTGCTCCGCGTCTACATTCTCACGTGATGTGGTGTTTGATGAGAATGTTTTTCCTTTTTCTGCACTTCCGGTCACCTCCACCACTCCCATTGCTCCTGAGAAATCTGCTTTACCTTTGCCTGGTCAATTTGTTGATGATGCATATACCCCCTTGTTGCTACCTAACCATGGTGCAAGTATTGGGCGCGGAGCATGCCTTGAGCTTCTGGATGAGCAGTCGCCCGCGTCCCCTTGGATGTCCGTCAAGCCCGCTCGCGACGTCCCTTAAATCACCTGGCTCGCCGGAGGGCTGGCCAAGCACAGCACTCTACGGGCTTCTGGCGTCTTGGCCGAAGTCGGTGTCCTTGCCGAGCACAGGTACTAGTCGAGTCGACGTCCTCGCTCGGTGGCGTCCTCGCTCGCATCGGCCAAGCGGGCGTCCACTCCTTCCTCGCCCGGTCAGTCGCCTGGTGTGTCTGGTTCTGCGTTTGCGAGCAGTCTGCATCGTCATCGTCATCTTCCTCGACCCTGTCTCCGCCACCACCCCCGCCGCCTACCGTTGTTATGCATCCTCATACACGCAGCCAGAGTGGTATTGTTTGGCCGAAGGAGCGCACTGACGGCACGGTTGCGTGGATTGCGGCGTGTATGGTACAGACATATGCTGACCCCACTGTTGAGCCTTGGCATTTTTAGGCGGCTCTTCGGATTCCTCATTGGCGCAGTGCCATGGAACAAGAGTTTCAGGAACTACAGAGGAATGATACTTGGCGCTTGGTTCCTCCTGTTTCTGGTGTCAACACCATTGACTCCAAATGGGTGTTTAAGGTTAAAAAAAGCATGTTGATGGATCTAGTGAGTGGTACAAGGCACAATTGGTGTCTAAGGGGTTTAAACAACGGTATGGTCTTGATTATGAGGATACCTTCAGTCCAATTGTCAAAACTACCACCATTCGTCTCCTTCTATCCTTGGCTGTTGCTAAAGGGTGGTCTCTGCGTCAGCTTGAGGTTCAGAATGCTTTTCTCCATGGGGTGTTGGAGGAAGAGGTTTACATGCGGCAACCTCCAGGTTTTGTTGATCCTTCTCGTCCACATCATTTGTCTCGTCTTGTTAAGGCGCTTTATGGAGTTAAGCAGGCTCCTCGTGCATGGCATGCCCGACTTGGCTTGGTTCTTCGACGTCTTGGATTTGCTCCTTCTACTGCTGACACGTCTCTGTTCATGTTCCAGTGTCCTGAGGTTACTATGTACCTGCTGGTTTATGTTGATGACATTATTCTTATCAGCTCCTCAGTGACTGCTACTAATCATCTGCTGTCAGCTCTGAGTGATCATTTTGCTGTCAAGGATCTGAGTTCTCTCCATTACTTCCTTGGTCTGGAGGTTTCATGGTCCCCTAGTGGCCTAACTCTCACTCAGCATAAGTATTCCTTGGACTTGCTACGATGTGCTGGTATGTTGCAGTGCAAACATGCTACCACCCCTATGTCTGCAACTGATCGGTTATCAGCCTTGGATGGTGCCTTGCTTCCTTCAGATGATGCTAGAGAGTACTGCTACGTCTTGAGCTTGCGTTGGTTTTCCTTGAAGAGGAAAGGGTGATGCGGCAATAGTAGCGTAACTATTTCCCTCAGTTTTTGAGAACCAAGGTATCAATCCAGTAGGAGGCTCCTCAAAAGTCCCACGCACCTACACAAACAAACAAAGAACTCGCAACCAACGCAATAAAGGGGTTGTCAATCCCTTCACGGCCACTTCATGAAAGTGAGATCCGATAGAGATAATAAGATAAGATAAATATATTTTGGTATTTTATAATATAGATAGGAAAAGTAAAGATGCAAATAAAAGTAGATTGAAAGCTTATATGATAAAAGATAGACCCGGGGGCCATAGGTTTCACTAGTGGCTTCTCTCAAGATAGCATAAGTGTTACGGTGGGTGAACAAATTACTGTCGAGCAATTGATAGAAAAGCGAATAATTATGAGATTATCTAGGCATGATCATGTATATAGGCATCACGTCTGTGACAAGCGCATCGACTCACCTGCATCTACTACTATTACTCCACACATCGACCGCTATCCAAAGATGCATCTAGAGTATTAAGTTCATAATGAACAGAGTAACGATTAAGAAAGATGACATGATGTAGAGGATAAACTCATGCAATATGATATAAACCCCATCTTTTTATCCTCGATGGCAACAATACAATACGTGCCTTTTGCTGCCTCGGCCACCGGGAAAGGACACCACAAGATTGAACCCAAAGCTAAGCACTTCTCCCATTGCAAGAAATATCAATCTAGTAGGCCAAACCAAACTGATAATTCTAAGAGACTTGCAAAGGTAACTCAATCACACATAAAAGAATTCAGAGGAGATTCAAATATTTCTCATAGATAAACTTGATCATAAACCCACAATTCATCGGATCTCGATAAACACACCGCAAAAAGAGTTACATCGAATAGATCTCCAAGAAGATCAAGGAGAACATGGTATTGAGATCCAAAGAGAGAGAAGAAGCCATCTAGCTAATAACTATGGACCCGAAGGTCTGTGGTAAACTACTCACAACTCATCAGAGGGGCTATGGTGTTGATGTAGAAGCCCTCCGTGGTCGATTCCCCCTCCGGTGGAGCGCCGACGAAGGCTCCAAGATGGGATCTCGCGGATACAGAAGGTTATGGCAGTGGAAATAGGTTTTTGTGGCTTCTTCTGATGTTCTTGGGGTACGTGGGTATATATAGGAGGAAGAAGTAGGTCGGTGGCCGCCCCAGGGGCCCACGAGATAGGGGGCGCCCCTAGTGGGGGGGCACCCTCCACCCTCGTGGCCGCCTCGGCTGCTTCTTGACTTGCACTCCAAGTCCCCTGGATCACGTTCATTCCAAAAATCACGCTCCCGAAGGTTTCATTCTCTTTGGACTCCGTTTGTTATTCCTTTTCTTCGAAATACTGAAATAGGAAAAAAAAACATCAATACAGGCTGGGCCTCCGGTTAGTAGGTTAGTCCCAAAAATGATATAAAATTGTAAATTAAAGCCCATAAACATCCGACAATAAAAAATTATAGATACCTTGGAGACGTATCAAGCATCCCCAAGCTTAATTCCTGCTCGTCCTCGAGTAGGTAAATGATAAAAACAGAATTTTTGATGTGGAATGCTACCTAGCATAATTCTCAATGTAATTTTCTTTATTGTGGCATGATTGTTCAGATCCAAATGATTCAAGATAAAAGCTTATAAAACATAAAAATAATAATACTTCGAAGAATACTAACAAATAATCATGTCCTATCAAAATAACATAGCCAAAAAAAGCTTATCCCTACAAAATCATATAGTTAGGCGATGCTTCATTTTCATTACACAAAATACTCCCATCATGCACAACCCCGGTTTCAGCCAAGCAATTGGTTCATACTTTTTAATGCGCTTCAGCTTTTTCAACTCTTACGCAATACATGAGCGCAAGCCATGGACATAGCACTACGGTGGTGGTTGTGAGAACAAAAAGGGAGAGGATAGTCTCACATCAACTAGGCGTATCAACGGGCTATGGAGATGCCCATCAATAGATATCAATGTGAGTGAGTAAGGATTGCCATGCAACGGATGCACTAGAGCTACAAATATAAAGCTCAACAAAAGAAACTAAGTGGGTGTGCATCCAACTTGCTTGTTCAAGAAGACCTAGGGCATTTTGAGAAAGCCCATCATTGGAATATACAAGCCAAGTTCTATAATGAAAAAAATTCCCACTAGTATATGAAAGTGACAACACAAGAGACTCTCTATCATGAAGATCACGGTGCTACTTTGAAGCACAAGTGTGGAAAAGAGATAGTAGCATTCTCCCTTCTCTCTTTTTCTCTCATTTTTTGTTTGGCCTTTCTTTTTTTATTTGGCCTTTCTCTTTTTTTTGGTGGGCTCTTTGGCCTTTTTTTATTTAAAGTCCGAAGTCTCATCCCGACTTGTGGGAGAATCTGTCAGGACCCCGATTCCAAGTCACATCGACCTAGCCGGTAACACCTCATATCACTTTGCGGCCTCACGCACGGTATTCCCATGGGTGTCGCCTTACCATGGCCCGGGACTGTTTGCGCCTTTTGGCTCACGTATATGACAGTGTCGCTAGCATCCATATGACAGAGAACCCGGGCCGACATGGCTAGTCGTGAACCCAAAGCGGCGCTAACCCATGGGGACAGGCATACATGAATCAACTTCGAGCATGTCGGTCAACAGCGTGTGAATCCGGGCTGTAGCACTGGGCTAACAGGACTCTGCGAACCCGGGTTGTAGCAGGCTAGGCAGGACTCGGATGTCACCGCGTGACATTGCCCCGAAGGGACGGACACATGAATGAAGTGAAACACATGCCGGCCAGTCAAGCGTCACAGCAGATAGTCTTTGGGCTAGCAGGACTCCGGTAAACCGGTCAGAAGCGGACTACTATCGCTCAGAAGCACTAGACTACATTTCCCCATATGAGAGGCTGCCAAGGATAAACAACTATATTGTCGGATCCCACACATACCAAGCATTTCAAACATACACACAATATGCTCGATATGTGTAAATACAACATGGCATCACAACATAACTCTACGACTCAAGTATTTATTCATTAGGCTCCGAGGAGCGAGATATTAAAAACATGGGTCTCTCGACCTAGCATTCAGAGCATACAAGTCAAACACATGCGGAAGCTAAACATGTCTGAGTACAGACATCTATAAATGAAAAAGGCTGAGAAGCCCGACTATCTACGATTCCTGCCGAGGGCACAAGATCATAGCTGAGGTAACAAGCTAAACGTCGAAGTCCACGCGGAACTACTAGCGAGACTGACATCTCTCTGCAAAACATAAAATAAGCAAACGTGAGTACAAATGTACTCAGCAAGACTTACATAACAACGAACTACATATGCATCATTATCAACAAAGGGGGTGGTGGAGTTTGACTGCAGCAAGCTAGCTTTGACTCGGTGGCTATCCTAAACTACGACTGCAAGTAACTCTTTTGAGGTGGCGCACACAAGTCCACATATTCACCATATCAATACACCACTATGGATCCGATCCCGTCTCCCTACGAGAACGCCATCCATAGCACTCACGCTTATCTTGCGTATTTTAGAGTATCCACTTTCACTTGTCTATGAACCGCATGCAGCAACCTGAAGTCCTTTACCGCGGACACGGCTATTCGAATAGATCATATTAACCCTGCGGTGTACTTCTTCACACGCTCTCACCACTTACCGCCGTTTACACGACATGTACTCGACAACCTTCAAGTGGAAGCCTGACGTGGGTGTCGGCCACAACCTACCTAAACACTCAAGTCTCTAGTCCAGGTTTATCGCCTATTCAGGTTCCATCCGCAGGGAGTCCGGCCGAGGTTTCCACATACGGCCCCGAACGATGTGTGCAGGGTTCCCGAGATACCAAACTGTCATTCGGTACACCGTGCCACGTGCCTACCGCAACACAGCCCACCCCTAAGGTCAGCGCTGCGTGCGGCCCCCAGCATACTACAAACACCAGAAACTACTTTGCAACTCCCGGACAGAGGACAAGAGTGGTTAAGAAGCCGAGAGGGTCCATTGGTTTCGGGACCAATGCGTGGTAGTAACTGTTTCATGGATCACAAACACAGAACTCAGTTCCTGAGGACGGCTTCAATGAGACAACCCACCATGTACTCCTACATGGCCTCTCACTGCTACCTTTACCAAATCGTGTTCACACACTTAGCTCTCAACAGTAGGACATGTTCACACACCATTCTAATTCATCCCTGATGAATCGGACTGACTCAACTCTAAGCGATGGCAGGCATGACAAACAAGCATGAATGAGTAGGCACATCAGGGCTCAAACAACTCCTACTCATGCTAGTGGGTTTCATCTATTTACTGTGGAATGACATGTCATGCCGAGAATAAAGGGGTTCAGCTACCGCAGCAAGTAACAGATGAATCGTTGTTGTCCTAATGCAGTAAAAGAGAGCAGGAGCAAGAGAGTGGGATTATGTCGGAATGAACAAGGGGGTTTTTGCTTGCCTGGCACCTCTGAAGATAGTATAGCTCTTCATCGGTGTCATCGAACTCATCGTCGGTACGTCGTCTACTGAGAGGGGACAAACACCGGCAAACAATGAAGAACACAATCAATGCAATGCGACAATATGATGCATGAATGTGACATGGCAATATGATGTGATTTGAGCTAATGCAACTAACAGCAGGTTAAATGAAGTTGGTTTGAATCCAAGATTCAAATTCAAACTCCATATGTGGATATTAAAATGCCATTTATATGATTTGTGCTAAACAGCAGCTATAAGTTGTTCTAACATTCATGAAAATGGTACAGATGGATATATTGGATTTTTCTGATCATTTTTCATATATAATTTGTTTCATTTGGAGTTACGGTTGATTTTCTATGATTTTTAGAAGTTAGCACTATTTTCTGAAATTTATAAATCATTTATGATTTATTTAAAATCCCAGAAAACATTACTGCATCAGCAACACGTCATGCTGACGGCACTGGTCAACAGACCGTTCCTGGTCAAACCTGACCTATAGGTCCTGCATGTCAGTGTGACAAGGCCTAAACAGAGGCTGACCAGTGGGACCGGGTCAACGCTGACTGGGCAAGTCAACCCTGACAACCTGGGCCCACCAGATTAGATCTAATCCTAACCAAAGATAAAACCCGTGGTTAAATAACATGGTGGGGTCCACTGTCAGTGACTGTGGTGGGTAATTAGGGGGTGGAATATGCCTAATCTAATCACGCCACGTCAGCGGCCGCCGGGGTTAGTCGCCGGCGACCAAACAGAGCGGCGGAGGCGCTCGGAACGGTGATTCCAGTGACTAGAGGAGGCGGGGTTGGGCTCTCCGGGACGCTGGCGAAGTAGCGCATCGAACGACGATGGGCTCCGGGCCTGGGGTGGACGGAAACACCGACGACGAGCAGTGCAGCGGCGGTCGGAGCTCGGGCCCGCTCGGGTTAGGTGCTACGACACGCAAATGCGCGAACTAAAGCTCGGGAGCTGCTCTACGTGAGGCTGCTAACGCGTTGCACACCGGCGCATGACCAAATGGTCACTGGAGTGTCGCCGACGTCGAGCTTGTGCGGCGGATCGTCTCGGCTCCGGTGGAGGAGGCGGCTAGAGCTCGAAATCGGGCATGGAGTTAGGGGGAAACGAAGAAGGGGATCACATGGAGTCGGTAGGGCGGCTCAGCAAGCTCGGGGAGGTCCGGACGGCAGTGGAATCACGGCGGTGATCGCCGGAACCCGAGGATGAAGATGACATTGATGGCGGCACTCCAAGGGCCTTCCAGTCTTGTGGATCGGCGGGGACGGCGTAGCGGATGATGGCGGAGCTCGTGGGCCGGTGAGGGGAGCGAGGGGGATGCGGTGGACACGGCGGCAACGAACGGCGGCGACGGCAGCGCTCGGTGTGCTCGGGAGAGACAAACAGAGGAGGGGGGAGGAGCACAGGGAGAGTGAGAGGGGTCGGGGGTTGCGTGGCGGCGTCCAAAGGCGAGGGCGTAGGGCGAGCAGTGTGCAGTGTGGCACGCTGTGGCGCCAGTGGCTGTCTTCTCTCTCGCCTTCCGCAAGAGGAGGGGGATGACTGGCAGCGGTGGGTTGGTGGGATGGGCCAACTGGGCCAGCTCCAGGTAAGTGGCTGGGCTTCTCTCTCTCTGTCCCTTCTAATTTATTCAGTTTTCTAATTTTCTGCTTTATGTTTGCAAATAAAATACCAACCAAAACACTTTGGTTAATTTTGTAAATTTTTGTGAGGAATATTTGAATTATTTTCAAACCACACAATAAATTTTAGAATATTTGAAGCAACCAATATTTAATGGTAACTTTTAAACTCGAACTCAAATACCATAATGATTTAATTCAATGACCAAAATGTCCTGGAAAAATATGCATCATCTCCGTAGAGGCTTTCACCTTTTTCCATAAATCATGAACATTTTAAAAGGATATTTTGAGGTCATTGAAAATATTTTGGTTGAACCTATTTGAATTCCATTTGTGCTAGGGTTTATCAATCCCCATTTCAAATTTATTAAATTTAAACATGATGCAAGCAAGAAGCAAACACTAGGCAGCACCAGAAGCTAGGGATGTGACAGCTCACCCCTACTAAACAAGAATTTCGTCCCGAGATTCAAGTCGTGAGGTAAGAAGACAGAGGGGACACAAAGCTAACACGAGGTCCTCGATCCAACTGTCCTTCTCGAAGATGTTGACTCATTGCATCATCTTGATCTCGACGTCTTGTTCTGAGAACTCCAGCTATCATGACAATGAGAGGAGAAGGAGACTCTAGAAGGATCGATCTTCTCGAGGATCTAACAAATTAGGATCAAATCACGGAATGAGACATAGCAACATCTCTCGAGCTGAGACACGAAGCATACATCTGAAGGAATGGAGTGAGACAGATGATGAGGGTTCACTAGGTAAACAACAATTTCACGCTTAAGGAGGTGGTGATCAGTTGTCAACGTAGCGAGGAGTTGATTTGCCATGATACCATAACGGGGCACCTTAGGGAGGGTGGCTCGTAGAATTATTCCCTTAAGTGGCAAAAATAATTACTTTTGATACAGAGATCATTTGAACTCTTTATACCAGCTTAAGGCAATTTACGATTGATTGTTTAAAAGAGCTCGAAGAAATGGCATACTCGAACTAGGATGGATGATGTGGACTACCTTGTTGAAGACAACCCAATGGATGGCTTTTTCTTATCATTGGAAATGGATGGGACCCATGGTAAGTCCACTTTTGAAAATGATCTGGGACAGCAACTGCTGAGAAGGGCAGCCCATGGGAAATTGGCACAATGGCGGTGCAAGCTGGGAGCAAAAGGCAACTGTTGAGAATGTTCCAACCATCATATCTGCCTGAGATTCAGATCCGATTGGTGATAGGATACTTCAGACTCAGCATGTCTGAAAAGAAAGGTTGCAACACAAATCGACGAGATGACGTTGCAAGATTCTCGGGAAATGAACTACGATAGTAAGCTCCAAAACATGAGCTGATTCTGCTACACACATGTGAACACGCTGTCCTAGACAAGCATGATCACATGGTAGTCTTGCAATAAAACAATACCGAGTTCTGATTGGGAACCATCATTGAGATAACGGAGTCTTGTGCATATCCGTCCGGGCCCTTGAGGATTAGCACATGAACTTCTTTTCTTTGAACAAATCAATCAGTGGCTTGGTGTGCTAGGGAATACATATGGAGTGGAGGTAATTAATCTACCAAACCATAGAATACTTCGCACGTATGCATGACTGACTTGGGATGATTCCAAGGGAAACAAAACAAACCTTTCTCAAATTCATGGCGGCAACTTACACCTAACGCATGCGTGAATTAGAGGAAGTCACTTCTTCCATCCAAGCATAAGCTTCATGAACAGAACACGAATGCATTGCTTACAAAGTTTCCAACACTAGGTTGATGTTCAACATGAATCATGGGGGAGACAAAATGCTGCTGATGGGCTTAACAGCAATTCATCGGAATTTCCATATCACTGGACTTCCACCATCATGTGAACACGGTGATAGAATTGGTCAGACCAAAAGATGTAATGGTGTATGCTCGAGGGATCAACCACGAGTAAGACAACATTACGAACATCGCTGGTTCTGATTTGACTTGATGATAGCCCATACTCAAGTCAAAGTTTTGACAAGACAACAGATCCAACAACTGGTCACGAGGACCAATTGGTGAAGATATCATCTTTCTTCAACACACACACAAACACAAAGATATCCCTTCAGAAAGAACCAAATTCGGCAAAGCTTTTATCTTCCAACTCTCCAAGTTGTTGTTTAGCTTAACCAACTAGCTCAGGGGTATCCTACATAGATTCTTGGAGAAAGGATGGGTTACAAGGAAACCAACATGATCACGAACTCAACATAGCGGTCAGGTGACGACCTGGTGATACTTCCGAGAAGATATTCGGAAAATCACGAACCACCAATATGTTACTAAGCTCGAGAACATTCTTGCTTTTCAGGGCAAGACGATATGATCAAATAAGCAAGGATTGATAAAATCCTAACTCATTGATCGAAGAGTACACCAGGAAAAATGGACTAGGTAGCACAATCAATCTTAGAATAGTGGTCCAACAACCAACACGCTAAGAATGATATTATTGTCCATTAACTACCAAGCAAAAGGGTTGCTAGGAGTATTGATTTCACACATCATAGTTCACTTGTCGACATTCCCGTTACAACAACACGGGACCGAGGAATGAATAATGATAGCGAGAAGTATCACTACGTCAAGAATTCATAAGGGAAGATGCAATTCTCATGACGTTCCTGACATAAAGAGGGCAATACTTCATGGTAGAACATAATCAAAAGCTGGTTTGGCATTTTGATCTACGGAATACAACTACTTTGACCACTCCAAGAAATGGATGAGGTGTCGAGTTTGTTTCTCCTAGTCATTCCGTAATGTAATGGCTTGACGGACCACAAGAATAATGGGCATCGATGAGCACGAGTGCACGACTACTCCTGACTACAAATTGATAGACAGAGATCAGGATAGAAGTAAAGAGGGACAACTCAAAAGAACATATGTTTTTCTAAGTTGTGGATGCATAGATTAGTATGTCGAGCGAAGCTCAACATTTCTTCCGAATAACCCATGCGGAAAGGTAGAACCGCGATTCACAATTATGAATGGAGAACTCATCAAGAGCACTCTGGTTGTGATCTTTTGGTTTAAAAGAACTCCTGCCAAGAATGGTTCATGGTAATTGGAAGAAAGATGTACCCACGAACCTCGAGGACTATCGCAGTTACTAATATCCTAAAGGAGCTAGCAAACACTATCAATGTAAGGTAAGTAGGGTGAATCTCGGGTTCAAGAACCCATGAATAGAATACCTACTAACTAAATGGCATCACGGGATGCTTTTGAGAATAATGGCCAGAATCATCACACCGGGAACACAAAACATGGCTAGATTACTAGGTGACTCCCTAAAACACCTAGGTTCATAATAATAGCTCCAACATATATGTCAAGGCAATGGAGTACCTCAACGTAATCGATTAGTGTGCTAAATCTGGCCCAAAGGAACAACGGGGTGGGAAGAAGGGATTTGCAAATGCATCAGACTAATTAGAAACCTGGGATGACTCGGACAGCATAACGGCTGTAAATGTTCAAAATGATTTGAGACATCCTGCAAAAATGGTGGCATAACCACTCAGAAGCACAAAATCAAGGTTCCGAGACCAACTATGAACACACGGAAGTAGTAGAAACTGAACTGGGATTAAAACCAACAATCTTAAAGGTCTATGGATTAGTAACACGTCATCCTGATAGATAGATGAGAAGCCTAGTTCTTAAACCCCGTAGAAGTGAAGAGGATGACTCAGATCAGAAGGCCATGAGGTATTAGGAGTAAATAGAGACTTACGTTCCATTCAACAATCAATTCCCTTACTTAACTAAAGCATTTATTGACACAACTTCGACCGGTTTGGCTTGGTAATCCTCTGACAGCAAAGCTCGATACCAAAGCTGTTAGGACCCCGATTCCAAGTCACATCGACCTAGCCGGTAACACCTCATATCACTTTGCGGCCTCACGCACGGTATTCCCACGGTGTCGCCTTACCATGGCCCGGGACCGTTGGCGCTTTTGGCTCACGTATATGATAGTGTCGCTAGCATCCACATGACAAAGAACCCGGGCCGACATGGCTAGTCGTGAACCCAAAGCGGCGCTAACCCATGGGGACAGGCATACATGAATCACATCAAGCATGTCGGTCATCAACGTATGAATCCGGGCTGTAGCACTCGGCCATCAGACTCGGTAACCCGGTCAGCAGGCTAGGCAGGACTCTGGATGTCACCGCATGACATTTCCCGAAGGGATTACAGAACGTAGTGAAACACATGCCGCCGATCAAGTGTCCAGAGCAAGAGTCTTTGGGCTAGCAGGACTCCGGTGAACCGGCTGTAGTGGACTACTATCGCTCAGAAGCACTAGACTACATTTCCCCATAAGAGAGGCTGCCAAGGATAAACAACTAGATTGTCGGATCCCACTCATACCAAGCATTTCAATCGTACACACAATATGCCCGATATGAGTACATACAACATGGCATCACAACAAAACTCTACAACTCAAAGTACTTTATTTAAGAGGCTCCGAGGAGCCATACATAACATATTCATACAGATAGGGGTCACATGACCCGACACTCAAGTCATACAAACATACAAGCACATGCGGAAGTAAACTAGTCTGAGTAGAGACACTAAAAAGAAAGAAGGCTTGACGAAGCCCTTCTATCTACATCGACCCTTCACAAGCCTTGGATCACCACATGGGTGGCTAGTCACTCGTCGACGTCAAGGTCTACATAGAACCCATCAGAGGGGGTGGTGTTGTCGTCTGAAAACATTAATTAAGCAAACATGAGTACGGAGGTACTCAACAAGTCTTACAACAGAATCCTACTATACATGCACATTCTCAAAAAGGTAGTGGAGTTATTGCAGCAAGCCAGCTTTGACTCTTGGCTAAGCTATCCTACGTGACATCACTTGGAAAGCATTTTTGTCGCACACGAGTCCACTAATCACCAACACAATACTCCACCGTGGATCCTCTCTCGTCAACCCACGAGAGGGCCATCCGCGACACTCACACTTATCTTGAGGCTTTTAGTAGTATCCATTTACTTGTCTATGAACTGTATAGGTGACCAAGTAGTCCTTTACCGCGGATGCGGCTATTCGAATAGTTTCATACCCTGCAGGGGTGTACTTCTTCACGCACGCTCTCACCACTTATCGCCGTTACACGACGTGTACTCGGCAACCTTCAAGCGGAAGCCCAGCGAGGGTGTCGGCCATGACCTGACTAAACACACGAGCCCCTAGTCCAGGTTTATCGCCTATTCGGGTTCCATCCGCAGGGAGTCCGGCCGAGGTTTCCAGTAACGGCCCCGAACGATGTGTGCAAGGTTCCCGAGACACCAAACGGGCGAATCGGTAAACCGTGCCACGTGCCTACCGCAACACAGCCCACCCCTAAGGTCACAGCCACAGACGGCCCCCAAAGATGCTACAAACACTTAAACTACTTTGCAACTCCCGGACGAGAGGACAAGAGTGGTTAATAAGTCGAGAGGGTCAATTAAGGATCCCAATGCGTGGTAGTAGCTGAGTCTTAAATCACACACACAGATCTCAGTTCTTAGGGACGGCTTCAATGAAACAACCCACCATGTACTCCTACATGGCCTCTCATCGATACCTTTACCAAATCGTGTTCAACACTTCACTCTCATTACCAACACAACCTTTCACTCTAGTTCATCATCCCGATGAGCCAGACCTGACACAACTCTAAGCATAGCAAGCACAACATGGTAGGAAACACAAACACGGCTCAATCAACTCCTGCACATACTTGTGGGTTTCATCTAGTTACTGTGGAAATGACAGGTCATGCAAAGGAAGTGGGTCCAACTACCGCAACACACAACAGTTTGAATCGTGTTGTCTTAATGCAGTAACAAGAGCAGAAGCGAGATCATGGGTTTGTATCGGAATGATCAGTGGGTTGCTTGCCTGATGTAGTGGTAGTAGGGTACTGCCCTTCGGATGGATATTCGGGGTTATCCTCGGAGACAGAACCTACCATGAAAGACACACCGAACATAATCAACACATGACGATATGCAACAATATGATGCATGCTATGACATGGCAATATGAATGTGTGTTGGCCTAATGCAAGCTAGAATAGAAAGGAATGAACTCATTTGAATCAAATATTCAAATGCAAGCTCATTTAACATAGCCATATTAGTGCATTATCTTATTCTGCTTAAACAGCAAGGTTAACTTGTTCTGTCATGCATGAAACTATTAACAATGGATAGATTGAATTTTTCTGATCAAAATTCATATATAAATCTTTGCATTTGGAGTTACAGATTAGTTTCTATGAATTTTTGAAGTTTGCAACAATTTCTGGAATTTCCTGAATACAAATAAATCCAGAAATTAGTTACTGCGTCAGCAGTGCGTTAGGGTGACGTCAGTGGTCAAAGGGGGCGTCCAGGTCAAACTGACCAGTGGGTCCCGCATGTCAGTAGTTAATTAAACTAGTTAAAATTAGTTAAAACTAATATGGAAAATTAGCAGAGAGGCCCCCCACTTGTCATGGACTCAGGGGAGTCAACTTGGGCCCACCCTAGTCAAAGTCAAGGGTCAACACGTCAGCGTTTAGCCGCCGGCGAAGCCAGACGCGGCGGCGAGAGTGCGTTTGTGCATTCCAGCGACCAAATGGGCGGCGGAGGCCATCTACGTGTAGCCGGGGACAAGCCGCGGTGTTTGGTGGCGGTGGTTGAGCTCGGGGTGGCCGGAAACGTCGCCGGCGACAACCGTGGCGGTCGTCGGAGTCGGGTGAAGATGGAGCCGTGGCTACGGGGCATGGCGAGGCGCGTGGAGTGGTTCGTTAGACTCTACGCGACGCGGTGAGTATGTTAGACACCGTGGTGTGGCCGGTGGTTGGCCGGAGACACGTCGGCGACGAGCTCGGCGGTGGCGCGTGTGGTGAAACTCCATGGGGTTGATGCAGGGCTCGAGAGCGAGAACAGGGAGGGGGATGAGTTAGCTGAGCTCACGGTGGTTACGATGGTGTAGTCGGCGCGGTCGGGGACGAGCTGGTGCGGCGGCGACGACGAAGGGGATCTCCGGCGGTGGCGGTGTCGAGCGAGGTTGGTGCAGCGGCTCCGAGGCAAGCGAGCGCTCGGGGCTCGGCTTGCTCGAAGGAGAGGAGGGTGGCGAAGCGCCTATACACGGTGGCGCGGCGCAAGGACGACGGAGGGCGCGGGTTTCACGGTGGCGCGGGCGCGACGGCGTCGGCCATGGTGCGGGCGAGCGAGGGAGAGGAGCTGGGGAGGAGAAAGGGTGTCTGCGAGCTCGGGGGGAGGAGTGGACAACCGAGCCAGGGCGGCAGAACGGTGCAGGGAGGAGGCAGGGCGGCGAGCAGCTGCGTGGCGCGTGCTGGTGCCGCCGTCAAGCACCTGGCTGCCTGCCTGGCCAAGCCAAGTAGCTCGCTGGAGCGGTGGCTGGGCTGGTTATTCCTTTTTCTATTATTCTGTAAGTTTGTGGACTTATTAAAAATAGTTAGGCACTTCTAAAAATCCTGGAAATAGTCAGAGGCTCTGTTTAGAATATCTCCAACAGCCCACACTTATTTTCAAAATTATTTGAGCATCCAAAATATTTACAGCATTTAAATACCCAAATGCAATTTACATATGATTTAATTCAATGACCTTCTGTTGACCTAGAAGATTGTGCACCAATTTTGCCAGAGGTTCTAACCCAAGACAAAGAGGGTGAACTTTTTAGAAGGGCAATTCAGGTTCATTGAAAATATTTTTAGTAAACCCTAGTTGAATTCAAAGGGGTTCTGGGGGTTCTGTCTTCCCCAATTCAGATTTCTGATGAAAAGTAGACATGATGCAACACTCTAATGCATGGACTAGCTAGGATGTGACAGTCATAATAACGGAACGGTAGAAAGTTACATGGCAATATATCTCGGAATGGCTATGGAAATGCCATAATAGGTAGGTATGGTGGCTGTTTTGAGGAAGGTAAATAATGGGTGTATGATACCGGCGAAAGTTGCGCGGCACAATAGAGGCTAGCAAAGTGGAAGGGTGAGTGTGCGTATATCCATGGACTCACATTAGTCATAAAAAACTCATATACGTATTGCAAAAGTCTACTTGCCCTCGAAGCAAAGTACTACTACGCATGCTCCTAGGGGAAGGGTTGGTAGGAGTTAACCATCGCGCGATCCCGACCTCCACTCATAAGGAAGACAATTAAAAGAGCACCTCATGCAACAAATTTGTCACACAACTTTTACCATACGTGCATGCTACGGGACTCGCCAACTTCAACACAAGTATTTATGAATTTCATAATTACCCACTAGCATGACTCTAATATTACCACCTTTATATCTCAAAACATGCATCAAATTGATCCTAGTGTTTAATGCACTTTCTATGATAGTTTTTATTATACCCAACTTGGATGCTCATCATTCTAGGACCAAATTCATAACCATAGCAAATACCATGCTGTTCTAAAAGATTCTCAAAATAATATAAGTGAAGCATGAGAGATCAAGAATTTCTTCAAATTAAGCCACCGCCGTGCTCTAAAAGATATAAGTGAAGCACTAGAGGAAAAACTATCTAGCTCAAAAGATATAAGTGAAGCATATAGCGTATTCTAATAAATTCTAATCAAGTGGGCTTCTCCCAAAAGGTGTGTACAACAAGGATGATTGTGGAAAACTAAAAATTAAATACTAATATAATACAAGACACTCCAAGCAAAACACATATCATGATTATTTACCGTCACACACATGATAACTTACATACAAGCACTGCGGTAAATTACGTACAAGTATACTTTAGCCACATTACAGACATGAAGGTTTAAATACCTGATATATATTTTTGAACACGATGAACTTATTTTAGTACCTGGTAAACATTTTTAAATGCCCGATAAACGATTTGACAACAGGATAATTTTTTATATAAATTTAGTAAAATAGAAATATTTTCCAAACATAATTAAAAAAAATGAAATGTACATAAAAAGGATGAAACGAAAAAAATATATAAAAACCCAGTAAAACCGTACACTTGCGCAAGGTCAGACATTTGAGAGCAACTAGTTAACGAGCGCTCCTTCGGAGCGGTCGTAACGAGCGGTCCGGGAGCGCCCCATGTCGTGGTTCTAAGTCTGACAGTTGAAAGGGGGTAGGGTAAAGGAGCATGATCTATCGAGATGCATATGGGTGACACGGTGGTTTTAGCGAGTTCGGGTCTCTCACGATGGAGATAACAACCCTACGTCTCGTGCTCCGGAGAGGCTTTGTTTTATCTTAATATGTATCCGGAGATTACAATATGTGTGTGTGAGCGAGGAACGGATCCCCATGCCTGAGCTAAGTCCTGAGACTAATGGTGAAAAGAGAGAGAGGTGGAAGAAGCCCCCAAGTCTAGTGGTGGGGGGTGGCTTATATAGAGTGCGCCACCCCCTCACCTCCTATGTTACAAAGCGGGGCATGAATGCCATAATGTCAGCCCACTACCAAGCCCTCACCATGAGAATGATGCCGACTGCTTTGTCGCCTGCTGGTCTTCGTATATCCGAGTGAGAGCGGTCGAGTGGTGAACTGTCATCCGAGTGGATGGTATACTGCTTGGTCGAGTGGATCATATGCTGCTTGAAATTTATCTGGACCCACGTGTTGTGTGGACCCCATGCTTTATGATATTTCGACCCTTCGTGGGCCTACCTGTTATGTGTATCCCCAACATTAGCCCCCGAATCGATTGCGATTTTGCAGAACGAGTTTGTGAAAGACACAACTTGGCCCGAGTGATTACAGAAATACTCGGTAGCTGTCATCGTACTTTCAGACAACCAAGGTTTGAACAAAATCTCAATGGATACCGCATCAAGGCTTCGACTGATCTAGGGTAAGTGCCCGCGAGGAGCAACTTGGTGACATTCGATCATCTCTCGGAAGAGGTTAACTCGTGATCAGAGTATGGATGTGTCATTAAGTCCAGGCTACAAGATCGACGCATGGACAGCTCTCTCGGTGAGATGCCATTCTTATCCCGGAGGAACGTCAATACGAGTCGGCTCTAGATCCAAATTTATGAGTTTCACGCTTTGAGTCCTGGAAGAAGGCTCAAAACAGGTCCACGGAGGAGCCTTAAACTCATCTTATATCAAAATTGTTTTTGGGAGTGATTTGGAGCTGGTCCCGCATCGAGTAACCGATTACTCGGAATTTCTTCACGCTGAACGCGTGTCTTTTTTTGTTGTTTGGCGTCACTCGGACCAGGCGGACCGTTCCGAGTGGATACCATTCCAGTGGGGGCACGCTGAGTGCACCCACTGGGTGTAGTCCCCGAGACTGTCATCGACTGCGGGCAGTCAGCGGGAGTCTTAGAGCCTGTCTTTTTTTGTTGTTCATCATTCGGACTGGCCAGGCCGTACCGAGTGGAGATTACTCCAGTGGGGGCACGCTAAGTGCACCCACTGGGTGTAGTCCCCGAGACCGCCGTCGACTGCAGGTAGTCGGCGGGGGTCTGAGAGAACTAAGAATCTTCTTAGCTGGTACTGATCGAACTTGTTCTTCTCTGAATCGGAGGTCGAGTAATTTCTGGAGCTAGTTTTGCATTGAGCAAAATGTTTCTTTCTGAGTTTTCTTCCAGTGGGGGCACGCTGAGTGCACCCACTGGGTGTAGTCCCCGATCCTCTGTCGGACTAGATGAGCCTGACAGAGGGTTTAAGTCTCCTGTTAAACCTCCACGCAGCCGACACGATAAATATCTTTGTTTGAAATTGAATCAATCGGATGGATCTTCAAGTGCTTGGCATGGTAAATAAGCTCAACTTGGAGCTGAGTCAGTCGGACTGATCTTCGTGCCCTTGGCACTGTAAATAAATTCAATCTGAAACTGGGTCAATCAAGTGATCTTTGTGCACTCGGCACGATGAATGAGTTCGGCCTTGAAACTGCCGACTGTAGAGAAAAGCTCGAAACTCCAGGGAGTAATCATTCTAGTAGTACTTCTTATATTGACCATTAGCTTTTGCAGGAAAGGGGTATTTGTAAGGGTACATGTGCTTCCCATCTGATCGGGGTATGTTGACTGCAAGGAAAAACTTGGTGGCACTCGTATGTCTCCCGGAGGAGATAGACTAGTAGTGCTATGTGGACGTGCCATGAAACCCAAGTGGTGAGGCTAGTGTGTTAGGTGACTCTCCGGAGAGAGGTCACTCATTATCCCGGGGGAACACCAACACATGCCATCTCCGGTCCAAGTTTGTGAAACTCACGCGGAGCCTAGAATAAGGTCCAAGTGTATCCGTAGAGGAGCGTCGTTTTCATCCTTTTGCGGTCCTGAAGATGACTCGTGTAATGATTTGGGCGATCGTCCGAGTGGACGGTGCTACACTTATAGATCTTCGCGGACCGAGCATGTAGGTTCGTAAGAATATTCTGATGTGATCAATAGGTTGACCAAATGGGCGGAACCCCGAGGGAGACATGGCCAACTGTCAGGCGAGGCGTAGCCCCAGTGATGCTCGAAGGAGGTAAGCTTGCTACAGAGTGTGAGTAACTTAGTCGTTCCCGTGCTGGAGGTGTAGAGGTAAAGACATGTCCAACTGATGGTGACGCGCGAGGCGGCCGAGGGGCAATGATGTGTACAACCGAGTGATGATGCGTAGGGCGGCCGAGTCATGATGTGCGAGGTGGTCGAATGATGAAGACGTGCACAACTGAGTAGCAACGCGCGGGGCTGCCGAGTGATGAAGATGTGCACAACCGAGTGGTGACGCGCGGGGCGGCCGAGTGATGAAGATGTGCACAACCGAGTGGTGACGCGGGGCGGCCGAGTGGTTAAGACGTGCACAACCGAGTGGTGACGCGTGGGGCGGCCGTGTGGAAGATTGCGTGTCCAGCCAAGTGGCTGAAATGGTCTTCGAAGGAGTTAGCCAGATGCTTTCGAAGCTGATGTAGCGATGAGGTCGGTGTAGTGTGGTTGCGACGCAACAAGACCGGCGTGACAACTGAGTCTGAGTAGGAATTAAGATGGCGCGCAGAGCGTCTGGATGATTATAAAACTTGTCAAAGTGGCGGATCGAATGCACTTGTTGAAGTGAAGGATTTGACTGGTGATGAAGTACTCGACCACTTAGGAAAGTGTCATTCCAAATGAGATGCAGCCCCGAAAAGCGGGCGTAGCCCCGAGCGATTTACAGGCTTCGACAACGGACCTGTCGGAATACGAGAAATATAGTTTTGAATAGATGATTTGCAATTCATCGAGTCGGACTCGGGTAAAGATGAGGAGAAACTTCCGAGTGATGCTCGAAAGAGGCAAACTCGCAAAAGAGTGAAGTGTGAAGTTTAATTATGAAAGGGACTTATCTGTCTCATGCCCGACGAGGTCTATATCATTGATACGATGAAGAGAATTCCACAGAGGGGTTGGCCGGATGTGTTTGAAGTCAACAGAGCGTCAAGGTCGGTGTTGTGGTGCGCTGGGACCGGTATGGTGACCGAGTCCGAGCAGCGATGAAGTTGGCGCAAAGGGCCGTCGAGTGACCGCGTAACTTGTGTAAAAAAGGGCACAAGCCAACGAAATAATTTTTCGAGGAAATTTGATGTGCGCTAAATGATTTGTGTGAATAACACCCATAGACACCCGCTGGGAGTGCAAGGGGCTTGCTGGTTAACCAGCAAGAGTCTGAAAGAGCGAAGGATCCGTTCAAACTTGTCGAAGCGATGGATCCGACTGAACTCATTGGAACACTATCTCAAATAAAACGGAGGTGTAGTGTTTCGACTGAGTTGCAGCCCTGGAGGACCGATGCAAACTCGAAATTAAGAATGACACCTGGTGTTCGTGAATGATGTATGCGAAAAAATGGAAGTTGGACTTGGGAGTCACATAACCAGTACTAAGCAAGTATGTGAAAATAAGCAACCGAGCGTAGAGGTACACTCGGTGGCGTGGCCTCCGAGTGAACGTGATGTGTGACTTACGGAATACTCGGGAAGACGAAAAAACAGAATGTAAAATGACTTAGCTGTCTGAAGGCGCGGGGGGCGGCCTAGTGAAGTAGACGCATCCCGCGGCGTGGCGACGCGCGGGGCGGCCACGTGGTGATGAGGTGACCAACCGAGTGGCGACGCATGGGGCGGCCGAGTGGTGATGAGGTGACCAACCGATGGCGATGCGCGGGGCAGCCGAGTGGTTATGAGGTGACCAACCGATGGCAACGCACGGGGCGTCCGAGTGGTTATGAGGTGACCAACCGAGTGGCGACGCGCGGGGCGGCCGACTGGTTATGAGGTGACCAACCGAGTGGCGACGCGCGGGGCGGCCGACTGGTTATGAGGTGACAACCTGTGGCGACGCGCGGGGCGGCCGAGTGGTGATGAGGTGACCAACCTATGGCGACGCGCGGGGCGGGCGAGTGGTTATGAGGTGACCAACCGATGGCAATGCGCGGGGCGGCCGAGTGGTTATGAGGTGACCAACCGAGTGGCAACGCGCGGGGCGGCCGAGTGGTGATGAGGTGACCAACCGAGTGGGCGACAAGGGCGGCCGAGTGGTTATGACGTGACCAACCGATGGCAACGCGCGGGGCGGCCGAGTGGTTATGAGGTGACCAACCGAGTGGCGACGCGCGGGGCGGCCGAGTGGTGATGAGGCGACCAACCTGTGGCGACGCGCGGGGCGCCCGAGTGGTTATGAGGTGACCAAACTGTGGCAAAGCGCGGGGCGGCCGAGTGGTTATGAGGTGACCAACCGATGGCAATGCATGGGGCGGCCGAGTGGTTATGAGGTGACCAACCGAGTGGCGATGCGCGGGGCGGCCGAGTGGTGATGAGGTGACCAACCGAGTGGCGACGCGCGGGGCGGCCGAGTGGTTATGAGGTGACCAACCGATGGCAACGCGCGGGGTGGCTGAGTGGTTATGAGGTGACCAACCGAGTGGCGATCTTGTGAAGCCGAAAGTGGTTATGAGGTGACCAACCGATGGCAACGCGCGGGGCGGCCGAGTGGTGATGAGGTGACCAACCGATTGGCGACGCGCGGGGCGGCCGAGTGGTTATGAGGTGACCAACCTGTGGCGACGCGCGCGGCAGCCGAGTGGTTATTAGGTGACCAACCTGTGGCGACGCGCGGGGCGGCCGAGTGGTTATGAGGTGACCAACCGATGGCCATGCTGAAGCGGCCGAGTGGTTATGAGGTGACCAACCGAGTGGCGATGCGCGGGGCGGCCGAGTGGTGATGAGGTGACCAACCTGTGGCGACGCGCGGGGCGGCCGAGTGGTTATGAGGTGACCAACCGATGGCAACGCGCGGGGAGGCCGAGTGGTTATGAGGTGACCAACCGAGTGGCGACGCGTGGGGCGGCCGAGTGGTTATGAGGTGACCAACCGATGGCAACGCGCGGGGCAGCCGAGTGGTGATGAGGTGACCAACCGAGTGGCGACGCGCGGGGCGGCCGTGTGGTTATGTGGTGACCAACTCTGTATCGACGCTGGGCGGCCGGTGGTGTTTTTAAACTTAGGCGAGTACTTGGTGCATCTAAGCCCCGAGTGGGAGGGTTGCTCTCCACTCGGCAGGATTTTTGAAACTTAGGCGAGTCTTGGACTGCAGCTAAGCCCCGAGTGGGAGGGTTGCTCTCCACTCGGCAGGATTTTTTTGAAACTTAGGCGAGTACTGGACTGCAGCTAAGCCCCCGAGTGGGAGGGTTGCTCTCCACTCGGTAGGATTTTTTTGAAACCTAGGCGAGTAGTGGACTGCAGCTAAGCCCCCGAGTGAGAGGGTTGCTCTCCACTCGGTATGATTTTTTTTTGAAACTTAGGCGAGTACTGGACTGCAGCTAAGGCCCCGAGTGGGAGGGTTGCTCTCCACGCGGTAGGATTTTTTGAAACTTAGGCGAGTACTGGACTGCAGCTAAGCCCCCGAGTGGGAGGGTTGTTCTCCACTCGGTAGGATTTTTTTTTGAAACTTAGGCGAGTACTGGACTGTAGCTAAGCCCCCGAGTGGGAGGGTTGCTCTCCACTCGGTAGGATTTTTTAAACTTAGGCGAGACAGATTCGCAACTAAGTCACTCACGATTGACGAGGCCCGGAGCGGTCGAGTGGTTATGAGGTGACCAACCAATTGGCGAAGCGAGGGGCGGCCGAGTGAAGTAGACGCATCCCGCGGCGTGGCAACACACGGGGCGTCCGAGTGATGAAGATGCTTGCCACGGAGTGACGATGCGCGGGGCGTCTGAGTGATGTAGACGCATCCCGCAGAGTGGCGACACATGGAGCGTCCGAGTGAAGTAGACGCGTCCAGAGTACCGAGTCGGAGTAGCGGAGCGGCTGGGCCGGCCTGAAGTCAACGCAAGTTGTGTGTCTTGTTGGAGGCTGGTGCGGTGATCGCGGAAAGAAATGAATCCACGCACCTTGTTTGAATGGCTGATTAATGAGGCAGCCAATTAATCCGGCGTTGAAGATTTCTTCCGCTTCCAAATTTTCCTGCATGGAGTTAATTGATGGAAGAAACAGCCCACGTCGACCATGTAGGAGTACGCAGAATCTGCATGTAAGAGGCATTAATTAGCGCTAATTAGCCGGAATTAAAACATGGAAGTTTCTGCATGTGATGCGGGTTGAAATTAGGAGAGTTGAGAAGGCAGCCCGAGTCCGGAGAGCTCTGCTGCGGTGTAAACCGCTGGTCACGCCCGGAATCGGCGGCAGCCGAGAGATGTCGATGAGGAGGATAAGCAGCTGGCTGCAGTCCAGCGCTGGAGTCGCGGGCCAGCACAGCCAAGGGCGAGGCCGGTCTGGCCGTGGTCGCGTTTGACTGCTCGAGGGGTGGAGCCGTGCGCCGGTCGGAGTCGCACTTTGACACCCGCAGAGCCGAGCCGAGTGCCGGCAGCCAGGCCTCGTCGTCCGAGAGCCGGGTCGACCGCCGGTCGTCGTCCTTCGCCGGCCGTGGAGCCAGGCCAAGCGTTAGCGGCTGTGCGTGTGTGGGCGCTTGGCGGCGACGTTCGCAGATGAGGCCAGAGATGATGACATGCGGACAATGGCGCTTCATCGTTCGGGAGCCGAGCCACCAATCGGTACAAAGGAAGGCATCCTTTTGTATGAGCTCGTGTGCATACAGAAAAGAACAAACCATAGTTAGATAATTGTAATGTTTGATTGTAAAGAGGACGATTTGAGATGAGCAACTCCCTGATTCCTTTGTATGATGAGGAGTATTTTGTGAGATGGCCGGGACTCCATTAGTCAAAATTGGTGGCGGTGATTGTTTGCTCGGGAGACCATCCCAAGAAAGCTTGGGTTACCCGTAGAAATTAGTCCGTTGCCGGCGATTGAAGAAAAAAACCATCTGCATCATGGCTCGATAGACGCCATGCCCCACGGTGGGCGCCATCTGTCGTGGTTCTAAGTCTGACAGTAGAAAGGGGGTAGGGTAAAGGAGCAAGATCTATCGAGATGCATATGGGTGACACGGTGGTTTTAGCGAGTTCGGGTCTCTCACGATGGAGATAACAACCCTACGTCTCGTGCTCCGGAGAGGCTTTGTTTTATCTTAATATGTATCCAGAGATTACAATATGTGTGTGTGAGCGAGGAACGGATCCCCATGCCTGAGCTAAGTCCTGAGACTAATGGTGAAAAGAGAGAGAGCTGGAAGAAGCCCCCAAGTCTAGTGGTGGGGGGTGGCTTATATAGAATGCGCCACCCCCTCACCTCCTATGTTACAAAGTGGGGCATGAATGCCATAATGTCAGCCCACTACTAAGCCCTCACCATGAGAATGATGCCGACTGCTTTGTCGCCTGCTAGTCTTCGTATATCAGAGTGAGTCGAGCGGTCGAGTGGTGAACTGTCATCCGAGTGGATGGTATACTGCTTGGTCGAGTGGATCGTATGCTGCTTGAAATTTATCTGGACCCACGTGTTGTGTGGACCCCATGCTTTATGATATTTCGACCCTTCATGGGCCTACCTGTTATGTGTATCCCCAACACCCCACGCGTGACAAGTGTCGCGCGCGGAGCGCTCCCGCCAGGAAAAACCAAGTGGCGCGGTTGGTCCCTGGTTTCCCTTTCCGGTTTGTGGTTTCGTGCGTTTTGCACTTTGACCCTCATACTACCACATTTTTCCTTTTCCCTTTCCGCGTGAAAACACAAAAAGAATACCATTTCACGCGCTTGGTTCCCTATTTCCCTTTTTTGTTTCCCTTTCTGTTGCCATTATATTTCCGGGTAATGGATATTTATGGGGTAGTTACGGGCGGGGACTACCAACACTATCAAATGTGACCTTTCAAGTAACGAAAAAAGCAAATTTTTAATGTAAAACGGCAGTCTTCAGAGTTGTTCAATAGTGTGACTTCTTTATAGGCACTGGTGAACACTAGGAGAGGCACGGGTGTATAACTTTACTAAATTGAAGAAAAACGTGCTGGTTCGTGCGGCGCGTTGTCTCCGTCGCGGTGTGATACAGAGCCTCCGGCGCGAGGGAACCTCCTGCTCGCCTTCGGCTCGTTTAATTTTCATAAACATCTTGAAGGGGGGGCATAGGTCAAAGTGTGTGTTGGTCGTGCAACGTGCTGGTTCGTGCGGTGCGTTGTCTGTCGCGGTGTGACACGGCGCCTCCGGCGCGAGGGAACCTCCTACTCGCCTTCGGCTCGTTTAATTTTCACAAACATCTTGAAGGGTGGGGGGCATAGGTCGAAGTGTGTGTTGGTCGTGCAGCGTGCTGGTTCGTGCGGCGCGTTTTCTCCGTCACGGTGTGACACGGCGCCTCCGGCGCGAGGGAACCTCCTGCTCGTCTTCGGCTCGTTTAATTTTCATAAACATCTTGAAGGGGGGGCATAGGTCGAAGTGTGTGTTGGTCGTGCAGTGTGCTGGTTCGTGCGGCGCGTTGTCTCCGTCGTGGTGTGACACGGCGCCTCCGGCGCGAGGGAACCTCCTGCTCGCCTTCGGCTCGTTTAATTTTCATAAACATCTTGAAGGGGGGGCATAGGTCGAAGTGTGTGTTGGTCGTGCAGCGTGCTGGTTCATGCGGCGCGTTGTCAGTCGCGGTGTGACACGGTGCCTCCGGCGCGAGGGAACCTCCTGCTCGCCTTCGGCTCGTTTAATTTTCATAAACATCTTGAAGGGGGGGCATAGGTCGAAGTGTGTGTTGGTCGTGTAGCGTGCTGGTTCGTGCGACGCGTTGTCCGTCGCGGTGTGACACGGTGCCTCCTGTGCGAGAGAACCTCCTAGCAGGTCGTGCAAAAGGCAAGCTGCTTTGTTTCAGAACGCACAAGTTTGAAGAATGTGCAGTCACGTCTACTTAAGAGCTATGCTTTGTTGACGATATATAGGTTTGTGCGTGCATGCACATGTGTGCATACTACGAAGGCATTGGTATGTTGCCTCCGGAGGCACGGTTTTGAAGCATTTGAAGTCACGTGTGTGTAGGAGCTAGCCATGGTTGAGGCGCTCTTGGTATGTGTGTGTATGGATATTGCCCGGAGGCATGGTGACCCAGTGTTTGGTGGCACAAGGCCATGTCGCCTGACGGTGCTTTCCAGAGTCACGCGTAAGGGTATGTGTGTGTATGGATATTGCCCTGAGGCATGGCGATCCAGTGTTTGGTGGCACAAGGCCATGTTGCCTCTGGAGGCACGGGACGGTGCTTTCCAGAGTCACGCGTAAGGGTATGTGTGTGTATGGATATTGCCCGGAGGCATGGTGACCCAGTGTTTGGTGGCACAAGGCCATGTCGCCTCTGGAGGCACGGTACGGTGCTTTCGAGAGTCATGCGTAAGGGTATGTGTGTGTATGGATATTGCCCGGAGGCATGGTGACCTAGTGTTTGGTGGCACAAGGCCATGTCGCCTCTGGAGGCACGGGACGATGCTTTCCAGAGTCATGCGTATGGGTATGTATGTGTATGGATATTGCCCTGAGGCATGGTGATCCAGTGTTTGGTGGCACAAGGCCATGTTGCCTCTGGAGTCACGGGACGGTGCTTTCCAGATTCACGCGTAAGGGTATGTGTGTGTATGGATATTTCCCGGAGGCATGGTGACTCAGGGTTTGGTGGCACAAGGCCATGTCGCCTCTGGAGGCACGGGACAGTGCTTTCCAGAGTCACGCGTAAGGGTTCGTTTTCGGAGTCACTACTGTTGTACAAATAAGAAGAGGCATTGTTGTTTATAGTTTAATGGCACTCTCTTAGGATGTAAGAGGCACCGTTGTCGAAATAGTTTTCTTTTCAACATGAACACGCAATTTCTAACTATATTACATATAAATGTGAGTTATTGACAAACTGTTTTCTCACGTCTAGATAGAATTAGCCTCTCGCGCTAAATCAAAAGTTTTAGTCTTCATTTTTGCTTAAGATCTTGCTAATTTCGTCACCCATTTCACTAGCTTTGACTTGATTCATCTTGCTATTTAAGATAATGTACATTGCCTCTGCCCTCCAGTCTTTGACCTCATCCTGTGAAATTTTGCCGAGAAGAGAAGTATATTATTAGAGTTTGTGCATATAAGTTGTTTATAAGTAAATATGTATAAACTTATTGTCAAGGTCTTCGACAAACTTTTCACAATTGTAGAGGAATGCAAGCTTTAAAATAGCAAATGTCGATTCTCCCTTTTCTACCACTGGAACATCTTGCATGGTATGAGTCTGCCATCTTGTACCCTTGGCATTCAGTGTTTGTCCTAGTATGATGTTGAAGACTTCTTTAAACCTAGGTACCTGGGAATATTGCATTTTGTAATTAATTGTTTTAATATTGCAATTTGTAAAACTGAAAAAATTGTTATGTATAAATGCTTATGATTGCCAACTTATGAACATGATATTCGTCAAACTGTCTTTCTCTTTCTTCTTTAGCATCTTCATTTTCCTAAAGAACTCGACATGCTTCTTCTTCTGTCAATTCTTCGATGTCTATGTTTTCTTTCTCAAATTCCTCGCGAGTCATTTCTCGAGGATCAATAATGTGAACTTTGTGTTTGTATTTGTCCAGGATATATAGTACATAACGGTCATGCTTCTCCATTGGAATGAATATCTGCGTACAAAATACTTGTTGCTTAGATGACAGTTTAATATAAAGTAATTTAATAGAACGCATATTTTCTGATTTTGTCATGGAAGAAAGGGTTGTTACCATGTTTGTTGTTGAGAGCTTTTTCCATTGATTTTCCTTGAGATACATGGGAACCAGCTGATTCTTTGCTTTTTGCAATTCATTTTTAAATTTATTAATACTAGTTTGTGTTCCTTTAAATGCAATATATGCTGCAAACAATAATTATGATGAAAAAAACTGTTAGAAAAAAGAGCTGTGTAACAATATAAAAAGAGTAGTTGTTGCAATATAACACAAGACTGTGCTTTTTAAAAGTTTACCTCTGCAAAGTTTGTGCCTAATATTACTCTGTCACTCTGTTTTGAATCTTGTCTGCTTTCCAAATTTCTGCTATGTCATCGAGGACCCTCTTTTCCATATGATGTGGTATGTTTGTCTGTGCTGGTCTTGAACCAAATACTGCCTTCAGCCGGGCTCTAGTAAGTTGCGTGCTTTCACTGTCCCTGCGGATGTGCCTAAATATAGCTTTGCTGCGATAGGGAGATAAAATAATTTTGGAGGTCACGGTTAGTGAGAAACAGATTATTACATTATTTTTGGCCTCTGTCCAACTATTTTGAGGTGCAATAGAAAACAACTTACTTCTTGTATTCCTCCTGCCAGCTCGCTCATGACAAGATGGAAGAGGTCGGACGCCTCCTTTGTGTGTTGGAAGCAATGAGAATGTTTTGGATATGGACTGGTGCTTTCTCTTTTTTTCCTTTTTGTTTCATCTGTTTGTGTCGTGAAGCAGATATGTAATATGTAAGCTCTCGTGATACGAAAGACATTGGTGAACCGTGGGATGGGTAGGTTATTACAAAAAAAAGATAAGTAGAAATGATTTTCTTACCTTTGTTGGTGGAAAAGAACTTTGAAGTTTCTGGTTTGAATTCTTTGATTCTTCCAGGTAGTTTCTCCCGATTTACTAGGTTTGTTTCACCAAATATGGCTGTAAAAAGGAACTCTGGTTTCCACTCGGCATCTACGTTGCTTTGCTGCATGGAGGTCATCGGATATTCTTTTATTTTTCTTTCATGAGATAATTGAAGTATTCAAGTAGTGCTGCTTGTAAAAATTAAATTTTTTGCTCTTGTACTATTCACTTACATTGAAATCCTCATCATCTTTTATGAGATCAATGCCATTCCAGTATTTTGCAAATTGAACCATGAAGTGTTCGCATTGGGTACCCTGCTGTTTTGGCACGCAAACTCTGTTAGGTGTTTTTGCTATTCTCGACCAGTTCGGTTCGTTGTTGGATCGTAGCTCCGCTTCACCGTAATGCTTCTTCATGAGTGCGTGCATCCTTTTAATCTGTGTTATTATTGGGTTTTGCCATTAATAAAGGGAATGCAGGAATTGGAAAACCAATTAGAAAACAATGTTGAATTGACATACCAGTTCTTGGTGATCCTTATGGTGTGTTTTCCATGTATTTTTTCCGTCTTCGTCTCTGTAATTCAGTGAGTCAAGTATGTCGATGGAGCTCGTGTACTTGTTGAGCACGCGTCTGATGTGTACTTTATTTAGCTGTATTTTGAGGTATCATAATCTGCGGTGTTTGGAGAGCAGTGAGTTAAAGTTCATTCTTGTCAGGAGAATTAAATGACATGTAAATTTGCAATCTGTAGGAAGAATGAATTATGTTTCTATATTTCTATTAACTTACCAGCTTTTTCTTTAAAAGTTCCTTCCCTGTTACAAGGGGTGCAAACTGTTTCAATGCTTCTTCCTCATTGAATTCTGCTAGTCCTCTTTTTTCTCCAATTTTAACACCGAGCACGATCTGCGACCAAAAAGTTTTCTACTTTTTAGTTCAATCATTGTAATCACTGAATTGATGCAAGTGTTTTTTGTCAAATTGGACTTCATACATTTGCAAATTCTGCGAGAAGTATGGCTTTATCGGTTGTGTTGTATTGTTGCTGCACTGTCCATTCATCGAACAATGCGTTTGTGATGGAGCCCTCCATCTGTCCATGATCTCCTTTCCGTAGCTGCTCCATTGCTTGTTTTCCTGTAATCCAATCGGGTCGCTTCGAGCTAATATATACGTTTAGACTACAAGCAGAAAAAGTTTATACATTAGTTAGGTTGGTTTAAAAAGGGGCAACATTTCTTTGTTTTTTTGTTTATGCAAGAAAAAGTACTTACTCTCCGCATTCGTCCTATCCTTCTTTGCTGAATAGGTATTCATGGAGTGCACTGGCTCTGTTCATAAATTTGAAATCTCCTGGGGCAAAAGCAGGAATCATGATTTCTCCAAGGAGCCTTCTTGAAGGCTTTACCGGCCTTTTCTTGACCGAGATTTTCTTGTCTGAGCTGTTCTCAGATGATTGAGGCATTGAATGTTCTCCTGACTATTGCTGCAAGATTGTCAGATACGGCTTGGGATTTTTGTTGAATCCATAGCTTTCATGGTCGGTCAGCCATGTTTTGATTACATCGAACTTAGAGCCCATCTTTACATGGTCGTTGTACACGTCTAGTTGTAGCGGGTTAAGGCTTGAAAGAAATTCATCAACTTCCTTCCTGCTTTTCCATTGTTTTTGGTTTTAGGAAGTCTAAAGAGATGGTGGTGGAGGTGCCTTGATGATTGCTTGTCGAGCCTGTTTCTTCTTGAAGAAGAACATGTTGTTTCTTCTGCTCGGAAACCTGTTGTTGTGTATTTGGTACGTCGTTGCTTCTGTCATCCTCTTTTAAATCAGTGATGTTTGTTCTAGTTGCTCTGTGGTCGTGATATTGCTGCTGATATTTTGGTCGTCCGTTTCCTCTTCGGCATGGTGTGGTATCTTGTCGTCTGGTGGTGGTTGATCTGGTTCTATTGGTGGATCATTTTGTTCGTGGTCTGTGCAAGATTGTTGGGCGACGGCGTGGCTGCTGACATCCATAATCTCTTCGGGTTTACTGGATATATCAATAACTTCATGCTCTTGTGTGGTTGTCGCATGCATAATATGATCTTTTGGCCCGGGAGTTGGCGGAAACTCTTCTAGTACGCGACATTCTGCCTGTTGCATTACTTTGTCTTCCATATCTACTTCATACTTCTGCATATCTGTAAAACCATAATTAAAAAAAATATTACTTCTTCTAGTGTTACGAAACTGTAAGATTTAGTTTCTGAAGAGACTAACCTGTTGTACACTTGATTAGTGACAGTTTTGTATTCCCTTTGTGTTGACTGATTAGTTGATATAGAACTTTTTTCCTCAACTTTGGTACTTGTTCTGGCTTTAACGTTGCTGTTGCTCCATCACTGGAGTAGTGCTTTAGGTTCATGTACATATAGAATGCGCAGTCCATTCTGCATGTAGATGAATGGTACTGGTAAGATTGTTGCATTCAAGAAACGGAAAGAAGAGAAAAGTTTGAGCAATGGTAGTGGTAATTGTTGTATTGAAAAGACGAAAGAACAAAATTATTTCAGTAATTGTAGTATTGAATCTTGCATTGAAAAAAAAGAAATAAGTGAAGATGTTGGAAGTGCTTACGTGTTTTCTCCTTGAAGTGGCACCTGCAGTCTAACATTTTTGTAATGGTCGATGCTTTTTTATGAAAGCTGTAGCTCTGTGCTTATGTGCTTCCAGATTTTCATTAGTTTGCTGGTTACATTGTTAAAGAATTCTATTGTGCCTGGATATGCAGTTGAAGAGTCAAGGAGTTCAAAGCGCTGTTTTTTGCATGTTAACTGTGATGGTGAAGTAATGACTTATAGTTTCGTCTTGCTCAAACCCGCACAACGAACATGGTAGAAGGAACTTCAAAACACAAAATAAAAAGAAAACATTTGGAAATCTTCTTATATTTAGAAACATAAAATAAAAATACAACTTTGCATAACATATACGAAATTTGTGTTTTGTTTTTGAAACAGCTGATCTCCTTACCATGTTATAATCTTGCAGTTTTTCTTCTTCTTGCATGTTGAAAAATGATCTAAGCCTTGCAGGTAGTAATTTTTTTTGTAATGTGTTGTTGATCATTATTTTCGTAGCACACTGGATCTTCGTCGTCGGCTTCCCTTATTGAGTGCTGCTTGTTTCGTCACAGATAGACAAAGGGAATTTGCCAGTTCAGCTATAGGGGAAGTTTATCTATTTATGAAGTCATATATATTGTTTTAAACGTGATTCTTTTGCCGTGATATTTACTTACAATGTTGCTTAATGACAGAATCTTTCTTCGTGTGCCATTGAGTTGTTTTCTCAAGATTGTTAGCATGGGCTCGATTGCTTTGGTGCGTACTGATTTACCGACCTTGAAGCTTTCGGAGACATGTCCTAGATTTACATCAAACTTGTCTGTTGTAATGAAAAGCTGATCCCCTGCAAAGTATATTTAGAAAAATGTTTTAGTTCACACATGATACTGTCAAAATGATCGTGTGTAAGAATGTTTTCTGTGTTACTTGCATGAACTTACATTTCTCTCTTTGTCCATGGCTTGCATACAGCGTTGTACAGGTCTTCGATGGCTTTGTTGACAGAATCGCTATCTTTGCCCCCTTTCTCCACTGTGCCTGCGATGATTTTGAATTTAATGTAAATAATTCCAATTCACAAAGATCACAAGATAGCAATTATGTTTCTATTGTCTTGCCTGCTTCGATGCTGGAATATATGTCATGTCCAGTGTTGTTCCTTTCTTGTTCTCCTTCTGCTTCCTGCGGCATGTTTTGTTCTTCTTTTTGTGTTGTACCCTTTTGTTCAGTTTCTGCTCCATCCTTATTTGAGTCATCTGTGCTTTTCTTAGCATCATGTTTTTCCTTGGCAACTGTTATGTCTTGCTGGTGGTCTTTTCCGTCTTGTTTTTCAGTCTCGACCTGGATGGCACTGACCTGTCTGCAAGGGGAATTGGCATCATACGACGGCGTAGGGTTTTCTTCGATAGTTTCTGGTTCTTTCTATGGAACAATTTGTGTGCTTACTTCATTGGTTGTATCTCCGTGGTTGCCTTCTTCGTGTTTCTGTGTTGTCATTTAAAAAGCATTGAAATAATTTAACTTGCTACTTTATTTTAATTATATCAGCTTTTATGGGAAAATAGAGAAGCGTTCGGTGCATGCTTTGAGCTATTTTGATTGTGATTAAGTTGTTATTTTGTGGAAACATTTTGTGCAACTTCACCTGTTGAGCTGTCGTTGGTGATGCTGACTATTCCACCCGTTCTTTGTTGGGTGTTGTTTCTTGGGTACCGTCTTGTTCTTTGTTTTGGTGATCATCGTCACTGTCATGGTTTTTGTCTTGCAGTTGTTCAATCATAAAGGTGGTAAGTTTCAACCATGGAACTACTTTATATTTTCATAGAATGAGCTTATGTAACTTTACCTTCTCAGTCGTTGCTGTTTCTGTTGTCTCTACTGCTGTTCTCATTGCTGCTGCTGACTGTTGTGCTTGTTCTTCGTTGATTGGAGGTTTTTGGGCATCTTCCTATTCTGTCTTTTGGAATTCATCGCCGCTGCCGTCATTTTTGTCTTGTAGCTTTTGAAACACACACGTGGCTAAGTGGCAGTGCATTTGAGCTTCAACAGAGCTGTTTTATACTTTTAGAGGATCAGCTTATGTAACTTTACCTTTTCAGTCGTTGTCGCTGCTGCCGTCTCTGCTGCGGGTTTTTTGGTGAGTGAATATTTTGGCGCTTGGTCTTCTTTGACGTTGATGTCTGCCGTTTGAAGAACATTTTCCCCTTCTTCAGTGGCCTCCTTTTGCTCATCTGTCTCATCTCTCTGTGATCGAGGAAAGTAGTGAAATGTGAAATACGTATTTTTTAACTATAAGATTATTCAGAGGAATTATGTGTTTTCACCTATGTAATTGTTACAGCTGATTGTTCTATGTGTTCTTCGTTGAGTGGTGTTTTTGGGTACTTCTCTTGCTCTCTTTTTTGCTGTTCATCGTCACTGACCTTGTTTTTTTTCTTGCAGCTGTTCAAATATAGAGGTGGCAAAGTGAGAGTGCATTGGAGTGAGTACAGGTGTGGTAGGTTGGAGTTTATTTGATTGTGCACGTGGCAATTTTATAATTTCATGCTTGCAGGTTTCGTAACTTTACCTTTTCAATCGTTGACGCTGGCGCTGTCTCTGGTAGCTGTTGTTTGGTGAGTGAATTTTTGGTGGCTTGGTCTTCAGTGGCATTATTGTCTACCGTTTGATGAACATGTTCGGGTTGTTCATTGGGCTCCTCTGGTTGTGTTTGATGGTCTTGATTGTTGGTGCTCTCCTGAGCTTCTTGTGCCTGCACCAACACAAAAAGTATTTAAGAAATGGGTGCATCTCTGATTGTTGAGTTACAATTTTTTTATAAGACCTCTTTCTCTGGAATTGCAGGACTGTCAACTGCTGGAACTACGGCTTCTCGTCTCGTTCTGTCCTCTAATTTTTCTTGTTCAATGTCTATGCGAGTGCTTTCGGTTGCTTCCTCTTCCTGTTCAATAAAAAATTGAAATTATAGTTTGAACTTCATTTGTGCCTCAGCTTTGTAACGTCACCTCTTCAGATGTTGTTGTTTGAAGTTCTGTGTGTTTTCCAGTTTCCTTTGGTTGCGCTGCTTCTTGATCTTCGAGATCAATGTACTTGTTTGTTTCCTGCATTTGTTCAAAGAAAAGGGCCAGACATCCCTTATAAGCCTTGTATTGCGGTGGTGGGGTGTATTACGTAGTTCAGACATCATAAAAGGTTTGAAAAGTGTTTTTTGTTGATTTTTTACCTCTGTGTTGATGACTGGGTTATTCGTGTCTTCATCGACTGTTTCTTTGCCAGGTATCTGTTGGGGAACGTAGTAATTTCAAAATTTTCCTACGCACACGCAAGATCATGGTGATGCATAGCAACGAGAGGGGAGAGTGTTGTCTACGTACCCTCGTAGACCAAAGCGGAAGCGATCACAACGTAGAGGAAGTAGTCGTACGTTCTCCTCGCGATCCAACCGATCCCAGCGCCCGTTACTCGGCGCCTCCGAGTTCTTGACACACGTCTGACTCGATGACGCTCCTCGGGCTCCGATCCAAAGAAAGCTCCGAGGAGAGAGTTCGTCGGCCTGACGGTGTGGTGACGATCTTGATGTTCTACCGACGCAGGCTTCGCCTAAGCACCGCTTCTGATATGACCGAGGTGGAATATGGTGGAGGGGGCACCGCACACGGCTAAGAGATCCACGGGACCAATTGTTGTATCTTTGGTGCTAGCCCTGCCCCTCTATTTATATGTTGAGCCCCGGGGTCGAAACTAGGAGCAAAAGCCTCCTCAAAGTCGGTTTTGCCCGAAAGGTAAGAGTCCCACTCGGACTCCGGGACCAGACGCCACAGTCCTTGGCGTCTGGCCCAGACGCCATGGGTCTCGGCGTCTAGACCAGGGCCAGATGCCAGGGCCTCCGGTGTTTGGCCCATGGCCTCCACAAAACTCCTTTTGCACCGACCTAAAGCCCCGTGGGCTTCACCCCTTGGCCGAACCATATCATCATATATGAATCTTTACGTCTCGACCATTTCGAGACTCCTCGTCATGTCCGTGATCACATCCGGACTCAACTCCTTCGGTACATCAAAATACACAAACTCATAATATAACCGTCATCGAAACCTTAAGCGTGCGGACCCTACGGTTCGAGAACAATGTAGACATGACCGAGACACGTCTCGGACAATAACCAATAGCGGGACCTGGATGCCCATATTGGCTCCTACATATTCTACGAAGATCTTTATCGGTCAGACCGCATAACAACATACGTTGTTCCCTTTGTCATCAGTATGTTACTTGCCCGAGATTTGATCGTCGGTATCCAATACCTAGTTCAATCTCGTTATCAGCAAGTCTCTTTACTCGTTACGTAATGCATCATTCCGTAACTAACTCATTAGCTACATTGCTTGCAAGGCTTATAGTGATGTGCATTACCGAGAGGGCCAGAGATACCTCTCCGACAATCGGAGTGACAAAACCTAATCTCGAAATCGCCAACCCAACATGTACCTTTGGAGACACCTGTAGTACTCCTTTATAATCACCCGATTACGTTGTGACGTTTGGTAGCACCTAAAGTGTTCCTCCGGTAAACGGAGTTGCATAATCGCATAGTTACAGGAACATGTATAAGTCATGAAGAAAGCAATAGCAACATACTAAACGATCAAGTGCTAGGCTAACGGAATGGGTCATGTCAATCAGATCATTCTCCTAATGATGTGATCCCGTTAATCAAATGACAACTCATGTCTATGGTTAGGAAACATAACCATCTTTGATTAACGAGCTAGTCAAGTAGAGGCATACTAGTGACACTCTGTTTGTCTATGTATTCACACATGTATTATGTTTCCGGTTAATACAATTCTAGCATGAATAATAAACATTTATCATGATATAAGGAAATAAATAATAACTTTATTATTGCCTCTAGGGCATATTTCCTTCAGTCTCCCACTTGCACTAGAGTCAATAATCTAGATCACATCACCATGTGATTAACATCGATAGTTCACATCATCATGTGATTAGCACCCATAGTTCACATCGCCATGTGACCAACACCCAAAGGGTTTACTAGATTCAGTAATCTAGTTCACATTGCTATGTGATTAACACCCAAAGAATACTAAGGTGTGATCATGTTTTGCTTGTGAGAGAATCTTAGTCAACGGGTCTTTCATATTCAGATCCGTTATGTATTTTGCAATTTTCTATGTCTACAATGCTCTGCACGGAGCTACTCTAGCTAATTGCTCCCACTTTCAATATGTATCTAGATCGAGACTTAGAGTCATCTGGATCGGTGTCAAAACTTGCATCGACGTAACCCTTTACGACGAACCTTTTGTCACTTCCATAATCGAGAAACATATCCTTATTCCACTAAGGATAATTTTGACCGCTGTCCAGTGGTCTACTCCTAGATCACTATTGTACTCCCTTGCCAAACTCAGTGGTAGGGTATGCAATACATCTGGTACACAGCATGGCATACTTCATAGAACCTATGGCTGAGGCATAGGGAATGACTGTCATTCTCTTTCTAACTTCTGCCTTGATCGGGCTTTGAGTCTTACTCAATTTCACACCTTGTAACACAGGCAAGAACTCTTTCTTTGTTTGTTCCATTTTGAACTACTTCGAAATCTTGTCAAGGTATGTACTCATTGAAAAAACTTATCAAGCGTCTTGATCTATCTCTATAGATCTTGATGCTCAATATGTAAGCAGCTTCACCGAGGTCTTTCTTTGAAAAACTCCTTTCAAACACTCCTTTATGCTTTGCGAATAATTCTACATTATTTCCGATCTACAATATGTCATTCACATATACTTATCGTAAATGTCGTAGTGCTCCCACTCACTTTCTAGTAATTACAGGCTTCACCGCAAGTCTCAGATAAAACTATATGCTATGATCAACTTATCAAAGCATGTATTCCAACTCTGAGATGCTTGCACCAGTCCATAGATGGATCACTGGAGCTTGCATATTTTGTTAGCACCTTTAGGATTTACAAAACCTTCTGGTTGCATCATATACAACTCTTCTTTAATAAATCCATTAAGGAATGCAGTTTTGTTTATCCATTTGCCAGATTTCATAAAATGCGCAATTGCTAACATGATTCGGACAGACTTAAGCATAGATACGAGTGAGAAACTCTTATCGTAGTCAACATCTTGAACTTGTCGAAAACCTTTTGCGACAATTCTAGCTTTCTTGACAGTAACACTACTATCAGCGTCCGTCTTCCTCTTGAAGATCCATTTATTTTCTATGGTTTGCCGATCATCGGGCAAATCCATCAAAGTCCATACTTTGTTCTCATACATGGATCATATCTCAGATTTCATGGCTTCAAACCATTTTATGAATCTGGGCTCATCATCGCTTCCTCATAGTTCGTAGGTTCGTCATGGTCAAGTAACACGACCTCCGTAATGGGATTACCGTACCACTCAGTGCGGATCTCACTGGTTGACCTCCACGAGGTTCGGTAGTAACTTGATCCGAAGTTATATGATCATCATCATTAGCTTCCTCACTAATTGGTGTAGTAGTCACAGGAACTGATTTACGTGATAAACTACTTTCCAATAAGGGAGAAGGTACAATTACCTCATCAAGTTCTACTTTCCTCACACTCACTTCTTTCTGGAGAAACTACTTCTCTAGAAAGGATCCATTCTTGGCAACGAATGTCTTGCCTTTCGGATCTGTGATAGAAGGTGTACCCAACATTTTGGGTATCCTATGAAGACGCATTTCTCCGATTTGGGTTCGAGCTTATGAGGATGAAACTTTTTCACATAAGCATCGCAACTCCAAACTTCAAGAAACAACAACTTTGGTTTCTTGCCAAACCACAGTTCATACGGTGTCGTCTCAACGGATTTAGATGGTGCCCTTTTTAACGTGAATGCAGCTGTCTCTAATGCATAGCCCCAAAACTATAACGGTAAATCGGTAAGAAACATCATAGTTGCACTATATCCAATAAAGTACGGTTATGATGTTCGGACACACCATAACATTGTGGTGTTCCAGGTGGCGTGAGCTGTGAAACTATTCCACATTATTTTAATTGAAGACCAAACTCGTAACTCAATTATTCGTCTCCATGATCAGATCGCAGAAACTTTATTTTCTTGTTACGATGATTTTCCACTTCACTCTGAAATTCTTTGAACTTTTCAACTATTTCAGACTTATGTTTCATCAAGAAGATATACGCATATCTGCTCAAATCATATATGAAGGTCAGAAAATAATGATACTTGCCATGGGCATCAACACTCATTGGATCGCATACATTGGTATGTATTATTTCCAACAAGTCAGTAGCTCGTTCCATTGTTCCGAACAACGGAGTTTCAGTCATCTTGTCAAAAAGGCACGGTTCGCAAGCATCAAATGATTCATAATCAAGTGATTCCAAAAACCCATCAACACGGAGTTTATTCATGCGCTTTACACCGATATGACCCAAACGGCAGTGCCACAAATAAGTTGCACTATCATTATTAACTTTGCATCTTTTGGCATCAATATTATGAATATGTGTATCACTATGATCGAGATCCAATGAATCATTTTCATTGGGTGTGTAACCATACAAGGTTTTATTCATGTAAAATGTAACAACAATTTATTCTCTTACTTAAATGAATAACCGTATTGCAATAAACATGATCAAATCATACTTATGCTCAACACCAAATAACACTTATTTAGGTTCCATACTAATCCGAAAGTATAGGGAGTGTGCGATGATGATCATATCAATCTTGGAACTACTTCCAACACTCATCTTCACTTCCCTTCAACTAGTTTACATTCATTCTGCAACTCCGTTTCAAGTTACTACTCTTAGCAACTGAACCAAAGATCAAATACCGAGGGGTTGCTACGAACACTAGTAAAATACACATCAATAATCTGTATCTCAAATATACCTTTGTTCACTTTGCCATCCTTCTTATCCGCCAAATACTTGGGGTAGTTCCGCTTCTAGTGACCAGTTCCATTGCAGCAAAAGCACTTTGTCTCAGGCTTAGGTCCAGACTTGGGCTTCTTCACTCGAGCAGCAACTTGCTAGCCGTTCTTCTTGAAGTTCCCCTTCTTCACTTTGCCCTTTTCCTTGAGACTAGTGGTCTTGTCAATCATAAACACTTGATGCTCTTGCTTGATTTCTACCTTCGTCGATTTCAACATCACTAAGAGCTCGGAATCGTTTCGTCATCCCTTGCATACTATAGTTCATCACGAAGTTCTAGTAACTTAGTGTTGGTGACTAGAGAATTCTGTCAATCACTATCTTATCTGGAAGATTAACTCCCACTTGATTCAAGCGGTTGAAGTACCCAGACAATTTGAGAACATGCTCACTAGTTGAGCGATTCTCTTCCATCTTTTAGCTATAGAACTTGTTGGAGATTTCATATCTCTCAACTCGGGTATTTGCTTGAAATATTAACTTCAATTCCTGGAACATCTCATATGGTCCATGACGTTCAAAACGTCTTTGAAGTCCCGATTCTAAGCTGTTTAAGTATGGTGCACTAAACTATCAAGTAGTCATCATATTGAGCTAGCCAAACGTTCATAACGTCTACATTTGCTCCTGCAATAGGTCTGTCACCTAGCGGTGCATTAAGGACATAATTCTTCAGGCAGCAATGAGGATAAACCTCGGATCACGGATCCAATCCGCATCATTGCTACTAACATTTTTAATACAATTTTCTCTAGGAACACATATAAAAACATAGGGAAGCAACAACGCGAGCTATTGATCTACAACATAATTTGCAAAATACTACCAGGACTAAGTTCATGATAAATTAAAGTTCAATTAATCATATTACTTAAGAACTCCCACTTAGATAGACATCTCTCTAGTCATCTAAGTGATCACGTGATCCAAATCAACTAAACCATAACCGATCATCACGTGAGATGGAGTAGTTTTAAATGGTGAACATCTTATGTTGATCATATCTACTATATGATTCACGCTCGACCTTTCGGTCTCCGTGTTCCGAGGCCATATCTGCATATGCTAGGCTCGTCAAGTATAACCTGAGTATTCTTAGTGTGCAAAACTGGCTTGCACCCGTTGTAGATGGACGTGGAGCTTATCACACCCGATCATCACGTGGTGTCTCGGCACGACGAACTTTGGCAACGGTGCATACTCAGGGAGAACACTACTTGATAATTTTAGTGAGAGATCATCTTAAAATGCTACCGTCAATCAAAGCAAAATAAGATGCATAAAGGATAAACATCATATGCAATCAAAATATGTGACATGATATGGCCATGATCATCTTGCGCCTTTGATCTCCATCTCCAAAAATCTTGTCATGATCTTTATCGTCACCGCACGACACCATGATCTTCATCATCTTGATCTATATCAATGTGTCATCACATGGTTGTCTCGCCAACTATTGCTCTTGCAACTATTGCTATCGCATAGCGATAAAGTAAAAGCAATTATTTGGCACTTGCATCTTATGCAACAAAGAGACAACCATAGGGCTTCTGCCAGATTGCCGATAACTTCAACAAAACATGATCATCTTATACAACAACTTATATCTCATCACGTCTTGACCATATCACATCACAACATGCCCTGCAAAAACAAGTTAGACGCCCTCTACTTTGTTGTTGCAAATTTTACGTGGCTGCTACGGGCTTAGCAAGAACCGTTCTCACCTACGCATCAAAACCACAACGATAGTTTGTCCAATAGACTCCGTTTAACCTTCGCAAGGACGGGCGTAGTCACACTCGGTTCAACTAAAGTGAGAGAGACAGACACCCGCCAGCCACCTTTAAGCACGAGTGCTCGTAGCAGTGAAACCGGGTCTCGCGTAAGCGTCTGCGTAATGTCGGTCCGGGCCGCTTCATCTCACAATACCGCTGAACCAAAGTATGACATGCTTTGGTAGGCGATGACTTGTATCGCCCACAACTCACTTGTGTTCTACTCGTGCAAAACATCAAACCATAAAAACCTAGGCTCGGATGCCTTTGTTGGGGAACGTAGTAATTTCAAAATTTTCCCTCACGCACACGCCAAGATCATGGTGATGATGCATAGCAACGAGAGGGAGAGTGTTGTCTACGTACCCTCGTAGACCAAAGCGGAAGCGATCACAACGTAGAGGAAGTAGTCGTACGTTCTCCTCGCGATCCAACCGATCCAGCGCCATTACTCCGGCGCCTCCGAAGTTCTTGACACACGACAGCTCGGTGGCGCTCCTCGAGCTCCGATCCGGCCAAAGCTCCGGGGAGAGAGTTCCGTCGGCCTGACGGTGTGGTGACGATCTTGATGTTCTACCGGCGCGAGGCTTCGCCTAAGCACCGCTTCTGATATGACCGAGGTGGAATATGGTGGAGGGGCACCGCTGCAGCTAAGAGATCCAAGGATCAATTGTTGTATCTTTGGTGCTAGCCCTGCCCTCTATTTATATGTTGAGCCCGGTCGAAACTTGGAGCAAAAGCCTCCTCAAAGTCGGTTTTGCCCGAAAGGCAAGAGTCCCACTCGGACTCCAGGACCAAACGCCACAGTCCTTGGCGTCTGGCCCAGACGCCATGGGCCTCGGCGTCTGGCCCGAGGCAGCACGCCCGAGGTCTCCGGCGTTTGGCCCCCTGGCCTCCGCAAAACACTTTTTGCACCGACCTAAAGACTCATGGGCTTGACCCCTTGGCCTAAACATATAATCCAATATATGAATCTTTACGTCTCGACCATTTCGAGACTCCTCATCATGTCCGTGATCACATCCGGGACTCCGAACTCCTTCGGTACATCAAAATACACAAACTCATAATATAACCGTCATCGAAACCTTAAGCGTGCGGACCCTACGGTTCGAGAACAATGTAGACATGACCGAGACACGTCTCGGACAATAACCAATAAGCGGGACCTGGATGCCCATATTGGCTCCTACATATTCTCTGAAGATCTTTATCGGTCAGACCGCATAACAACATACGTTGTTCCCTTTGTCATCGGTATGTTACTTGCGAGATTTGATCGTCGGTATCCAATACCTAGTTCAATCTCGTTATCGGCAAGTCTCTTTACTCGTTACGTAATGCATCATTCCGTAACTAACTCATTAGCTACATTGCTTGCAAGGCTTATAGTGATGTGCATTACCGAGAGGGCGGAGATACCTCTCCGACAATCGGAGTGACAAAACCTAATCTCGAAATACGCCAACCCAACATGTACCTTTGGAGACACCTGTAGTACTCCTTTATAATCACCCGATTACGTTGTGACGTTTGGTAGCACCAAAGTGTTCCTCCGGTAAGCAGGAGTTGCATAATCTCATAGTTATAGGAACATGTATAAGTCATGAAGAAAGCAATAGCAACATACTAAGCGATCAAGTGCTAGGCTAACGGAATGGGTCATGTCAATCAGATCATTCTCCTAATGATGTGATCCCGTTAATCAAATGACAACTCATGTCTATGGTTAGGAAACATAACCATCTTTGATTAACGAGCTAGTCAAGTAGAGGCATACTAGTGACACTCTGTTTGTCTATGTATTCACACATGTATTATGTTTCCGGTTAATACAATTCTAGCATGAATAATAAACATTTATCATGATATAAGGAAATAAATAATAACTTTATTATTGCCTCTAGGGCATATTTCCTTCAGTATAACAGTCTCTAGTTTCTCATCGGCTTGGATATCTTGGGTTTTCTCCTTTGTACTCGTGATGGTGATCTGCAATGTCGTGGCACTGGAAATCTCTTGTGCACAAACTTCCTGTTCTGTGACTCCTTCGTCTGTTTGAGGTTCACTATGGGGTTCAATTTCAACACTGGTTGTCTCTTGGTCTTGCAGTGATTGTGATACCTGGAGTTCAAACAATATGAGTTTGTGGTTCACTTTCTTTCCTGCCATTATGAGTTTCCGGTGTGGGGTGTAGTGGGCTGTGGAATTTTACCTCCTCTTCGTTGTTTTCTTCTTCTTTGTTGTTTGTTATGCTAATGGTTGATTGTGGGTCAGCCTCTTGCATTTGGTTGGCGGGACTGCTGACTTGATTGTTCTCCAGCTGAGCCTATATTTTGTTGGAGGTTTGTCAGTTAACTTATAACTCTATCCAGTTTTGAAAGGAAAAATGGATGTTCATACTGACCTCTTCACCGGGTTCTGACGTCGATCGTATCTTGTGCTTGTGTTGGGGTAGTTGTTGTTGTAGCACTGTCTGTTGTGAGGTTGCTTTGTTTGTTGCGTTCATTCTTGTTTTTGGGGTTGTTGACGGCATCCTGCTATTGGAGTTCATCTTGGCCTGGCGTGCTATTGGTACGTTCCTGAAAGCATTGACACAACTCTTTTCAGTTGAGGTATGAAAACAGGGTTTTGCTTGCGGATGGCACCATGCATTACTATTTATTTACCTGTTTTTGCCTCTTTATCTTCTTCTTGTCAATGCCCACGTCCCTTGATTTTGTTCTTCTCTTCCTCTCTTCATCCTCTTCTTCTTTCTTACTTTTTCTCCTTTCTCTTTGTTCTGTTGTGGCTACTATTTCATTTGTGCGGTTGGCATCGACTAGTCTACTTGATGCTGCTGGAACTGCTTGCTCTAGCGTCTGCAGGGTCGCGTTGTCTGTGAGGTACCTTGTGCAAACTATGTCCTGAAATTGTCTGAGTTGTTCTAGAGAATCCATCAGGCAATTGTTTGTTCTGCACGACTTTGTCCTTGTTTTTTCATCCAATATCTCTTCTTTTTGTTGCATCGGTGTTTAGCCCTGGTGGTTACTGCGGGTAACTGTTCTGCTTCATGGAGCACTTTTTCCAACAATTTGTTTATCCTTTGGAATCTTTCTTCTGGTCCTGTGCTGATGTTTTTGTTTGGTTCCGTGCTTCCACTGGTGCCGATACGTGGTTCGCGCCGGCGCTTGGGTGGAGGTGGTAGCAGTTTGGTTGTGTGCTGGTGTTGCTGTTCTTTACGATGTTCTCCTGCTATCTGGTGAACTGAAGACGAAGTTGATGCTATGCTGGTATAGAAGATCCTCTCTGCTATTCCTTTCCATGTCTGCATCGTTTCGGTGGAATGAAGTTGATTAGAATGGAAACTGTTTTCAAAAAGGGAAGGACTTATTTATGTACAACAGAGCTATACCTGTATGTTGCCAAATTCATAGTCATCTGGTCGTGCTTTTCTATCCGTTTTCATGTCTGCTCTAGCTATTTTCGCTTGGTCACTCTCTTTGAGATGGTTTGCTCGTGGTAATGAGGTTCTGTCCATTGTCTTTGCAATCTTCCGCATTTCTTTTGTGTCAGTTGGTAGCAGCAGGGAGTCAAGGTACATGATTACTGGTACCTGTGCCAAACCATCGACGTGCTTTTTGTTCTTTTCTTCCTGAGGCAACATCCTGTGCTTCTGCCATGGCTTGGCTCCTTCCCTAATACATTCGACGATTACCTCAATCTTTGCCATTTCTGGATAGTCCATGTCCTTGACCATTATAGCTGTCCGGGCGAAGATAGCGGCGCTTGACCCGCAGACAACATTGTGGAAAAAATAAGGAAAAATATTTTAACTGATTTCCTGTTTGATTCGTCGTCATCTATTTCCACCAATATTTGTAGCTTCTCGAACAGTTGTTTTGGCCCGAATTTTGTATCTTTGAAGCCAAGGTCTGACATCAGTTCTTTCATTGAAGCTGGGCTAGTCTCCGCCTTGGTGTCGACCTTTGCGTGCCGTTTGGGTATCCAAACACCTTGTGGGTAGCTTCCTTGGTAATCTTGATTTTTTAGTCTTGATAGCATCACCGAAGGTTATTGTCATGGTTTATGTGTTGAGGTTGTCGTAGATGTGTGCATAGCGGTCTGCAGATGGAGCCCGTTATTTGCGTTCTCTATGTCACAAATCCTGCCGTCCTAATATCTTTCTTATGACGGTCTTTAAGTAAATTCCATGCTTTCTTGACATGGGCGAATGCTGCCCCTGCCTTGATTTGGCATTTCTCTTCGTCTGTTTCTTGCTGTTCTTCGTCAACTGTTGGTACTACCAGTTCTTTCCCGCTTGTCTTTCTTCTCTTTTTGTCCTTCTTGCCTGATTTGGGCTGCTTCATAAGAAAAAAAGAAAGGTTTTTGTTAAAAAGGAATGTTAGATCCCTAGTGCTGAATAGTGGTATTCAAAATTAGTGCATAAGTGTGTTTTTACATCGTCGTCATGTTCTGCGTCGCTGTCGTGCTCTTCGGCATCATTGTCGTCTGTAGGAATGAAATCTGCATCATGCTGTCTGTCGTCGTCATCATCATTAGTATCTGAACCTTTGCTGTTGGTATTGTCTTGTTCTTTTTCTACCCTTTGTCGTTTGTTTTTCTTCTTGCGTTCAGCTTGTTTCTTCGTGCCGGTTGGTTCTGTTGGCGGGAGTACCATTAGAGGTAATGGTTGATGCTGCAAGGTACCAAAGGTCGATTTATGTTTTCAGCATTGTCCTTTTTCTTTTGCCTTTTTGCTCCAGGAGTAAAAACAGTGCTGGTATTTGATTTTCTCTTTTTTTGCTTGTTGCTAGGTGTTTAATCCTGTTGAGCCTGGTGTAAATTACCATTTCTGCCGCAGGTGGTTTGTTCCTCATGTTCTGTTCTGTGTCCTTTTCTGATGAATGAGGAGACATGCTTTGTGTTTGTGTGCTGTCAATATCACCGTCTTTGTGTCCTGCATAATGGCCAGGTAACGAAAAATGATATTCTTTTGTCCGAAAATATTTTATACACATTTAAAATATATATCTTCCACGATTATGCATAAGGAATGTGAAATTCCCAAAAGGGGATTTTTAGTTTTCTTTTTTGGGTTAAGAAAGGTTATTTCTACTATTGTCGATTGAGCTAATAAGGGTATTGAAAAAAAATATTAATTATGGTTATGAGTGGAGCTTGGGAAGTGAAGTTAGGGCGAAGCATTTTCTGAGACAAAAATGCACTCTGCAGGTGATATTTCATAATGGAAGGAATATCATCGAGTTGAAGATTTATTTAGTAAGTTATACTGTTTTTTAATTTAATACAAGATAGTGTGCGAACATTTTTAATGTTTTCTATAAAGAAATATAAAAAAAGTGGCAGGTAGTTTTATTTGTAGACATAGTTAAGTTTTTGTTGTCAAGGATAGCAGTTAGGTTATTAATGTCTCAATACAGTTTTTTGCAGATAGACAGTGGACTCTTTTGGTCAAACCTTTGACAGGAGCTTGCTGGATTGCATGCTCTTCCGGGGTCTTCGTCGGAGATTTTGCTGGGTTTTAGCTTCTTCATGAGGATTTCTCATTGCTGCGTAAAAAATGGGCAGGTGTTAGAAGCAGAGTCGAGTGTCGCAGAAAAAAAAGCTGCATTGTGTGAAAATAAATTTGAATGTATAGAGAGGCACGGGTTGTTTTTCCCTAGAAGTACAGGGTACAGCTATTCTGTGTTCACGGCTTTTCAGACTAGAGGCACTTAATTTGAAAAATGGTTACATTGAAGGGACAAACATGTAGAAAATGTCGTACGGTTATCAGGTTTTGGCCTCTCAGGATGCTTGCGCGGTTTGGATCTATCGACGTATTCTAGTTAGTGACGTTTTAGGTTTAGTACCTTTGAGCACATATCGTATGGCGAAAATTACAGGGCGGAGAGCTGTAGCATTTCTGTTAAATCTCATCTCTCCGACAGTTCAATTTGTTAGACAAATTGATTTTAGGTTATTAGAAAACTCCTTGGTAGTGGTGGCTAGGGTTGCTGCTCCTTGAAGTTGAAAAATCACTACGATCTACACGGTGGAATGGAGTGGGATAGAATGATAATTACTTTCAATTAGTTGTGCGGTGTTCTTCGGTTCCATCCGCTTATTGTGTCGTTGCTCTTTTTCGTTCATGATTTCCGCCGCTTGTTGTCGAAGTCCTCGCCGTCGATTACGCCGCAGCCGGGTTATTGGTGTTCTCGCGGGCAGTGTGTGGCTGTGTGTATGTCGGATTGGAGGATGGTTGGGGAACGCGGTGGCGGTTTGTTCGGTGACGCGAACTCGATTTTGAATTTGTGTTTGTGTGCAGAAGGAAGGAGGAGAGCGTGCGGGAGTGATGAAGGTTTTGAGATTTACTTTGCGGAAGGGGAAGCAAGCTAGTAGAAGAGGGAGGGAGAGATGGAAACCATCGAACCGTCTCTAATCTTCAGCCGTCCGTTTGAGCATCAAGATCCGTTTTTTCTGATGTTAGGCTTGGGAGTGTAGGTTCTATAGGCACGCAGATGCAGCCTGGAGAGGCAGCTGTATGTAGGTTCTACAAGCAGGTAGAGAACCACGGGACAGGCAAGAGTCGCGTGAGGCACGTGGATGTAAGCATAGGAGGCACGGAAATGAAGGCAATACAGGCACGGACATGCTGCTTTTGGAGGCACGGGTATCAACGCTGAGGATGTACAATAGTGCTGTGGCAGAGGCATGTGTTAGAAGCGTCATTAAAGAGGCATGGTTGTGAAGTCTCAGGAGTGACGCAGGCGTTGCAGTGGGGCCATTTAAGAGTCACGATGTATGTTGCGTTAGGCACGTGAGGCACGTGGGTTCAGGCACGGAAGGGAGAAAAGGTGAATCCACAACAAGCACGTACATGTGTTTTCTCAAGTCATGGGTGTGCAGTCTGTGGATGTACAGAAGTGTGGCAGCAGAGGCATGGGTCTGACTACTCGGTTACCGAACCACGGTCGTGAAGTCACGTGGGTGTGGCACTACGGGGCACGTAAGAGTCTCGGCAAGTGTCACGTTGCGGACGTGGGTGCAGGTACGTAAGGCACAGTAATGGAGGCACTACAGTTACGTTCGTGCACTCTCTGGATGCACGAAAAGTTTTGCGGCAGAGGCATGGTTCCGAGTACTCGGTTAGAGAACCACGGTTGTGAAGTCACGTGGGTGTGGCACTACTGGTCACGTAAGTGTCGTGGCATGTGTCATGTTGCGCACGTGGATGTAGGCATAGGAGGCACGACATTCAAGGCAACGGAGGCACGGACTTGCGGCTTCTCGAGGCACGGGGTATCAACCCTACGTATGCCAAAATAATGCAGTGGCAGACGCACGTGTCAGGATGTTTCAGAGGCACGGTTGTGAAGTATCAGGAGCCACGCATGTCAAGTTTCGCACATGGATGCAGGTACGTGCAGGCACAGAAATGAAGGCACCACAGGCACGTACGTGCACTCTCTGGATGCACAAAAGTGAGTCGGCAGAGGCATGGGTCCGAGTACTCGGTTACAGAAGCATGGTTGTGAACTCACGTGGGTGTGGCACTACGGGGGACGTAAGAGTCTCGGCAAGTGTCATGTTGTGCACGTGGTTTTAGGTACGTAAGGCATAGAAATGAATGCACCACAGGCACGTACGTGCATTCTCTGGATGCAAAAAAAGTGTGGCGGCAGAGGCATGGGTCTGAGTACTCGGTTAGAGAACCATGGTTGTGAAGTGACATGGGTGTCGTACTACTTGGCACGTAAGAGTCTCAGCAAGTGTCGCGTGAGGCACGTGGGTGCAAGGATGTAAGGCACAGAAATCAAGGCACCACGGTTGTGAAGTCATGTGGCAGTGATGAAGTGGAGCCTCTTTAGAGGCATGTGGATGCAGGCACACGAGGCACGGAAGTGCAGGTTCTACAGGCACGCACATTCAGGCACAGGAGGCACGGAAGTGTGGGTTCTAGAGGCAGTTAGAGGACCACGGGACATGCAAGAGTCGCGTGAGGCACGGGGATGTAAGCATATGAGGCACGGAAATGAAGGAAATACAGGCACATACATGCTGATTTTGGAGGCACGGGTACCAACGCCGAGGATGTACAAGAGTGCGGTGGCAGATGCATGTGTTAGAATGCTTGGTTAAAGAGGCACGATTGTGAAGTCTCGGGAGCGACGCGGGCGTGGTAGTGGGGCCATGTAAGAGTCACTGTCGGTGTCAAAACCGGTGGATCTCGGGTAGGGGGTCCCGAACTGTGCGTCTAGGCAGATGGTAACAGGAGACAAGGGACACGATGTTTTTACCCAGGTTCGGGCCCTCTCGATGGAGGTAATACCCTACTCCTGCTTGATTAATATTGTTGATATGGGTAGTACAAGAGTAGATCTACCACGAGATCAGAGAGGCTAAACCCTAGAAGCTAGCCTATGGTATGATTGTTGTTCGTCCTACGGACTAAAACCCTCCGGTTTATATAGACACCGGATATGTTAGGGTAACACAGAGTCGGTTACAATGGTAGGAGATCTACATATCCGTATCTCCAAGCTTGCCTTCCACGCCAAGGAAAGTCCCATCCGGACACGGGACGGAGTCTTCAATCTTGTATCTTCATAGTCTTGGAGTCCGGCCGTGATGATAGTTCGGCTATCCGGACACCCCCTAGTCCAGGACTCCCTCAGTAGTCCCTGAACCAGGCTTCAATGACAACGAGTCCGACGCATATTGTCTTGACATTGCAAAGGCGGGTTCCTCCTCCGAATACTTCATAGAAGGTTTTGAACACAAGGGACGGTGTCCGCTCTGCCAAAACAAGTTCCACATACCACCGTAGAGAGAATAAATTTTGCACAGATCTGCCGGCGTATTCCAGCGTGACATCACACCACGGCCAGGCCTTTATATGAATCGTTTTTGACCATTCCACCTTAGCGCGTTTAGCGAGGCGGTTTCCTTGGCACGTCTTATCAAAGCATAGACCGTGCCCCCTTATTCCGGGATTCTCATCAATACGGACGTGGGTAACCCATCCGCGCCATTGATTACGGCGCTTGGGAGATAAGCGAGTTTTACTAGGCTGGTGGGGGACGCATAGCTTCGTCCCATTCCATATAAGGGATAAGGATCCACCTTTTCACCTCGCCTTCTTCCTCCTTTGCTCATCCATTTTCGCTTTTCGAGCTCCAGGTGCCCAAGTCCGCACCCCACCTCAACCTTCTCCAATTATGTCCGGGCGGGAGGCGGGTGGATGGCCTCCTCCGTCACGGAGGGCACATCCACAAAGCTGCGGAGGCCGGATACTTGTCCAGCGACATCGCGCACCGGCTGCCTGACGCGGGGCAGCTCATTCCAACCCCCAGGCCCCATGAGAGGGTGGTGTTTCTCCCCCACTTCCTCCGCGGACTAGGTTTTCCACTTCACCCATTTGTCCGGGGGCTCATGTTCTACTACGAGCTGTACTTCCACGACCTGGCCCCGAATTTCATCCTCAACATCTCGGCGTTCATCGTCGTGTGCGAGGCCTTCCTCTGCATCCAGCCCCACTTCGGCTTATGGCTGAAGATCTTCAATGTCAGGCCGAAGGTAGTGGGCGGCCGTCAAGCGGAGTGCGGAGGCGCCATGGTTGGCAAGATGGCCAAAGTCCTGTGGCTCGAGGGCTCCTTCATGGAGACAATAAAGGGGTGGCAATCGGGGTGGTTCTATATCACCGAGCCGCGCGACCCCAAATGGGCGGCGGCCCCCCGAATTCAGATCTGGCTTCCCCACACGGCTCTCGTCATGGAAAGAGACGAACCTGACGTGGGGGAATTCGGACGAGCTATCCGGACTCCAAACATGCGTCCGAAAACTGATGGACAAGAATCTCAGGCTTGTCAATGTAATCCAGGTGATGCTCATCCGCCGGATTCTCCCATGCCAACAACGGGCCTTCAAATTGTGGGAGTTCGATCCGGCACAACACCCAACTCTGACAAGGCTCTTCGACACTACGTACGAAGATGCCTGGAAGGTGCTGTTCAAGGGCGCCGAGGCTCCCACATCCGCTACCGAAGATCGCGGATTCAGCTCGCAGCGTCAAGCTAGCGAGGTGAGTTATTTTACCCTTTATGGGACTCTTTTTTCATAGTTTGACTCCATGCGGGATCTAAAGCTCCCTAACCTTTAACAGGACTGGCTGAAGACGTCCGGACAGGTTAACTGTCCGGCTCCTTTGCCGAAGACCCAATGGACGCCCGATTGGCCAGGCTGCTGGCTCCGGTACCTCATGTGGTGCCGGAGAAGAAGGCAAGAAGGAGGCAACGGAAACTCGAAGGAGATCCCGGCGCTGGTGCGTCAGATTCTGAAGCAAAATCTTCTCCACGAGAACAAGGAGGAGGAAAAGCCTCTCCCCAGTGAAGAGGAGAGGAAAAGGAAGGCCGCCCCAACTGGGAGGCCGGAGGGTCAGAAGGAAGAACCCTTCCTCCGGACTTCTCCACCAACGTTGACAACGACGAGGAGGATTGGCCAACAAGGGCCAAGCCCTGGCGAGATCGTAAGTGTCTGGATACCCATGGATATTTTATTGCATAGTGTTCTCTAATGCCGAACAATCATGCAGCCCGCCCAAGGGCGAGTTCGCCGCTTCGTCGAGCGGGTCCCTGAGTTTGTCGGAAATGGAGAGTACTTCACTTCCGGCCGCCTCATCGCCTCACGCTGCGGACGATGCCGAGGTGGTGCCCCAAGGGGGGCCTGGTCAAGAGGAGGTGGCGCAGGAGGCGCCGCAAGGAAACCTCCTGGACTCCAGGCGCGTGGGGGGCGAGACCCCCAGGGGCTCTAAGCCCGACCCTCATCCGGACTCCATGCCGGAACCTTCAGCGGTTCCGGAGTCCGACAAGCGGTCCTTCAGAAGAAGGGTAAGACGCCGTGTCTTCCGTCCAACCGAGGCACCGGATAGCTCTTGGAGGCGCTTAACAGCGCCTCCATCGAGGAGGAGCACCGCCTTTATGAGTGTGGTGATCCGAAAGTTCATCCGCCAAGAGCGGGCTAACTGAAGCTTGTACCAGCCTTCTAACGAGGCTTTGAGATAAGTTTAGAATATGTAAAATATTACCGCATAGACAGTAGCCCTGATGCTTAGTTCGGTGTTAGGAAGAGAAGCGGACTAAGGATCTAAAAAGATATACGCAGGAGTCTAACATAAGTGTGTCAATATGGGAATGCAGATTGCTGCTGACCTCTGCCGCACTGACTGTGGAGGTTAATGCATTGAAGCAGAGCCTCGAGCGGTCCGAGAACGAGCTCGGCCTTGCCAAGAAGCAGCTCGAGGACAAGGAAGGTAAGTAATACCTTATTAAAGAAATACCTTATAGAAAGGTTTCGGTTGCAAAAAAAAACAGGAATAACATGGGTACCGCAGGGGCCACGAACAAGGTGGCGACCCTGAAGGAAGCGGTGTCCGTGGCAGCAGAGCTGCCATGAGCGCACCGAAGCGAGAGAAGGGGGAGGCGCGGCTGGCGGAGGTGCAAGAGCTCCAAGCTCTCGTGAAAAAACACGAGGGTTTGGAGCGTGACTCGAAGACCTGAGAGTCCGAGCTTGCCTCGGCTCTTGAGAGTGCCAAAGCTGCTAAGGCCGAGGCACAAAAAGCCCTCCAAGAAATTGAATCATTAAAGAAGATAGCGGCGGGTAAGGCATTCTCTATGCAAAGCAAGCATGCGAAAGTGAATTACCTATTACTTACCCGGATTCGAGCTCTCCAGAGCATTCGCAGATCTGCCTCAGGTGTGTCCGATCTTTGCCGCATTCTACCGCGCCAAGGAGGAGCTCGGCGGAGAAGGTGTTACGGTCTCGGTATCTGAGGCGGACATCCGGTGCCCCTAAGCGACTAGCTGAAGCAGCTGGTCGAGCTCCACAAGGTCGCCGAACAGGCCATGAGGGGCCTCATAGTTCGGTTGTGGCCATTGGAAGCCATGCCTGGGAGCTACTTTGGGCTGGTGCGGCGGCTGGTGGACGCCTGTCCATGGGTTGAAGTCATCAAGCGCTCCCTCTGCATTGAAGGTGCCTGTCGGGCCCTTGCCCGTGCTAAAGTGCACTGGGGCAAGCTGGATGCGGAGAAGCTTGTGACGGACGGGCCACCGAAGGGCAAGGAGCATCGCACGCCCAAAATGTACTATGAGGGCCTCCTGAAGGGTGCCCGCCGAATAGCGGATGAGTGCTCCAAAGATGTAATTTTTTAATAGACTCGCATTTGTTATCATGTACGCTGAAAACTTGTTCATATGCGCTAAGCAACGCTTATTAATTTAAAATATTACCTTCTGTGCGGCCGTTTATCAAATTTGAGAGATGGCAAGTCGTTGGCTTCAGCCCCCATGCCACGAGTGCTTTGGGATGTTCGGGATAAACTTGAGCACTCTTGTTCCCATTCTTGGGTCCATCTAGGAGGCGCTCAACGAACGAACAAGGCAACCGGACTTATATTGCTTGAACACTCTCACTTAGCCATAGAATTCTATAATTTTAAATTTCGGCAAAGCCCCTAGTATTCGGAAGTCCGAGTTCGGGGCGCTATCCACGCCTTGGCCGGACAATTCCGGTTCCTCGCTCTAAGCGGCATAAGTCTTTAGGGACCCGAAAAAACCTCGCGAACAGCGACCGGCTCTCGCCCTATCATGACGGTCAGTTTTAGCCTTCTCCCTTGAGGTACTCAACCCAGCTCAACAGGGGCACAATCGCAGTGGTTCTCCTAGTGCTACCTTAGCCGATATAACGGAACGTAAGGTACCAAAACATAGGAGCCGGGCAAACCCAACTATTGACCCAAGACATGATTCGGAACCGATGCATATAATGCTATAAGTTCGGGGTGCCGCACTTGTGAAAGTGTTCGGACTTATCACACCATACTTTTGGGGTACTTGAGCCCCTGGTGTATTGGCCGTACCAAAGTGTACGGGTGCAACATGTCATGAAATGAACGTATATATAGATAAAGAAAGGAGTGCAATAATAGGCAAAAGCTATGTATTGTTTATTCAAAAAGGTACTGCAATTAAAGCAAAATGATACAAATAGTGCGATAAGCTAGGGATGGGACTATCTAACATGTCCCCCTCCAGGGGTAAGCTGCGGGATGGTATGTAAAACAGGTATAATGCTCGTAATAGAGACCACCTCAACACTCGACGTAGCTTTTTGCTTCCCTGGCTGTTGCATCGTGAGTTCGGTGATTCTAGTGCGGACGGGACTTACGGAAAAGCGGAGTCCCTGAAAGTAAGAAAAATAAAAAATGAAAAAGGAAAAATGACACAATCGGGAGCCCACAGTGCGGTTGAGCCGCGTGCAGGCGTCTTGCGTGGTCGTGCCCTCCTTATGCCCATGGTATCTCGAAGCATAGTTATGTACGCGTAATCTTGGCTTCACAATTTCGCGAGGGTTGCGGTTGGGCCCGCATTGCTACGCGTGCGTGAATCGTGCCAGACGGTCTTGTTGTAGGTTACTCGGTAGCGCAGCGGTGTCCGGACGGCTTAGTGGCCGATCTCGAGAATTGCTGTGAGAGGCTGCTTTGCACCTCCGCCGCGAGGGCCGCCGTGTGCTCCTCCGTTCGGAGAGAGCGTTCGGTGTTTCCATTTACCGTGATTACTCCTCGAGGGCCTGTCATCTTGAGCTTGAGGTATGCATAGTGCGGCACTGCATTGAACTTTGCAAATGCGGTTCGTCCAAGCAGTGCGTGATAGCCGCTGTGGAACGGGACTATGTCGAAGATTAACTCTTCGCTTCGGAAGTTATCCGGGGATCCGAAGACCACTTCGAGTGTAACTGAGCCTGTACAATTGGCCTCTACACTCGGTATGACGCCTTTGAAGGTCGTCTTTGTAGGTTTAATCCTTGAGGGTCTATGCCCATTTTGCGCCTTTGTATCACGATAAAGCAGGTTCAGCTGCTACCGCCGTCCATCGAGGACTCTGGTGAGGTGAAATCCGTCAATAATTGGGTCAAGAACCAATGCGGGAAAGCCGCCGTGACGGATGCTAGTGGGGTGGTCCCTTCGATCGAAGGTGATCGGGCAGGAAGACCATGGGTTGAACTTCGGGGCGACTGGCTCCATCGCATATACGTCCCTTAGTGCACGCTTCCGCTCCCTTTTGGGTATGTGGGTTGTGTATATCATGTTCACCGTCCGCACTTGTGTGGGAAAGCCCTTCTGTCCTTTATTGTTCGGCGGCTGGGGCTCTTCCTCGTCATCGCTATGCAGCCCCTTGTCATTGAGTTCGGCACTTAACTTGCTTGCTTGCTTTAACACCCAACAATCCCTGTTGGTGTGGTTGGCTGGTTTTTCGAGGGTGCCTTGTATCTGGCACAAGCGATCGAGTATTCGGTCCAAGTTGGATGGGCCCTGGGTATTTCTTTTGAATGGCTTTTTCCGTTGACCGGGTTTAGAGCCTCTGAATCCGGCATTGACTGTCGTATCTTCAACATTATCGCCGTTAATGCGGCGCTTGTTCTTGTTGCGACGCGACCTGCCATCACTGTCCTTGGTATCCGAACTATCAGGGTGTTTGGCCAAGTTGTTGCTTCGAGCTAGCTAGTTGTCCTCTCCCGTGCAAAAGTGGGTCATGAGTGTTGTGAGGGCTGCCATGGATTTCGGCTTTTCCTGTCCTAGGTGCCGTGCAAGCCACTCGTCGCGGATGTTATGTTTGAAGGCTGCAAGGGCCTCTGCGTCCGGACAGTCAACAATTTGATTTTTCTTTGTTAGGAACCGTGTCCAGAATTGTCTGGCCGATTCTTCTGGCTGCTGAATTATATGGCTAAGGTCATCGGCGTCTGGTGGTCGCACATATGTGCCCTGGAAGTTATCAAGGAATGCGGCTTCCAGGTCCTCCCAACAACCAATTGACTCTGCTGGCAAGCTGTTGAGCCAATGTCGAGCTGGTCCTTTAAGCTTGAGTGGGAGGTATTTGATGGCATGTAGATCATCACCGCAGGCCATGTGGATATGGAGGAGATAGTCCTCGATCCAGACCGCAGGATCTGTGGTAGCATAGTATGATTCGATGTTTACGGGTTTGAAACCCTCAGGGATTTGATGATCCATTACTTCATCTGTGAAGCATAGTGGGTGTGCGGCCCCTCTGTATTGGGCTATATCACGACGTAGCTCATATGAGCTTTGTCTACTGTGTTCGGCCCGGCCGGGTTTGCTGTATCCGGCGTGACGGTTATCATCACGTGTCATGGGGCGCCCACGCGATCCGTAGATCGATCTTGTATGTTTTGCCTTATCCTCCAATATATCTCGCAAGTCCGGCGCGTTTTCCCGTGTCTTGGTATTTTTTGAGCGGCGTCGGGGTGTGGCTTGAGCGGAGGGCCGAGAGGCTTCTCTATCGCGCCGCAGGGGTGGCAGTCTGCCATGTCATGCGCTGACTTGGGTGCTTCCTCCTCTGATCGAGGCAACGACCTGCGTTTGGGGTAGCTTTTGGAGGCGTTCGAGTTCATACTCTTGGCTGCAAGGACTTGATCCATCCGTCACTAGCAGGTCTTGGTCAACTCTAAGTTGTTGCTGCTTTTTCTTGAGGCTGCTTGCCGTGGCCATAAGCCTGCATTTGAAACGCCTCCTGTTAAGCGGGATCCTCGAGGCACGAAAAATTAAATGCGTCGTCGAGGCTTGCCTCATCTTCGGAGGGAGGTGCATAATTATCGTCGTATACCTCTCTTTTTGCCGCACTGTCGTGCAGACTTGCTTCTCCCTCCTCCTGCGCTGAGTCCTGCTAGAGGGGGTTGTCTTTGGCGCTGTCCGGGGTGTTATTATCTCCCGTGCCGGAATCACCGTTTTTGCTGTGGCGGGATTTAGAGCGGCGCCGCTGACGTTGGTGCTTCGGTTGCTTCTTGGAGGGGTCATCCTCCATTGTTCCATCGCCGTTCCCATCTTTTGGGATGTCCACCATGTATATGTCGTATGACGAGGTGGCCTTCCAGTGCCCTGTAGGCGCTGGGTTTTGGTCGTCTCCGGCATCGTCATCCATACCGTCGATGTCTTCGGAGTCGAAGTCGAGCATGTCGGTTAAATCATCTACAGTGGCTACAAAGTGGGTGGTGGGTGGGCGTTGAATTCCTTCGTTGTCCATATCCCAACTTTCCTGTCCGTAGTCCGGCCAGGGCTCTCCGGATAAAGAGAGAGACTTTAGTGAATTCAGAATGTCGCCAAAGGGCAAGTGCTGAAAGATGTCCGCGGCAGTGAACTCCATGACCGACGCCCAATCGGATTCGATTAGCAGGGGCGTGGAGGGTTCGGAGTCCGGAGAGGAGTCCGGCACCTTGGAGTCAAGGTCTTCGCAAAGGACAGGGATGGAGTTCGGCTCAATCGCCGTAGAGATCGTAGCCCCCGAGGCGGTGTCCAACCACTTGTCCTCGATCGGGGAATCCGGCTCCGGATTAAGGGTCAGAGCGGATGCTGGTGCGGCCTCCAGGGCACTGTTCTGCGCCAGAGCTAGATCATACCCATCGAGACAGTGCTGCACGCTCTGCTGTGGCTCGAATCCGTCGAAGATCGAGTCTCCACGGACATCGGCCGTATAGTTCAAATTTCCAAATCTGACCTAATGGCCAGGGGCGTAGCTTTTGATCTGCTCCAGATGGCCAAGCGAATTGGCCCGCAGTGCAAAGCCGCCGAATATGAAGATCTGTCCGGGAGAAAATTCTCATCACGGACCGCGTCGTTGTTGATGATTGAAGGAGCCATCGGGCCTATCGGTGACGACACAGAGGAACTCTTAATGAAAGCACCAATGTCGGTGTCAAAACCGGCGGATCTCGGTTAGGGGGTCCCGAACTGTGCGTCTAGGCGGATGGTAACATGAGACAAGGGACACGATGTTTTTACCTAGGTTCGGGCCCTCTCGATGGAGGTAATACCCTACTCCTCCTTGATTAATATTGATGATATGGGTAGTACAAGAGTAGATCTACCACGAGATCAGAGAGGCTAAACCCTAGAAGCTAGCCTATGGTATGATTGTTGTTCGTCCCTCGGACTAAAACCCTCTGGTTTATATAGACACCGGATATGTTAGGGTTACACAGTAGTCGGTTACAATGGTAGGAGATCTACATATCCGTATCGCCAAGCTTGCCTTCCACGCCAAGGAAAGTCCCATCCGGACACGGGACGAAGTCTTCAATCTTGTATCTTCATAGTCTTGGAGTCCGGCCATGATGATAGTTCGACTATCCGGACACCTCCTAGTCCATGACTCCCTCAGTCATTGCGCATGTTATTACGTTAGGCACTTGAGGCACGTGCGTGCAGTTACGGAAGGCAGAATTGGTGAATCCACAACAGGCACGTACGTGTGTTTTGTGCAGTCACGGTTGTGCACTCTCTGGATGCACAGAAGTGTGCCGACAGAGGCATGGGTCCGACTACCCGGTTAGAGAACCACGTTTGTGAAGTGACGTGGGTGTGGCACGACGGGCCCCATAGGAGTCACTGCAAGTGTCACGTGAGGCATGTGGATGTAGGCACTTGAGGCACGGCATTGAAGGCACAGGAGGCACGGATGCAGGTACAGGAGGCACTGATGTACTGAACCTAAGAGGAGACCTTGTGTGAGCGCGGAATGTTTCGAGAGTTACTGTGGAAGAGAGGAAGCAAGAGAGTAGTGGAGGTGGGAGAGATTTAAATGATGGAACCGTCTGTTATCTTCGACGGTCTGATTTTAGCATCAAGATTCGTGCCGCCTGGCTTTGTTTTTTGTTCGATGTAGTGTCTTAATACACGTGTGAGGCACGGAACACCAGGCTCTACAGGCACCAACGTTGGAATTATAGAGGCACTGGTATCGACTCTGTGGATGCACAAATGTGTAGTGGCAGGGGCATGCATCTAAATTCTTACTCGACGATCCACGGTTGGAATTATAGAGGCACCGTATCAACTCGTGGATGCACAAATGTGTAGTGGCAGGGCATGCATCTGAAGACTTACTCGCATACCACGGTTGTGAAGTCTTTAGAGTTACGAAGCGTGTGTCACCACGGGCACGTGAGAGTGATGCGTCGGGAACTGTGGTAGTAGAGGCATCGGTGCGAATAGTAGTCAGAGAGCATTGGTCGTGCGGTAGTAGCGGCGTGCGTCGGGAAAGGTGCGAGGAGTTCAACATAGTACGTGCTTAGTATCTGAACGCAGTGCACACTATCTAAGCGTGCCAGTGCAGTGTGTGCTTGAATGGTTTACGCAAAAACATTTGATACGTGCTTAATTGGACGATTTGACGGTTGCTTTTTCCCGGTAACCACGAGCACTGCCACTCGGCGGTTTCCACGGCGCACAGCAACCGCGAGCGCATGTCTACTGCCCTTGTTACCACGACGAGGCCTCGTCCAACCGCCTCCTCCTTGACCCAAACCTTGGCACAAAAGGGAAACTGCGCTTCCATAGCCGCTCAATTACGAAAACACTATTGCCGCTCCATCTCAACTAGCAACTCTCACAATCTCTGTGTCAAGGCCGCCATCACTGGAGGAGCGTAATGGCGGAGGAACCGTCTGCCAAGCGTCCGCGTGGTGAGACGTCCAACCAGAGCACCGAGGTTGACGATGTTCAGGTCCCCGGTCAGAAGCACGACTACAAGGTGCACCTCAAGGAGGTTGGCATCCACGGCAAGGAAAAGCTGGATGTCGTATGCACCAGCAATCCTGACGAAGCCGACAAGATGATCAGCAGGATCCTGAAGAGGGTCTGCGGCTTGTACCCTCAGTTCATCGGCGTTGATGTCGAGTATACCAGGGAAGACAAACCTCCGCGGAGGGCAGCGGTTCTGCAGTTATGCGTGGAGGAACTCTATCTGGTATACCACATCACCATGGCATAAAAATGGTGAACCATCCTACAGCTTCAACCTCTCCATGTTTCTGTTTAATTAGCATTTCACCCGGAAATTTGATTAAATTGGTTTATTGAATTGATGTATCAGTGAATTTTCTGAAGTATATACAACAGAATAGATTTTGAACTTGACTCACCAGATCAGTTTATGTATTTGATGCACTAGATTAATTTATGAATTTGATGTATGAGATTATTTTCTGAACTTGATGTTCTAGTGCACTTTCTGTTCTAGTGTAGTTTCTATATTTGATGTTCTAGTGTAGTTCAGTTTCTTGAATTGATGTGTTAACGTGGGTAAGGAGTAGATAGGTCATTTATTCAACTGTAAGTACCAAAAATAAAAATGACATGCTGTGCTTGTGCTTGTGTTTGTGAACTCTGCATAGCAGTTTCTGAAATTTTTTCGTCCACAAATTATATGTACTATATAAGTATTTACTTGATGGATACTTGATGGTTCCACCTTAAATGTATCATCCCCCTTGCAGGCCCAAGAGCTTGCGCCTGTTCCTGAAGGAGGACAGGTTCTATACCTTTGCCGGCTTCAGTATTGAAGGTGACAAAGAGATGCTGCGAAGTTCTGGTTTGGAGATCAACCCCGACAAGTACATCGACATCCAAATAAATGGAGAGTTCCGTTCAAGGGAAGAAAGTGGTACCACTCTTTGGCTGATGTTGCAGGGAGCGTGATCCACCCATTTTACAAACAGATGAAGGATAAGATTGACAGGGTTGAAGACCATAAACTGGTGGGGATCGGCCCACTGCCAAATTAACTCATCGAGTATGCAGCGATAGATGCGTACGCCACCTACGAGTCTTGGAAGAGAATTGCAAACATCAGAGAAGGACTGGAGAGTGCAAAAGAGGCAGAGAAGAATTATGACGATCCTTACTACGCCTACTAGTGATGACGAAAACATAGAAAACTGGTCGTGGAGTTGCTTGTGTTTCTGCTTGTCCTTTCTATTGTTTCAGGTTTGTAGTTTACTTCTGTTAGGACGAAGTAGTTTCTAATGTCATCTGTATCAGGTTAAACAAGTTTGCTTATGTGAAGTTTGTAGTTTGTTTATGTGATTGAACAAGTTGTTTGGCTTGCTAAGTACTATGTTTATTCAGCAATCTTGTGATTTTGAATTAGTAATGTTGCTTTTTAGTCTAAAATCAACTAAATACAAAGCAGTCTTTTTACGCTAAGTACAGTTTAGTTGTGCACACAAGCGCGTCTTCTTGAGGAGTGGCAGGAGTGGCATGGGTTGGAATACGCAGTTAGAGAGTCACAGGTTTGCAGTCTGTAGAGCCACCGGCGTGTGGTAGTGCAGGTGTCGGAGGCACGGAATTGAAGTCTCTACAAAAATGAAGGCACCATAAGCATTCATCCAGAGGCACGTGGACGGAGTAGCAGAGATGAGCACCGAATACATAGTTACAGGGTCACGGTTTGGAAGTGTGCAGAGCCAAGGTTGTGCGACACGATGGGGCATTTAAGAGTCATCGCAAGTGTCATGTGAGAGAGGCACCTGGATGCAGGTACGAAGGCACGGGATGCACTGTAGTGATGTTTGTGAAGAGACACGGGCATGGTACCGCGAGCATGTAAGTGTCGCGGGGTGTGACACGTTAGGTACGTGGATGCAGGCACAGAAATCACGGAGGTGAAGACACAACAGGCATGGAAGTTGGGTTTTTGTTGTTTCGAACAGCTATCAATATTGTGGATGTTCAAAAGTGTGGTACCAGAAGCATGCTTCCGAATATGTAGTTAGGGAGTCACGGTTGTCAAGTCTCTAGAAAGTCACGCGTAATCTGGCATCACGGGCATGGAGTGGTGTGGGGCTTCGAGCGGCATCAGTGGCCCTCAACCCTCTGGATGCATGGTGGTGTGGTGGGAGAGGCACCATTGTGGATGCACAGGAGTGAGGCCTCTAGTGGCGTGAGTGGGTGGCACCACATGCAATTGTTTGAATACTCATTTAGAGAGTCACGTCTGTACTCAAGCCAGATGCATGTTGTTGGTTGGTGGCATTCGGCAGCACACGGTTGCAGAGAGGAGGAATGTTTGCGAAACATCAAAGTCACCTGGCGGTCACGCGTGAGGAGTATGTAGAGTATCTGCGCATCGACGTGACACACGTATGTCTAGGGACGGACTTGGGGCACTGGCTTGTGTTTGAATGCTGGTTAATGAAGAATCAAGGAACTACATCAATAAAAAGTGTCTGCTGCTTCATTATCACAGTATGATGTGCGGTTAAACCGTTTTCTGATGTTTTGACGAAGTTAGGCTTGTTCGCTTATCAACAACTTTTTATTCCTTTTCCATGATGTCGTCGTAGATCTTTCTAATCTCATCGCCCATTTTGATGGGTTCGATTGTATTCTGGTCGCTAAATATTAGCCTGCACAGTTGTTGTGCTTTCCGTTGTTCCGTGCGATCCTATAAAAATAGTGAAAAATAAGGAGAAAAAACACATCGGAATTAGGTCATGCAGTTGGATGATATCCTGCAGATTTATAGCAAGTTTTAAGCGAACACTTACATCAAAATTATCTATCTCTTTGACGAAGTGGTTGCCATCAAAGAGATGTGCGAACCTTAGAACAGAAAACGGGGTTTCACCTTTGTTCACCTTTGGAACATCCTTTAAAAATTGAACTTCCCATTTAGTCTTTTCCTTTCCGATTTTTTCACTGAGTAATATTTCATATACTGCCTTGAACCTGGGCACCTGGGAATTGCATTTTGTTTTTGTTTTAGAGAGACATGTACTGTAGTTTGTAAAACCGAAAGACGCTGTTATTTACAATTCTTACCAGTCTGTCTTTATGGTTGTGGTATTTGTTATGCTCCTTTTCTTTCTTTGGCTTCGTTGATTTGCATGTCAGCGATTTGCTTACTTAGTTTTCCATCACGCACGTGGAGATCACGTTGTTTTTTCAGGCATTCTTGCCTCTTCAATTCTTCGAGAGAGGTTTCTTCAGGCTCAATGGTTTGAAGCTTCCTTCTATATTTGTCGAGCACTAATAGTGTATATCGGTCTTCCTTTTCAAATGGCATGAATACCTGCGGTACAAAAGTTTTATTGTTATAGGAGAGTTTAGAATATAGTATTTTGTTTGAAATGCTTATTTTTATTTTGTTAGAGGAGAGTTTTATTGCTATAGGAGAGTTTAGAATATAGTTTTAACGCTATTACCATTTTTTGCTGTTTTGAGCTTGTCTAATTGACATTTCTTAAGGAACGAAGGAACCAAGGCATCCTTCTCTCGTTTGAAATCATCTGTGAAGTGCGTCATAGATTTTCTTTTATCCTTTAAACCCAGAATATTCTGCAGGTAACAGATAAAAAACTAGTAAAACGAATTAGAAAGAATAGATCGGTACCAGGAGATTAAACAATCGTTGCAAAAAGACAAGTTTGTATGATCCTTGTGGTTTTTTTTTGTTTTGAAATTTACCTCTGCAAAGCTTGGGCCTAATAATAGTCTATGTCTTTTGTATTTAGTTTGCTTGCTTCCCTGCCATGCTTTTGCTAACTCATCGAGCACCTTCTTTTCCATTCCTTTACGTTTCTTCTTGTTCGCAAGCCCAAAATTTTCCTTTAGGTTTGATCCAGTGAGAGTTGCATTGTTCCCCTGTGGTTCTCCCGAGAATACTACTTCTCTGCTTATAGGAAAAACAATAGAAGAAAATTTTGTTTAGAATGTCACTTACAAGCAAGCTGATAAACAGGAATTCAAGGTTCTTTCTAGTTTCTGTCTTATTTGTGTGATTGCCGCGTAACTTTAACTAATTTCAGTTGGAAAAGGAACCAGGTCACCTTTTGAATTTGTCCTGCCATGTGTCACTCATGACTATGTTGTAGAGCTCGTTTGCCTTACGCACGTGTTTTAACAAATGTCGGTGTTGCAGGTATTTGTTGGTGCTCATTGATTGATCCTGGTTCTGTTCGTCTCGCTCTGTCAAAACAGATAAAAATTAATGGTTGTTGCTTCTAAAATATATATTTGAAGCTCCTGTCATGTTGACTGATGGTAAAAATGAAAATAGTTATATTACCTTTCATGGGCGAAAAAAGGTTTGTAGTCTCTGGTTTTAAAACTTTGATTTTTTCAGGAAGTTGATTGTGCTTTATTTGGTTGGTTTTACCGAATATGAGTGTGTGCATGTACTCTGGTTTCCATTCGGCATCCACCTTGCTGTGCTGCAGGCATGTCAAAATGCATGGTTTATAGTTACGTGTATTCCACCATTGTGAATAAACTAATTGCGGTAATAAAGAAATCAAGTAATTTGACGTGTATGTACTGGTAACTTACATGAAAATCCTCTTTGTCCTTGACCATTTCTTTCCCATTCCAGTGTTCCACAAATTGGGCCATGAAGTGTCCGCATTGTGTTCCTTCTTGCTTTGGTGTGCAGATCCTGTGAGGCCTTTCTGCTATCCTTGCCCAGTCTGGTTCATTCTTGTCTTTTAGTTGGTGGTACTTGTTCATCAGCACCGACATCCTTCTCATCTGTGATTGCATTTTTGTTTTGTTGTTTGGGTGCGACATTGATAAAAGTAAGAGTATCATACTATCGTGAGGAAAAGAATAAATCAATGTACAAAAATTACGTACCAGTTCTGCTCGATGCACATTGTGTTTACTCCAAGACAAATCAGCGTAGTTTACATAGTTCATTGAGTCAAGGATGTCGATGCTATCTCTGTACTTGTTCATTACATATAGTGTGTAGTGCTTGTCCGTGTGATGAGGTATCATGATCTACATTGAGGGAGGAGATCGTTGTTGATGTAAAAATTGAATTTCATTTAATTGTTGAAGCTCAAGGAGAATAAGTCGTGTGTTCAGTAGTAGTTTCGAACTTACCATCTTCGAGTGCAGGATGTTTTTACCTCGCACGAGTTGTTCAAATGCTTGTAGTGCATCGTCTTCGTTGAATTCTGATAGCTCCCCTCTTTTATAATTGAGACCTAGCACCATCTTCAAGAAAGAGAGTGTGTGGTATTAGTTAAATATTCTACCATAGTAATGACGGAGGTGTTTTTGTGGGTGAGGTATGCATACATTTGCGAATTCTGCAGGGAGTACAGTTGTGACGTCTGGGTTGAACTGTTTCTGTTCTATCCATTCGTCCAGTAACGCGTTTAGCATGGAGCCCTCCATTTGTGCGTTTCGTTTCCCTGCTTGTTCCATGAAGGATTTTCCTGAAATGTAGCCTTCGCTCTTTGAGGTTTTATATAGCTGCTCTCTGCAAGCATGGAGGGTTTAGAATAAGGTGAGTGAATGGTTAGTTGGATGTTAGAGAATGTGCAGCTCTGTGTAATCGTTTCCATGTAACAAGGAGAATCTGCTTACTGTCCGCATTGTTTCTGTCCTTGTCGGCTCATCAGATATCTATAGAGTTGCATGGCCTTTTCTTTGTAAATGAAATCTCTTGGAACAAGTGCTGGAGCGCTGATCTCATGTGATTGAATCGTCGAGGGTTTTGGGGAACTTGTCTGCACTCTTGCAAGATGCCTTCCCCTTTTCTTGTCGTGACCGAACTGTGCCTGCTCGTTAAGCTGCCCAGGTGTTGGTGTGTCCTTTTGTGTGTTGTTGTTTTTGATGCTCGGTTCTATTGAGACTTCAGCATCGTGTTTCCTCTTTTGAAGTATCTTTTCTGATAAAATCTTTCCTTTCTCCTTCTTTTCTTCTTGTGCATGTTCTGCCTCTGGTGATGTTCCTGGTATGCGATCTTCGCCAATAGGGTTCATGTTCTGTTTTGAAAGCTGTTGTTGGCGAGTTGGTATGCTCTTTGTCCTGTTATCCACTTCTAAAGGAGAGCGTGTCATGCCTTCGTTGTTTTTATCTGGGGGTGGTCTGTCTGGTTCTATCGGCGGATCTTTCCGTTCGTCTTCCTTTTGTAAATCAGTGTCTGGCTGCGCGTGTTGTTCCCTCTCTAAACCAGGATCTGTCTGGGCATGTTCTTCCCTGAGTGCTTCTTCAGACACCTTGGTGGTATCCTTGCCGCTCAAATGATAATCTTCTTTCTCCTCATCGCTGCTTGTGTCATTAATGTCAATAACTTTTATCTCTTGAGCGCTTGTTCCAATGTGCTCGGGAGTTGGAGGAATCTCTTGTTGAATTATGTCACAATGTATTCGTTCCATTTCACTGTCTTCCATGTCGACCTCAGGTTTCAGCATATTTGTTAAAATAAAAAATAAAAACTTATTGGTGTGTCTCTGAAAATTAGATAAGTAGAATTTTACTTTGTTGTCTTCAGTAAGACATACCTGCGGTGTAGTTGATTAATGACAGTGCGGCCATATCTTTGTATTGGCTGAATATTTGATAGAGAATTTTGTTTCTCAACTCTGGGACTTTTTCCTTTGTTAGTAACACTGTTTCTCCATCATCGATGTAGTGCTTTGCGTTCATGATCATATAGAACGCACAGTCGAGTCTGCAGGTAGAAGGATGATTGATTATTGTCATTGTCCAGAGATGGTAGGGCAGTTTAGGTGAAGTTTTCCTAATGCCCTATGTTTTCATGGATTGCATTAATTATTGTTACAGTGAGTAAGGAAAAGGAGAAAGGTTTGTAGTGCTTACGTTTTCCCCTGAAGTGGCACCTTCATTTTGACCTTTTTGAAATGGTCAATATTACTTGGAGACAGTTGGAGCAATGGGCTTATTTGCTTCCATATCCTCTTTACTCTGCTTGTTACTACGTTGAAGTAGTCCGTTGTGCCTGTATATTCATCTAGTAAAGAGGCAAGGAGTTCAAAGCGCTCTTTTTTTATGTTAATTGTAACAACGAAGTAGTGGCCCACAGTTCCTTGTTTTTGTTGAACTTGCCCGCCTATGCAAACTGGTAGAAAGAACAGCAAAAATGCAAAATAAATAAATAAGGGGTCCTTTTTGGATTTAGTCATGATTTGTTGATCGTTAGACATAATTGTAGTGCCGAGATTGTATCTCTTATCTGTAACATGAGATGTGCTTACCATGTCAAAATCTTGTAGTTGCTCTCCTTCCAGATCAAGAAATCTTTTAAGCCTTTTAGGAATTGTCTTGTCTCTGACGTGTGCTTCGTCTTTATTTTTCAACTCCAATGGATCTTCATGGTTGGCCATGTGTATTGATGCCTGCTTGTTTTGTCACATGTGCGTAGAAGAAATTTGTAAATTCAATTGTACAGAGAGGTTGATTGATCGATAAAGTGATATTCATTGTTGAAACTTGATCTCTACTTACGGTGTTGTATGTTGATAGAATCTTTCTCTTTGTGCCCCTGAGTTGCTTTTTCAACATCTGTAGCATGACTGCCATGGTTTCGCCAAGACCGGCTTTCCAATGTCGAAGCTTTGTGCCATGTGGTCGATCACATCGTTGTCGCCTCTCGTATTTATTAAAATCTCGCGTACTGCAACATATATATTTATAGGTATACATATAAAATGTTTAAGGTAGGAAATCATTGGAAGAAAATAATTCTTTGGTGTTGACATGAACTTACCCTTTGTCCTTATTCGCTGTCATGACGTTGTTGTACAGGTGTTCGATCCCTTTGTCTTTTGTCCCTTCTTCGATGGCCAGGTTTTGTATGATCAACGGTTCACGTTTTGTTTGAGTGCTGCCCTGGGTTACCGCCGTGTTTGTGGCGGCAACATCTTTTACAGCATAATGTTTCTTGTCTGATGGTGCGGCCTTTTTCTCATTGCTGTCTGACTCTTTCTCTGGAATGTTTGCCGCATGGTTTTCCAATGCACTGTGGCCCTTTGCTTCTTTACTTGTGTCTGCGTGCATGTCCTGTTGAGGTTTCTGCGTTATCGTGCAAAAGCGTCGTCAAAAAATAAATAAATACGGTCGCTATTTTCACTGTATTTTATTCTCCGTTCTCTAAGAAAAATACTCAAATGTTTAGTGTGTCTTTTGAACTTTTTTTATTGTAGCTTCACCTTTTCAGTCGTTTCCGCCGGTGCTGCCTCTTCGACCTTTTCTTCGGTGAGTGGAGCTTTTTGGACCTTCGTGGTGTCGTCGTTTTTGTCTTGTGGCTGTTGAGACATAGAGGTAGGTAAATGAGATTGCATTTGTGTCTTTGTTCACTCAAATTTCTAATATCCTTAAAAGCAGGTTATCTCACTTCACCTTTTCGATCTTTTGCGTCGACGTTGCCATCTCTGTTATTTCTTGCCCGGACAGCGAAGGTTTTCCGGCTTGGTCTACGACGGTTAGGCTGTCTATTGTTGCAAGAACATCTTCTGCTTGTTCCATTCCCCTATGTTGTTGTGTTTGTTAGCCTTGAATATTGGTGCTCTCCCCTGTTTCTTGCATCTATCGGAACACAAAAAGCAATTAAAATGTGTCTGTTTTTGTTTCTGGTGGATGCATTTTTTATATGCTATAGAAAGAGGTTTTGTAGCTTGACCTCTACCTTCAATCTCTCCGGTGCCGTGCCTCTCACTTCTTCTCTGTCTTGTGTAGTTTTTGTACATTGTCGAGCGGTAGCAGCACTTTCTATCGCTTCTTGAGGCACATCGTCTGCTTCATTTGTTTCTTTTTTCTGTTCAATCAAAAAATGTAAATAAAGTTTGGACTTCATATGTGCATGCATAACTTTTTTGTTTTAACATTGTAGGAGCAGGTGCGTGTGGCTTTACCTTGTTGGTCTTTGATGATGATGTACTGGTTACCGTTTTAGTCAGCATTTGCCCTTGTTTTTCGGTTTGTTCTGTCTGTACTCCTTGTTGTTCTTTGGCATGACCGTCTTCGTTTGTTTCTTGCGTTTCATGAAAAAGGAAAAGCATGATTCATTGCTTGTAATTCTTGTATAACTGTGACAGGTTGAACTGGGCAGTACATTTCTTATAAATTTTGGAAAAATGGTTCTTGTTGAATTTTACCTTTGCGTTGGTGGTTGGGATATCCGTTTGTGCGCCCACTTTTTCTTTGCTTTGTATGCCAGCCTTGGGTGTGTCACCAGGTGGAGTGTCTGAGGCTTTCTCCCCTGTATCGGTCATCTGAAATGCTCTTGTGTTGAAAAGCTCTTCTATATGAACTTTCTGTTTTGCATGGGCATCCTCTTCTCTTTGCTGTGCTTGTAATACCTGGTAGTTGAAACAATATGAGTTGACGGTATTTGGGCAAAGTGGGTTTGGAAGTTTTACCTCTTCTTTGTTGTTTTCTTCTTGTTTTTCTGCCGTGCTGTCAACGGTCGATGCTAGATTAGCCCGTGGCTCATTTGCGGGAGCGTCGATATGATACTTGTCCGGCTGAGTGTATATTTTGTTGCAGGTTTGTCAGCTAACTCAAGAGCGTATTTAGTTTAGAGAGAAGAGACATATTTTTTATACTCACGTCTTTGCTGCCTCCGATCCTGTTCGTCTCTTGTACTGCTCCTGTTGACGCTCTTGAGGGAGCATTATCTGTTGTTGGGTTGCTTGTTCTATTGCTTCTATCCCCTTGCTCGGTGTTCTTGACGACATGCTGCTGTTGGCCTTTATGGTTCGGTGGCGTTCTGTTGCCGTGTCCCTGACAGAATTGAAGGCAGATTTTGTAAGTTCAAGTTTGTAAGCATCACTTTTGAGTCACTTTTTTCATTTACCTGTTTCTCATCTTGATTCTCTGCTTCTGCAGCTACTTTTCTACCTTATTCTTGCTGTCCTTCGGCACTTGATGTGTTGGTTGATACGTCCTCCTTGTTTTGCTCCTTTTGCACCTTGTTATGTTCTTCTGTCTCCTTCTGGCTAATTCTCGAGTTCTCTGTTCTTGATTTTGTTATTCTTTTCTTCTCTTCATGTTTGTTTTGTTGGTCCTGTTCTTCCTTCTTTCTTTTTCTCCTTCCTCCTGGTTCTGGTGCGGCTACGACTTCTTTCGTGTGGTTGCCATGTACAAGTGCAGCTGTGTCTCATGCGTCTGCTCGATCCTGCAGCTTCGTCTCTTCTTGAAAGCTCACTCTGCGAACAATGTCCTGGAATTCTCTAAGTTGTTCGAGAGAATCAATCATGGCCGTTGTTCGTCGCATCACTGTGTTCCTCATGCTTTCATGTAATTCCTTCTCTTGTTCGCTGCATTGGTGTCAAGCCCTGGTCGTTATTCCGGGTATCTGTTTTGTTTCGTCGAGTACTTGTTTCAACATTTCTTCTATCCTTCCGAATATTTCATATGATCCTGTGCTGGTGCCTGTGACTGGTTCCTTGCTTCCACTTGTGCTGACATGTGCTTCGTCCTGTCGCTTGGTTGGAGGTGGTAGTAGCTTGGTCGTTTGCTGGTGCTCCTGTTGTTGTGCTGGTATCATCTGTGTTGAATACGAAGGTGTTGCTGCGTTCGCATAGAAGATCCTCTCTACTGTTCCTTTCCATGTCTGCATTGTTTCGGCATGATGGAATTGGTTAGACTGGAAACCGTTTTTATAAGGGATAATGCATATATATTCAATAGGGCTATACCTGTATCTTGCCAAATTTATAGTCATCTGGCCGTGCTTTTCCGCCCGTTTTCATGCCTGCTCTAGCTATTTTCCTTAGGTCACTCTCTTTTAGGTGGTTTGCTCGCGGTAACGATGTCTTGTCCATTGTCTTGGCAATCTTCCGCATTTGTTTTGTGTCGGTCGGCAGCAACAGGCAGTCGAGGTACATTATTATCGGGTCCTAGCCAAACCATTGAGATGCTTTTTGTTCTTTTCTTCCTGAGGCAACAACCTGTGCTTCTTCCATGTCTTTGCTCCTTCCCTAATACTTTCGTCGATTACCTGGCAGAAATCCATCTTTGCCATTTATGGATAGTCCAAGTCCTTGACCATAATGGCTTGTTTGCAGAAAGTAGGGGAGGTTGTTCCACAGACAATGTTGTGGAAAAAAATAAGGAAAAATATTTTAACTGATTTCCTGTTTGATTGTTCGTCATCTTGTTGCACCAAATTTTCTAGTTCTTTAAACAGACCGTCGTGATTGAAACACATTTTTTTAGGCCAAGTTCTGTGACCAGTTCGCTCATTGTATCGGTGGAAATCTTTGGCCTTGGTGCTGTCTTTTCCGTACCGTTTGGGTATCCAAACACCTTTTGGATGCCTTCCTTTGTTATTGTGATTTCTTTCAGCTCATCAGCTTCACTGAACTTTATTTTCATGGTTTTTATGTCCAGTTTGTCGTAGATGTGTGCTGCAAGCGGTTTGCAGATGGAGCGCTTTATTTGGCATCCCTCTATGCTTCCAAACCCGGCTTTCCTAACATCTTGCAGTGACGTTCCTCAAGTAATTTCCATGCTTTATTGACATTATCAAATGCTGCTCCTGCCTTGATCTCGCATTTGTCCTTATTTGTTGTTGCCTCCTGTTCATCATCCGTTGGTGCTGCCAATTCTTTTCCACTTGTCTTTCTTCTCTTTGTGCGCTTCTGTCTTGTTTTTATCTGTTGAGAAAAAGAGGGTTTTGTTATAGAGGATGGTTTGGTTTTCATGGGTGAAAAGCGGTAGCAAAAATCTGTAGAGAAGATGGTTTTTACATCATCGTTGCTGTCCTCTGCGGCGCCATCGTTGTCCCCTGCGGCGCCATCGCCCTTTGTACAAATGACATCATCATCGTGTTTTGTGCCATCGTCGTCGTCGGCAGCATCATGCTTTGACTCTTTGCTAGCATCATCCTCGTCTTCTTCCAACCGTTGTCTTTTATTTTTCTTCTTGGCTTTATTTACATCATTGTCGGCGCGTGGAACTGCTGGCGGGAGTATCATTAGAGGACTTCGTTGTTGCTACTCCAAGCTAGCACCGTCGCTGATGAGTTGAGTTTTGTCCTTTCTCTTTTGTCTTTTTCCTCTAGGAGGAATGACAGTCTTGGTTTCTGATTGTTCCTCTTTTCTGCTGCTAGTCACTTGCTTTTTGTTGCCCTCCCTTTGGAAGCTAGTGCTGCACTTTCTCGGGTGCTTCGCTGTCCATGTTCTCGCTGTTTTTTTTTCCGACGGGTCAGGAGAGATGACTGGTTTTTCTGGATATGAACTATTAAGTTCAGATAAAATCGTCTCAATATCTCCTTCTCCGTCACCTGCATGATGATTATGTAACAAAAGGATTACGAAGTAATATCAAAATAAATGGGATATATTTTTAAAACTATGTCTTCCACGGCTGCACAAAAAGATTCTGAAGCTTAATCTACATAGATTCATAAGATAGCCCTTTTCTTTCATTTCATGACCTGAAAAAGTGATCAATCCATTGTTTTCTTGTTATATCAAGTCTTCCCACTAAATCTTTGCTTCACTAATCATTGATAGAAATTAGGGTCAGGTGTGAGCAGTATGTCTGCTGTCAAGTCCATATCAGTGAGGGGAAGTCTTTTTTTATAGGAAAAAATACACTACAAATGATATTCTGTAAATTGGAGCAATAACTGTATGGTTTAGAGTGTAAGATAAAATGTTCTCGGATGAATAATAATACACATAGTGTGTGAAAAATTTCATCGAAGTGCAATTTCCCAGGATTTTGTGGACGCAATTGGTTAACTTACTGCTGCTACTACATAGTTTTTGTTATATGGATTGTGCGAGCCTTTTATAGTACCTTGTTGCACGGCAGGCTGTTCCGCAGGCACCCTGTTTTCCTTATTACCAGTCCTTGCTGCATAAAAATGCCCAGGCATTAGCAGTAGTAGAAGCATAATTGAATTTCACAGCAAAAAGAGGAGATGCATCCCGTGGACGAAAAAACGGCATTGTCAGAGAGGCACAGGTTGTTTCACGCTATAAGCACACAGCTAGATCTATTATTGGTGCACGGACGTTAATACGAGAGAGGCACGTAATTTCAAAGAGGGGCAATCAACGGATATATATAATCTCCTGTAAATACCAGGTTTTGAATTTAAGGATGCTCTCATGGTTTGAATCTAGAGCGGTGTTCTAGATAGTTCTGGCATGCACAGTACATTTTAGGCAAATTCCTTGCGAGCAGATTTCTGTGACGCGTAAGGGTAGCATCCCATCGCACGCGTGCCTACCTTATTTCAATTTTGCTAGAAAAGTCTAGACAGACTTTTTGGAAAAACGGTTTTGTGTGGCGGTTAGGGTTCATGTCCGTCAAAAAGGGGGAAAATCGCTTTGATCGAACTGTGGTAATGGAATGTAATGGATTAATATTTTTTTACCTTCGATTGCTTGTGAGGGATTCATCACATCCATCGGCTTGTTTTTGTCCTTGCTCTCTGTTGGTATCTCCGCCGCGATCACGGGTCGTCACCGTTAGTCGTCGCTGCCGCAGGGAGAGGTTTTTGATGCTTTCGCGAGCACCGACTGACTGCTTGTATCTCGAAGTGGATGGCGGCTGGTGGGTGAGGCGAACGCGATTTGGATTTTTGGTTGGTCTGCTGGATTGGACAATGGGGCGTAAGGAAAGGCGAGGGTGTTCAAGAGAGGGAACCGTGAAGTGTTCGAGATTTTCATGTAAAGCAAAAGCAAGAAAGTAGTGGAGGGAGAGAGGAAAATGGTCGAACCGTCTCGAATCTTCGACCGTCCGTCTGGACATCAAGATTGGTGTAATTTTCTGTGGGCTTTGATGGTCTTGTTTTTTTCCTTGCTTGCTCAACTGCTGAAGCATTTTTATTTTAGTGTGGTGACATCCACGGTGGCATGGTTTGGTGTTACCCAGAGTCACGTTCGTTCCTGCGTGTGTTACAGACGTTTTCTATGACGTTCCATGGTGAGTCGCATGGAAGTGAGGCCACCAGCGCTCATCCTCCTATGAAAAAAGGGGAAGCGTCTCGAATCTTAGACCGTAAGTTTGGACATCAAGAGTGCTGCATCTTTCTATGTACTCCAATGAGCTTGTTTTTTGCTTGGCCTTCTTAACTCTTAGTCTGTGGGATGTTAGCATTTTTTGATTTTAGTGTTGTTGTGTGATGCACAGGGGCATGGTTTGGCGTTACTCAGAGTCACGTTTCATGGTTCTTTGTGGTTCAGATGATTCCCTCGCCAGCTCAATCGGAGAGGCATGGACATGAACTCAAGGGAAGCATGTTAACGCATTGGTCAGAGTCTCGTTACCACGGGTGTATGCTTTTGGTATTTCCAAATGATTCCGTTCACTCGTTCTGTTGGAGAGGAATGGACGTGACCAAAACATTCTGTTGGTACATGTAGATGAGTAGGCTAGGGTCACGGATGCCGCGTATTAGCAGTAGCAGCACGGTTGTGCTTCCACCAAAGGCACTTCGTTCCCCCGCGGGGAGCACGTTTTGCCGAACCTTGCGTAGTTTTTGTTCAAATGATTCCGCTTACTCGTTCACTTGGATACGCACGGGCGTCGAGTCTATTGAGTCACGTTTTCCCATTAGGCTGAGCCACGTTAGGCACGCAGTCGCGTCGATGTAGAAGTCACATTTTTCAAGCAAATAACGCACGTCACGGTGCCAAAACAAGAAGGTGAAAGCATGGCCGATTCGAGGGACACGAATATGAAAAACACGGACCTGAAGTCCATGTAGGGTCATGATTTGTACTCTTAAACTCATGGACTTTCTGTTTTGAATGCTTCTGTCGACTCGTTCAGACGGAGAGGCACGGCCGATCAGCTTCAACAGTGAACACCCACTGTTCATTGTTTCGACAGAAACACGGGCCAGTGTGACTCTGTTGAAAGTGCGTTATATCGACTAGAGGGGGGTGAATAGGCGATTTTTATGAATTCTTCAATGAGCAATTTTCCGGTGAGGAAATTCCTAAGTGAAGAACTACTTGCAGCGGAATAAGTACTCAGAAGTAAGCATAAGAGAATGCGGGCATGGTCATCATGATGAAACAAAGACAATCAAAGAGTACAAAAAGCGTAAACACAAGATAGCACAAGATGAAGACAAACAGACTGAAGAATTGAACTGAGGAAATTGAGAAAGTCTTCAGTCAAAGTCTTCAAACATAGATATGAACGAACACTCAACACAGTAATGAGGAAATGAAAGAGTTGAGGAAATAGAACCGATTAGGTTGGTGAAGAAAATGATTTCAGAGACCAGTTCCAACTTTGTCTCGGCTTGTACGTCTGGTTGGAGCGGCTGAGTATTTAAACTCGAGGAAACACGATCCCGGACACCCGATCGGCCGAAAGCACGCAGCTCAGGACACCAAGGCCTCACCGTATTCTCCTTGAACTAAGGTCACACAGACCTCGTCCAATCACTCGTGGTAAGTCTTCAGGCGACTTCCAAACCTTCATACACTTGGTCACTCGGCGATCCACAATTCCTCTTGGATGCTCTAGACCATGACGCCTAACCGTCTGGAAGAAGCACAGTCTTCAAAGGTAACAAGCGTCGGATCCACGCAGGATCAATCTCTTGATGATGCTCAATCACTTTGGGTTTGTAGGGGTTTGGTTTTTGGGTTTTCCTCACTCAATGATTTTCGCTCAAAGTCCTCGGAGGATGGGTTGCTCTCAAATGACAAGTGTCAAGTTCTCTCGAGCAGCCAACCAGCTAGTGGTTGTAGGGGCGGCTATTTATAGCCTAGGGAGCAGCCCGACATGATAAGACATAAATGCCCTTCAATGATATGACCGTTAGGTGGATAAGATATTTTGGGATAGTCAAGCGCAAGAAGATAAAGAACGATCGGAAATTTGACTCTCAAATTCCTCGTGGCTATCATGTTCCTCATCCTGTAGGCAATCCGCATGGCGAATTCCTAACTCCTTAGTCGTAACAAATTCCTCGGATGACTGTAAGAACTTCGTCTCATCCTTTGAAGAAATTGACTGAACTGTATGAGATTTCCAAAGGCTTCACTCGAAGGGATTGGTAGGTTTGAGTTGAGTTGAGCATCACATGGAAATTTTTCCTTAGTATTTCCTCGACCCGCTTTAACAGTACGGTGTTTCCTATGACTCAAGAAAGAGAAAACGAAACTACGAACACAAAAGTCTTCACGCTTCATGTTCCTCAAGTGAATACAAAGTCTTCAAGGTCACACCAATTTCTTCACTTTTAAAGTCTTCAGAAAGTCTTCAGAATATCAAAGTCTTTAGTCGAAGAACTTCATTTTTAGGGGTCGACTTTCTCTGTAAATATCAAACTCCTCATAGACTTATAGACCTGTGTACACTCATAAACACATTAGTCCCTAAACCTATAAGTCTCCAATACACCAAAATCACTAAGGGGCACTAGATGCACTTACAATCTCCCCCTTTTTGGTGATTGATGACAATATAGGTTAAGTTTTCAACGGGGATAAACATATGAAGTGTAAATACTGATATTGAGGAATTTGACTGCAAGATATAGTAGAACTCCCCCTGAAGATGTTCATAGTGAGGAATTTGCTTTTGAAGCAATGCACGTTTGAAGAGTTGAATCATGGAGATCTCCCCCTATATCTTGTAATTCATACACGCATTTGACATATAATATGAAGAATTTTAAAATGCATGATGAAATATGGTGACTGATGTAATTCAGCATGCGTGTATTAACATATAACAAGGAATAAGCATGCAGAGGATCACATCAAAAGTATCAGAGCACCATCGGGTTTAAGATTACAACTTGATCCAATAAAAGTTTCAGAAGAACGAGAGTTGTAACTTAGCAAAAAAATGCCCATATAGTAGACCCGCTTGAAGACTAACTCAAATTTCTCCCCCTTTGTCATCAAATGACCAAAAGTATTGAAACTGAGGACTAACGCCGCTGAAGAATTTCAAGTTGATGAAGGAGCGCCCGGCGTTATCGGGTCGGTTGTCGTAGTAGGGCCTGCCGCAGTGTCGTCCAAGTATTCATTTTCATCAGTATCGCGTGATGAAGAATAGGAGCTGCCACCAAGGAAGGAACCTTGACCTTCTTGAATTTCTTTGGCGGAGGTGCAGACCAGTCAAATTCTTCCTTGAGACCCATTGTCTTCAGTTCTTCTGCGCTGTAGAGATGAGATAGAACAGCCCAGGTACGGTTGAAGGTTTCATGGAGGTAGTATTGGTTTTTCTTCACTGCATTGTGTGTTGAGGTCATGTTGTGAAGAATTGAACCAAACTGACGCTTGACCCATTTATGATTTCGATCAACCTTCTGATGAAGACTGAGGAGTAACTCACGATCAGTCATCACCCTGGGTGCTGTGGCTTGAGGATTTTGCTTTGCTGAGGTATTGGCGGCAGAGTCATTTGTGGCAGAGTCCTCATTGGTGGAGTAGGATGCAGCTTTGTGAAATTGACCATCCAATGGATTTAATGCCTTCATCTATCACAACAGTTGCCTTGCCCTTGTCATCAGCTGAGGAAAATGTCCATTTGAGGACTTCAATTGGAGGCAAGTAGCTGCAGTGATTCAGAGTGTCAGCCTTGTAATTGAGTGAAGACCTTGTCCTGATGAACCTCATAATCCATGGTGCATAAGGCTTCAGCTCAAAAGGTGACATAGCAATGTTTGCCGAGTCCTCATGAAGAAATCATGGAAGTTGACGGGAACGCCATGAATGATATTGAAAAGCATATTCTTCATGATGCCAACGACTTCTTCATCATTTGAGTCGTGGCCTTTGATAGGACTCATTGTCTTCGTCAGAATGTGATAGATAGTCCGAGGCACATACAATAATTCCTTGACGAAGAATTTGGTTCGAGGTGCCTGTCCTGGCTTTAAAGGCTTCATCAGCACTTGCATGTAATGATTTGAAAGCTCAGGTTCGTTGTAGATGCAACGAGCACCATCAAGGGAGGATCGAGTGGGAGGGCACGAAGCAATTCAGCTTTGGTGCCTTGTAGTAAGTACTTTCTCACATACAGTCCAAGACCCATGAGTTCACATCTTCGTAATCTCCGGTGATGTGCAGCGTCGCATAGAATTGAAAAATGAGTTCTTCATTCCAATCACAGATGTCAGGGCAGAAATTCAGCAATCCTGCATCATGAAGAACACTGAGGACTGGCTCGAAGCCTGGCAGAGATTCCATGTCCACATGAGGAATATGTGCATGATCGAAGACTTTGTCTTTGTTGAATAGCACAGAGGAATAGAAGTTGGCTTGACTAGCAGTCCGAACGCCTCTTCCTTATGCGGCAGAGTCATATGGGTTGTAGTCGATGAAGAATACATGCTCGCCAAGAAATCTTCAGCCTTGAACTTTTGCTTCATTGAGAATGGATTCTTTGGCTTTGGCGATTGGAGTGTCGATGAGTTGCATCACGACCTCGTGAATCGCAATCTCGTGTTCTTCAGTGAGGAATTTCTGGTTCCTCTTCATATGCGATCTGCGTGTTCATAGGATCAGCGGAAGCAGTTCTTCAAGACTAGTGGCTGGAATTTCTTCATGCACGGATGAGTTGGGATGAGTTTCTTCAGAGCCTATTTGAATCGTTGGTGCAGGGGACTGAGGAATTTGTTGGATTGGGGTGAAGAGTGGAGAATTGGGATGCTGACTTTCCCAAAAGTCATCGTTCATCACAGGTGTGGTGCATCCGATATCCACGTCTTCGTCTTCAATTTCCTCAACACCAACCTCTTCAGCTGTGAACTGGGGCATAGGCGAGGAAATGATTGGTGTTGAAGGGATTGCATCCACTTCAATTTCTTCATCAATCTGCTCTGACGAAGCAGCAGAATGATTTTCTTCATCAGATCCGCTTGGGATCTCATACTCTTCACCAAAAGGAACAAGGTCCTTTGATGGCATGGAGGAAATTGGAACAACATCAATATGATTTTCAAATGAGCTGGTCATTGGCTTCATTTTCTTCGCAACCGAAGAATTTGACGCAGCTGATGCTTTCCTTTTCTTAACTGCAGCTTGCTTTGCAGCCTTGATCTTCTTCACATCAGATGCAGATGGAAGGATTGGAGTTGGTGTAGGCGCCGGAGGAGCCGAGGAATCTGGTTGAATTTCCTCAGCGCAACTGATGCAGATTGCCTCGACTTCTTCGGGGCTTTCTTCAGCGCACCACTAGTGGATGCCCCGGCAATTTCTTCAATGCCGGAATGGAGTCATCAGCCCTGGAACTAGCATTGTCTTCAGCAGGCTGAAAATCATCAGCTGTGCTGGCATGTTCTTCAGCAGGCTGAGCAGAGGCTCTAGCCTGAGAAATTTCTTGTTGCGTTGGGGCAGCAACATTTGTGAACTTCTTTGTCAGATTGACAAATCTGACTTTGGCTCCTTGCCAATTAGCATAATAGGCATCAAAGTTATCATTTAGGGCTTTGATTTCAGACTGGATCTTGAGGAGTTCCTCAGTTGTCATTCTGACAACGTTTTTCCTCAGGAACTTCTCTTTCCTGAATTGAGCCTTCTTGATCTGCCTTGCCTTCTCAAATTTCAATATCTCTTCGGAGATGAAATGGGTCAGCATGTGACTTTGTCCAGTGTCGATGAAAATCAGGCATAGGTGTCTCTGGATCCTTGTGCCGTAGATCAATGTACTCGAGGATCGCCTTGGATCCAAAAGCAAAGGGCATAGGTGTGCCTTTGGCTCTAGCGGCCCTTTCTTGTCGGTCTCGATGATTTCTGCAAGTTCGTCATCATCGCCTTCATCATCGATGGCACTTGGAAGGCGACTGTTTCTTCTTCGGACTTGGCCGAGGACCTCGCCCAGCAGCTTGCCTTTTTCTTCAAAGAGTGGGGCCTGATGAAGAATTTGGTGCAGTGAGGAACTTGCCGAGACACACGAGGCAATAGAGATGCCTGCAGTCCTTTGGCACGTGGCCGGATGCACAGTGCCGAGGACTTTGGAGGAGCTTGATGACTTTGTAGGAGCCGAGGATTTGGGAGGAGCAGGAGCAGCATGAGGAATCGCCATGAGGGCAATCAAGATTCTCGCCGTGAGGGCATTGCTGAGGATTTTGGCCGTGAGGGCACTGTTGGTGAAGCACTTGGCTTGTGCGCTGGCTTCTTTGCCATTGATCTTCTGGGTTGAACAGGGGCCTCAGTGGCAGCAGCAGTAGCAGAGTCTTCATTGAATTTCCTAACTGCTTCTTTGGCTTGTCTCGCCAACTTGGCTTGGCGCTTGGCCCATTCTTCAGGAAAGTCCTCACCACGCTTGATCTTTGGTGGGGTCGACTTCTTGGCCAGTGCCAATGGAGCTCTTGGGCATGGAGGATTCAGTCTGAATTTCTTCATGTACTTTGGAGTAACATATCTCATTCCTCCATTCCCTTGCCCATCTCCTTTCAATCCTCTGAATGCGCACCTCGCGCTGATTTTTGTTTTCCTTGCCAAACTTGGCTTCATCAGGTGTGCAATAGTCAGCGTATATGTCCTCAGGTATCTTGAAAGCAGTCATGACCTCAGGCCACTTTCCTCCTTTCTTTGGCTTCTTTCCTTCTGCCATATTCTTCAGCTGAGGATTTTGAACACTCGAATTATCTGAAGAAGTATGCAACTTTTCTTCGAGGAACGCTGCAAATGAGTTAAGTTGATGAGAACCTAGTGATTCAAAGAATGACATGAGTACCTGTGAACAGAGTATAGTTGCGAGGAATTTGGAGAGGTCATATGCGTTCTCAGAAGGTTTTTCAAAAAGAACAAGTTTGAGGAATTTGACCAGATGAGCCTTGAAGAATTTCATTAAGCGATCTTTGTCTTAGGTTCCAGAGTTGTATAGATCGAGGATCCACACAATTGAGGAATCTTGAAGAAAAATCATTGCTTAGAGAAACGAATCAAGAGCATATTTCGTTTGAGGTGTTCATATGTGTGAAGATTTGAAGAATAAACACCTTTGAAGATTTTCAGGAAGGTTTGAGAATCAAAGCGAGTAACAAAAGTAACTTTTAATTACCCGAACTGAAGAACACGACGAACTGAGAAGTGTAGATTAGAAGTTCGTCAGTTCAGATCTCCCACGCCCTAACTCGACGGAGGAAGAGAGCTACGGCGGCGGAGTGAAGATTTCCGCGATCGGGCGCGAAAGTACGGCGACGAGGTCGAGGCAGTGAAGCTCTTCCTCACCGGCGATGATGGAGTAGCGGCGACGCTAGGGTTTGAGAAGCTTGAGCGAGAGAGAGAGCGGTCGAGCGGAGTAAAGGAAGTGAGGAAGGGGAAAGGGGGTATATATATAGCCACGGTGAAGAACCGTTCGCCCGAAGATTTTGGACGAACGTGCCCCTGGCCCTTCTCATTCGCTTGACATGTGTCACCCACGTACTGAAAAGTGGAGATTGTGTTAGATCGTGGGTGAATAGATAAGTTTATCGTGGGATGCAGAATGGTTTGATCGGCAAAGCCGAAAATTTGGATAAGATAAGTTAAAAGTTCCGTTCGCAATTTCTTCAGCTGACAAGGACATAGTGAAGATTTTGAACGAGTTTCAAATAGAACGCACATGAAGAATTTGTGAATAGCTTGGGTTGAGTATAGAATAGAGGAGGAAGGGTCCGATCACATTCACTTAGCAGAAAAAGCAACTTGAAGAAATAGCCATAAGTGAATGATGTAGAGGACATAAACCCATATATATATAGTCAATGAAGAAAGACAACGGGAATAGTGAAGATGTTGCAAAGTTGAAGAATTTGAAAAACTGAAGAATTTCAAAACTGAGGAAAAACTAAAATTGAAGATTTTCAATTTTGGTGGTGGCGTGATCCACCGTATAAGAATGATGATTTCAGACACCGCGTACAATTGTCGTAGGGTTCTGAGAATCAAATTCTTCATTAATTTCTTCACACTTAGAGTGTTATTCTTCATTGATTGAAGAAAAATGTTTCTTCATGTGTTGCACATCTAAGTCATCAATTTTGCATAAGTGTTAGGATTTGTGTCCTTTTCAAAGAACATTCGAAGATTGTAAGATATTTAGCTCACATCGCAACTTGCTAAATCTCTTCTCATCCAAGGGCTTTGTGAAGATATCTGCTAGCTGTTCTTTAGTCTTCACATGCTCGATGGAGATGTCGCCCTTCAACACATGATCACGAAGAAAATGATGACGAATCTGAATGTGCTTTGTCTTCGAAAGTGCTGAATCGGGTTGTGAGCAATCTTGATGGCACTCTCATTGTCACAGTAGAGAGGCACATTCTTCATGTTGATGCCGTAGTCCTTGAGAGTTTGCTTCATCCACAGCAATTGAGCACAACAAGAGCCAGCAGCAATGTACTCAGCTTCCGCAGTAGACAGTGATATGCAGTTCTGTTTCTTCGAGGACCAACAGACCAAAGATCGTCCGAGGAAATGACAAGTACCAGATGTTGACTTGTGGTCCACAAGATCACCATCATAGTCAGAGTCAGAATATCCAATGAGATCAAACGTAGAGCCCTTGGGTTACCATAATCCTAGTGTTGGTGTGTGAGCTAGATATCGAAGAATATGCTTCGCAGCCTTATGGTGTGATTCCTTCTGTGTAGCTTGAAATCGGGCACACATGCAAACACTAAGCATTATATCTGGCCTAGACGCACATAAGTACAATAGAGAACCAATCATGGAGCGGTATAACTTGTGATCGAAGTCAATACCATTTTCATCTGTGCATAGATGACCATTTGTGGGCATAGGAATTTTGACGCCTTTGCAATCTTGCATGCCGAATTTCTTCAGAACATCTTTGAGGTATTTCTCCTAAGATATGAATATGCCATTTTGTTGTTGACGAATTTGAAGACCTAAGAAGAATTTCAATTCTCCCATCATAGACATTTGATATTCTTCACTCATCGTATAGGCAAATTCATCACTATAACGTTGGTCAGTACAGCCAAAGATAATATCATCAACATAAATTTGGCACACAAACAGTTCACCATCATATGATTTAGTAAAGAGAGTAGGGTCGAGTGAACCGGGTGTGAAGCCATTCTTCATGAAGAATTCCTTCAATGTATCATACCACGCCTGTGGGCCTGTTTGAGGCCATAGAGGGCCTTGTTGAGTCTGAAGACTTTGTCGGGATTCTTTGGATCTTCAAAACACAGGGGTTGAGCAACATATACTTCTTCCTCAAGCTTACCATTGAGGAATGCACTTTTCACACCCATTTCATATAAAGTGATATTATGATGGTTAGCATAGGCAAGTAATATCTGAATAGCCTCAAGTCTAGCAACAGTGCAAAAGTTTCATCGAAATCAATTCCTTCAACTCGTGCAGCCTTGAGCTACAAGTCGTGCCTTATTCCTCACCACAAGGCCATTTTCATCTTGCTTGTTGCGGTAGATCCACTTTGTGCCAATGATATTATGCTTGCGAGGATCTGGACGTTTGACCAGTTCCCAGACGTTGTTGAGCTCGAACTGATGTAATTCTTCTTGCATTGCCTGAATCCACTCAGGCTCCAGATATGCTTCAGCTACCTTAGTGGGCTCTGTGATAGAGACAAAAGCATAGTACCCACAAAAGTTAGATAAATATGAAGCTTTTGAGCGTGTGAGAGGACCTAGCGCTTCAATGTCATTGATGATCTTGTCAACTTGTACTTCTTTTGCAATGCGAGGATGAGCTGGCTGTCATCGAGGAATTTTATCAGCATTTTCTTCAGCACCATTTTCTTCAGTAGGAATTACATCCTCAGTAGCCTTGAACTTGATAGATTCCTCAGGTGCTGGTTCGTCTATCACAGAAGGTAGGTGCTCTATTTGCGAGCCATTAGTTTCATCAGACCGCACATCTACAGTTTCAAAAATCTTGTGAAGAGCGATATTGAAGACTCTGTAGGTGTGCGAGTCCTTTCCGTAACCAAGCATAAAACCTTCATGTGCTTTCGGTGCAAATTTAGCATTGTGATGAGGATCTCTAATCCAGCATTTAGCAATCAAGACTTTGAAATAACTCACATTGGGTTTCTTGTCGTTGAGGAGTTCATAGGCAGTCTTCTTGAAGAATTTGTGAAGATATACTCTATTGATGATGTGGCACGCAGTATCAATTGCATCAATCCAAAAACGACGAGGCGTTTTGTATTCATCAAGCATAGTGCGAGCCATCTCAACAAGAGTTCTGTTCTTGCGCTTCACGACGCCATTTTGCTAAGGAGTATAGGGAGCAGATAACTCATGAGTAATACCAAGTTCATCAAGATAGTCATCAAGACCGGAATTCTTGAACTCAGTTCCATTGTCACTCCTGATGTGCCTGATCTTCGCACCAAAGTTGGTTGAAGCCCTCGAGGAAAATCGTTTGAAGACTTCCTGCACTTCATGTTTGTAAGTAACATTGTGTACCCATGTGTAACGAGAGTAATCATCAACAATAACAATGCCATATAGAGATGCATCATCAGTGACTGCTGAGTACTGATTATGACCAAAGAGGTCCATGTGAAGCAATTCGAATGGACGAGTAGTGGTCATGATAGTCTTCACTGGATGCTTGGCCTTGGTCATTTTTCCAGCTTCACAGGCTCCACACAAGTGATCCTTGAGGAATTTGACATTCTCAATGCCAATGACATGCTTCTTCTTCGCAAGCATGTGAAAATTCCTCATGCCTGCGTGACCAAGTCGTCGATGCCATAGCCAGCCTTCTGAAGCTTTTGCAAGTAGACACACGGCTAGTTGTGGTCCTGTAGAGAAATCAACAATATACAAGTCTCCTCTCCTAAAGCCTTCAAGACTTTGGAATTGTCGCCTTCCATGATCACAACACAACGATACTTGCCAAAGGCAACAACCATATCAAGATCACAAAGCATTGAGACTGACATGAGGTTGTATCCTAAGGACTCAACAAGCATGATTTTGTCCATGTGTATGTCCTTAGAGATCGCAACCTTACCAAGACCCAATACCTGATTTTTGCCTTTGTCAGCAAAGATGATATGCTTCAGATGTGACGGTGATAAGGGAGCATCCATCAATAGATTCTTGTCACCAGTCATGTGATTTGTACATCCACTATCGAGGACCCACTCATTGGCTTTGGGTTGATCATCCTGCAGATGAATTAGTGCAACTTACGATCTCATATACTTCATCGGTGAAGAATATGATATCAATTTCATCAGAAGAATTTCATCGAGCAAGATAATGAGATAAGAAGTATGAGGACGTGTGAAATGAAAGTTCATTTCTTCATGATTAGCTGCGTCCTTTCAGCATTTTGTCGGGCCCCAAAGAAATTCTTCAGACGTTAAAGCACGTCTGGAGGCCTGACCCTGCAGAAGAGATTAGTTCCTTTTCTTCACCACCCACATCTGAAGGGGTGGCAAAGAGTTCATCACTCTACAAGCTCCATGTGAGAATGGTGGCGTAGAAGCCAATCCATTTCGTTTCACATAAGAGGGGTTAGGGTAAGCATATGAATAAGCAGAGAAATTCTTCGTGGACTTATGAACATATTGGTTTGAAGAATAATGCACATATTCATAGCCCTTAGCTCTACCTCATAAACAGAGTTGTTAGCATGATGATAATCATATGAGGACTTTGATCCATGTGAGGAATTTGGTCCGTATGAGGACTTGGATCCATATGAAGAATTTGGTCCATATGAAGAGTTTGATCTGGGGTTCCTATTCTTCACAGGTGGTGTCATGAGGACATTCACCTGAAGAATTTCAAGGAACTTCTTGGCAACCCATATTTTCTTCATAGGGGAACCGTTCTCGCAGCTTAGTGCCAACATATCTAGCAAATACTTCACCATTCTGATTTTTGAACAGTTTATAGTTGGAGTCAAATGACTCATCGGAAGAATGAGGAGATTCACATGTAAAGCCAGATAAGTTAGATGGATCAATCGAGGTCCCTTTGCAGCAACCCATGAGGTTTTGGGGTACCGCTCGGGTTTCCAATATGTTCCATCAGCATTGAGTTTCCTCTCAAAGGCAATACCCTCTTTCCTAGGATTCTTGTTGAGGATCTGCTTTTTAAGCACATCACAAAGAGTCTGATGCCCTTTGAGGCTTTTGTACATGCCTGTCATGTACAATTCCTTCAGCCCTGCATCGTCAGTGATACTAGCAATGTCCTCAGATGAGGAATTAGTGATAGCAGAGGCAGGTGAAGAATTTGTAACAGTTGAAGCATTTGAACATTCAAGTGAAGAATTAGCAGATTCACGTTCAATGCACTTTAAGCATGGAGGAACAAATTCTTCCTGAGAAGCGCTGATTTGTTGAGCTAGCAATGAATCGCACTCCTTCTAAAGATCTTCATAAATCACTCTTAGCTTCTCAAGATCTTGCTTTCTTTGAAGAAATTCATAAGAAAGTTTCTCACGATCAGACAAGAGAGTGTTATGATGACCTTGAAGGCTGTCAAACCTAGACTGAAGTCTCTCAAGATTTTCAATCGAGGGCTTTAGTGCGATCCATTTCTTCACCCAACATATCATCACTTTTGTCTAGCATGTTTTGAACCTTTTCAAAAACCCTTTGTTGTTTTACAACAATCTTAGCACGTTTTGAGTAGCTGGGCTTGAGATCTTCATCAGATTCATTTTCACTAGATTCAGAGGAGGTATATTTGAGTACCTTGGCACCCTTTGCCATGAAGCAATAGGTGGGAGTGTAGTCATCACTATCTTCATCAGCTTTGTTGGTGAGGTCATTTTCTTGAGTAGAAGATGGACTTGCCGAAAGCAGTAGCGAGAGCCAGACTCGCCACACCAGACTCGGATTCTTCTGATGCCTCATCTTCCTCATGTTCCTCAGATTCAGCTTCAGAGTCCATTTCCTTGCCAATGAATGCCCGAGCCTTCTTGGAGCTGCTCTTCTTGTGAGATTTCTTCTTCTTCTTAGCGTCATCAGAACTGTAATCCTTGTATTTCTTCTTCTTTAATTCCTTTTCCCACTGAGGACAATCTTGAATGTAGTGAACAGGTTTCTTGCATTTGTGGCATAGTCTTCTCTTATAGTCCTTTGGATGAGGAATCACTGCTCCTTGAGGATTTTCCAAAGCGACCACGTCTTGAGAACTTCTCGAATTTCTTCACGGCGGTGCTAGCTCCTCGCTCAATTCTTCAGGATCTCCAAGGCTACTACCGTAGTCTTCACAATCAGATTCGCATACAGCCTTGGCCTTCGTGGCACGTGATTTTCCATAGCTAGAACCATAGAGATCTCTCTTTCAAAAAGTCGGAACTCATGAGTATTTAGCCTCTCGAGGATATCACCGGATCAAGTGACTTGTAGTCATCACGCTCTTGTATCATCGGTGCGGAGTATCAAATGAGGAATCAAGCGATCTCAACAATTTCTTCACCACCTCATGGTCGGTGATGTCAGTGGCACCAAGCGCTTGAAGCTCATTTGAGATGTCAGTGAGGCGATCGAAGGTTTATTGAACATTTTCATTGTCGAGTCTTTTAAAGCGGTTGAAGAGATTTCGAAGAAAATCAACTCGAGAGTCACGCTGAGTTGAGACTCCTTCATTTACTTTGGACAGCCTATCCCAGATGAGCTTAGTAGTTTCCAAAGCACTCACTCTTCCATATTGTCCTTTGCTCAGATGGCCACATATGATCTCTTCACATCGGCAACATTCAGTGAGGGTGAGACAGAGGGAACACCATTTTCCACAACATACCAGAGATCATTGTCAATTGCCTCAAGATGCATTCACATCTTGTTTTTCCAGTAGGGGTAGTCCGTCCCATCAAAGGTAGGACACCCAGTTGAGACCTTGATCATACCTGCGGTCGACATAACTAAAACTCCAGGTGGTTAAACCAAAATCACACAGAACAAGGGAGTACCTTGCTCTGATACCAATTGAAAGTGCGTTATATCGACTAGAGGGGGGGTGAATAGGCGATTTTTATGAATTCTTCAATGAGCAATTTTCTGGTGAGGAAATTCCTAAGTGAAGAACTACTTGCAATGAATAAGTACTCGTAAGGAAGCATAAGAGAATGCGGGCATGGTCATCATGATGAAATGAAGACAATCAAAGAGTACGAAAAGCGTAAACATAGGATAGCACAAGATGAAGACAAACAGATCAAGAATTGAACTGAGGAAATTGAGAAAGTCTTCAACAAAGTCTTCAAACACAGATATGAACGAACACTCAACACGTAATGAGGAAATGAAAGAGTTGAGGAAATAGAACCAGTTAGGTTGGTGAAGACAATGATTTGGTAGACCAGTTCCAACTGTTGTCTCAGCTTGTACGTCTGGTTGGAGCGGCCGAGTATTTAAACTCGAGGACACACGATCCTGGACACCCAGTCGCTGAGCATGCAGCTCAGACACCAAGCCCTCATCAGATTCTCCTTGAACTAAGGTCACACAGACCTCGTCCAATCACTCGTGGTAAGTCTTCAGCGACTTCCAAACCTTCACAGACTTGGTCACTCGGCGATCCACAATTCCTCTTGGATGCTCTAGACCATGACGCCTAACCGTCTGGAAGAAGCACAGTCTTCAAAGGTAACAAGCGTCGAATCCACACATGATCAATCTCTTCAGTGATGCTCAATCACTTTGGGTTTGTAGGGGTTTGGTTTTTGGGTTTTTCCTCACTCAATGATTTTCGCTCAAAGTCCTCGGAGGATGGGTTGCTCTCAAATGACAAGTGTCAAGTTCTCTCGGAGCAGCCAACCAGCTAGTGGTTGTAGGGGCAGCTATTTATAGCCTAGGGAGCAGCCCGACATGATAAGACATAAATGCCCTTCAATGATATGACCGTTAGGTGGATAAGATATTTTGGGACAGGTGGCGCCAAGAAGACAAGAACGGTCGGAAATTTGACTCTCAAATTCCTCGTGGCTATCATGTTCCTCATCGTGAAGGCAATCCGCCTTGGCGAATTCCTAACTCCTCGGTCAGAACAAATTCCTCAAAGGACCGGAAGAACTTCGTCTACATCAAGAAATTGACTGAACTGTATGAGATTTCCAAAGGATTCACTTGAAGGGATTGGTAGGTTTGAGTTGAGTTGCGCATCACATGGAAATTTTTCCTTAGTATTTCCTCGACCCCCTTTAACAGTACGGTGTTTCCTATGACTCAAGAAAGAGAAAACGAAACTATGAACACAAAAGTCTTCACGCCTCATGTTCCTTAAGTGAATACAAAGTCTTCAAGGTCACACCAATTTCTTCACTTTCAAAGTCTTCAGAAAGTCTTCAGAATATCAAAGTCTTCAGTCGAAGAACTTCATTTTTAGGGGTCGACTTTCTCTCTAAATATCAAACTCCTCATAGACTTATAGACCTGTGTACACTCATAAACACATTAGTCCATTAACCTATAAGTCTTCAATAAACCAAAATCACTAAGGGGCACTAGATGCACTTACATCTGTATATTCTATGAGGCACAGTGAGTGGAGAGGCATAGGCATGGTGTGGTATTATGTAGAGTCACGCTCGTCTGTGTTTGGTTTCAGAATAATTCCGTCGACTCGATCAGATGGAGAGGCACGGGCGTTAGTCGCAGAAAGGCACAGTTTGGTTCGAAGTCATGGTGAACACCCACTATTTACTCTGTGAGGCACGGAATGCACTATTCGAGAGACGCAGGTGTTGTATATTCTTCGCCCGGTCATGGGTCCCAGGAAGGCATGACATGGTATCCTGTATTTGTGTTCGAAATGATTCCGTTGACTCGTTCAGAAGAAGAGGCACGGACATGAATGCCATGAGGGCATGGTTGGTCTGTCGGAGCATCACGTTTCATACGTTTATTATGAAAACAAAGCGGAATGGGTTTAGATGTTAACGCTAAAAGTTTACTTTGCGAGTGGCCGGTTCGACAGTCGAGGTGTTTAAAAGTGTAAGCTCCTTGTTTTAAAAGCCACGGCTTTGTGCTGAGTTGCGTGGCGCTTCTTTTATTAGAAGCACGAGCGTTAAGTGAATACAGCCACGGTTCTGTACCAGGCAGCGACATGACTTGTGCACTGACGATGGCGTGGATGTTCGTGGCAGTGTTAAGGGTCACAAGCACGGGCATGCGTCGCTCAAAGGCATGCTACCGTATAATATAGAGCCACGCTCCCGTGTGTTTGTGTTCCGAATAATTCCGTCGACTCGATCAGACGGAGAGGCACGGGCGTTCAGCCCACAAAGGCACCGTCAGGGTTCGTTCCTTGGTTGTTAGGCGCACAGACGCGTGGATGTAGAATGCACGTTTTTCAAGCAAAGAACGCACATCACGATCACATATTTTTGAAGCAAACCGCGGACCTGAAGTCTGTATAGCCACGGTTCTGTACTAAGTAGCATCATGAACGAGTCACCTGGAGTTAGATTTTGATATAAATATCATTTCAAAACAAAAAATGTGAATGGAGAATGGTATGAATTCGATAGTAAGCTCTCTGGAATACAGACAAACGTACACAGTAAGTTAACTATGTTTTAGATGTTTTCTGTTGAATATGTACGGACCATTGGAAAGAAGTTGAGTGGTTGCGGTGTGGACGAACGCACGGGGAGACGAAATGATAGTACTGGTGTTTCCCAGGCGTGCAGAGTTTGAGGTATTTAAGAGAGATTGGGAGAATTCGAGGCGCCGGTTACTCCGTTTGACCATCTGTCTGGTGTGCGTATGTTATAAAAAGCTACCTACTCATCGAACACCCCACGTCCACAATTCTCCAGAGACAGGCACATCTTTCTTGCTGGTAGCTCATTGCTTTCGCCATGGCCGGTAAGAGGGGTTCTGGGTGTTCTAGCAACCAGGCAGCAAGGACAAAAGCCGCGGAAAGAAGGGAGAGGTGCCGCCGCTACGTAATATCCTACCATGTTTCCCAGGTGTCGAACGATATCTCGCGTGGATGCGATTCCTCCCACAAGCGCATTTGCCATGGAGACAATCTCGGCAAGATGGCAGTATAAAATTCCTTAGCCAGCGATGACTTGCTCGATGAGCTAATTAAGCAGCAACAGTTCATCGCTCGCTTGGAGAAGTTGCTGCAGCAGAGCAATGCCTCTGTGGAGAAGTCTACTGGTCTCATAGTTCGATCTGTGTGTGAGAATGAGAAGCTTCTCAACGAGCTCGACCAGAAGGATCGGGAGGCCGCCCGCTTGAAGAATCTGTATGAGGAGAGCCATGCGTTGGTGCAGAAGCTGTCGGGCGAAGTGGGGCAGCTTATGGATGAGAAGGCTGAGGTCCTCGTCAAGTACAAGAGCTTGGTGGAGGATTCCTTTGCTGCTGTGGAGGAAAGTTATGAAGCGACGAAGAAGGAGATTGAAGATGTGCTCGGCCACCAGCCTATCAAGAACGTTGCTGGAGTGTAGGCGGAGATCTTGTAGCGTGTTTTTCCGTTGCGTTGGGGCATGTGGCCTTTTGTACTGCCATGAATCTGTAAGGCATTTATGCGTTGCATTCTCGTCGTGTTGTTTCTTTTGTTGGTACATGTAGATGAGTAGGCTAAGGTCATGGATGTCGCCTGTTAGCACTAGGAGCACGGTTGTGCTTCCACCAGAGGCACTTCGTTCCCCTGCGGGGAGCATGTTTTGCCGAACCGTGCGTAGTTTTGGTTCAAATGATTCTGCTTACTCGTTTACTTGGATACGCACATGCGTCGAGTCTATTGAGTCACGTTTTTCCATTAGGCTGAGTCACGTCACGTTTTTTAAGCAAATAACACGCGTCACAGGTGCCAAAACATGATGGTGAAAGCATGGCTGATTCGAGAGACACGAATATGAAAAACATGGACCTGAAGTCCATGTAGGTTCATGATTTGTACTCTTAAACTCATGGACTTTCTGTTTCGAATGCTTCTGTCGACTCGTTCAGACGGAGAGGCACGGCCGGTCAGCTTCAACAGTGAACACCCACTGTTCACTATTTCGGCAGAAACACGGGCGATTGTGACTATGTATACTCTGTGAGGCACAGTGGGTGGAGATGCATAGGCATGGTGTGGTATTATGTAGAGTCACGCTCGTCTGCGTTTGGTTTCAGAATAATTCCGTCGACTCGATCAGATGGAGAGGCACGGGCGTTAATCGCAGAAAGGCACAGTTTGGTTCGAAGTCATGCTTTGAACACCCTTTATTTTACTCTGTGAGGCACGGAATGGCCTATTCGAGAGACACTGGTGTTGTATATTCTTCGCACGGTCATGGGTCCGAGGAAGGCACGACATGGTATCCTGTAGTTGTGGTCAAAATGATTTGTTTACTCGTTCAGAAGAAGAGGCACAGACATGAATTCCATGAGGGCATGGTTGGGTCTGTCGGAGCGTCACGTTTTGTACGTAAGCAGAATGAGTTTAGATGTTGACGCTAAAAGTTTACATTGCGAGTGGCCAGTTCGACAGTCGAGGTGTTTAAAAGTGTAAGATCCTTGTTTTTAAAAGCCACGGCTTTGTGCTGAGTTGCGTGGCGCTTTTTTTATTAGAAGCACGGGCGTGAAGTGAATACAGCCACGGTTCTGTACCAGGCAGCGACATGACTTGTGCAGTGATGATGGCGTGGATGTTCGTGGCAGTGTTAAGGGTCACAGGCACGGGCATGAGGCGCTAAAGGGCATGCTGCCGTATAATATAGAGTCACACTCTTGTGTGTTTATGTTCCAAATAATTCCGTCGACTCGATCAGACGGATAGGCGCGGGCGTTCAGCCCACAAAGGCACCGTCAGGGTTCGTTCCTTGCTTGCTAGGCGCACAGACGCGTGGATGTAGAAGGCACGTTTTTCAAACAAAGAACGCACATCACGATGCCACGTTTTTTAAGCAAAACACGGACCTGAAGTCCATATAGCCAATGTTCTGTACTAAGTAGCGTCATGACTTGTACTCATAAACGCGTGGACTTTCGTGCCTCTTGGCAATATTTCAGGTCACAGGCACTGGCGTGCGTGCCACAAAGGCATGGTGCTGTTTTATACAGAGGCACACTCGCCCGTGTTTACATTTCAGATATGCTTCATCGACTCGTTACGGCGGAGAGGCACGACCGGTCAGCCGAGAGAGGCATAGGGTTGCAGTATGCACAGTCAGAGTCACATTACCATGGGTCTATGCTTTTGGTATTTCGAAATGATTGCGCTCACTCGTTCCGTTGCAGAGGAATGGACGTGAGTCCAGCGGAGGAAAGTCTTCGTATTAGCCAGAGTCACGTTCATTTCTTTAGTTGGGGCAACTCACTCGTTCTGTTGGAGAGGAATGGACGTGAGTCCGGCGGAGGCAAGTCTTCTTATTAGCCAGAGTCACGTTCGTTTCTTTAGTTGGGGCACTCACTCATTCTGTTGGAGAGGAATGGACGTGAGTCCGGCGGAGGCAAGTCTTCTTATTAGTTATTAGCCAGAGTCACGTTCGTTTCTTTAGTTGGGGGAACTCAAGGGTGTATGCTTTTGGTATTTCGAAATGATTGTACTCACTCATTCTGTTGGAGAGGAATGGACGTTAGTCCGGCGGAGGCAAGTCTTCTTATTAGCCAGAGTCACGTCCGTTTCTTTAGTTGGGGTAACCCAGCGGAGCGTCACGTTTTGTATGTTTAATATGGAAACAAAGCGGAATGGGTTTACATGTTGACGCTAAAATTTTGCATTGCGAGTGGCCGAATCGAGATTCGAGTTGTTTAAAAGCATAAGTTCCTTGTTTTTAAAAGCCACGGTTCTGTACTGAGTTGCGTCGCGCTTCTTTTATTAGAAGCATGGGGGTGAAGTGAATACAGCCGCGGTTCTGTACCAGGCAGCGACATGAGTTGTGTACTGACAATGCCGTGGACATTCATTGTACTGTTATGGGTCACAGTCACGGGCGTGAAGCGCTAAGAGGCATCATCCCATATAATATAGAGTCACGCTCCCCAGTGTTTCTTGTCTGAGTGCTTCCGTCGACTCGATTAGAAGGAGAGGCACGGCGGGTCAGCCCACAGAGGCATAGCTTTGCATTACGCACAGTCACGTTCGTTTTTTTAACCCAACGAAATGGGTTGAGACGCCAACACTTACTGTTGAATCTGCGAGGCACCGAATGGCCTATGTGAGAGACGCTGTTTTGAAAAGCTTGTTTCCTTGTTTTCAAAAGCACAGTCACGCTTCTTTTTTGATGTTTCGTATATTACTCGATAGAGGCGTGGACTCAATTAGATGGGAGTGGCACGGGCATGGTGTGGTATTATATAGAGTCACGCTCGTCTGTGTTTGTGTTCCGAATAATTCTGTTGACTCGATCAGATGGAAACCTAGCGGAAAGGCATCGTTTGGTCTTACCCACAGTCACGTTCATTTCTTTAATTTTGGAAACCAAGCAGAAAGGGTTCAGATGTGAACACTCACTGTTTACTCGGTGAGGCACGGGATGGCTTGACGGAGAGAAGTTGCTGTGGCGTATTCTTTGCACGGTGACGGGTCCTAGGAAGTGACGGCGTGGTATTGTGAAGAGTGACTTTATGTTGTTTTCGTGTTCCAAATAATTCCATTGAACTGTTCGCAATGGCAGGCACATCCGTGCAGCGCGAAGAGGCATGGTTATGTTTTACCAAGAGTCACATTCGTGCGTTTATCGTGGAAACCCAATGGTTCGGCGGCCGTCTCTTCGTACCTCAGGAGTGAATGCCATGTTGCGCCGCTCTAGAAACCTAACGGTCCGACGGGCGTCTCCTCCATTGACGTTGCTCTGGCTCGTCGCCCGAGGCTAGGCTCCGGCTATTTAAGGCGGACGGACGGAGTCGTGAAACCCTAGCCGCATTCTACTCCTCCCTTCATTCGCCGCCAGGCCTTCCATTCCTCTTGCTCATCACTATTCACTGACCATCTCCTCCATGGCTGGGCAGAAGGAGACTACTCCGGATGGCCGTGCCCTGTCGCGGGAGGAGATCCCGGCTCACGAGGGTTCCTCGTCTGTAAGTTCACCTTGTTTCTGCTTCTCCTTCATTCGTTTTTTCTTTCTTTCGGCTGCTTTGATTTACTTTGTGAAACATGAATTACTGTGGTCAGCTGACTCCTAATTTGATGCGGGTGTGTCTTGCTAATACTGATTTACAGTCAGTTGGAGGTAGGGTTAGTCTGTGTTATGGTCTTGAACAGAAGTCCCCTGCTGTAGAACTGGGGAGCTCTGCCAGGAAGCAAGGGAAGATTTGAAGAAGGCGAATGCCAGGATCGTAGAAATTACGGCTGAGAAGAACAATCTCCTTGAAGAGCACGCCCGATCGTTGCAGGAATCGGTTGCAGCTGTGAAGCGACATGACGAAATGTGAAGGCGCTGAAGAAGGATATTGATGAACTGTGCGTGGCACAAACCAGCAAGAATCGGTTGTTGCAAGAATCGGTCGCATCTGTGAAGCGACAAGACGAGGATGTGAAGGCGCCTAAGAAGAAGATTGATGAACTACGCGGGGATCAAACCAACAAGAAGGTCGGTGGAGGCGAGGTATATAGCATCGTCCCTGGCTGTTGCATGCATCTGGTGTTGTTACGTAGTGGACTCTAGTATTGTAATGACGTAATGATGAAGGTGTGTACGTTTGTGGCTTTTCTGTGTTGCAGTGTTTCGGTTCACAGACACGGGCTTGCATCCCACAGATTCATGGTGTAGTTTTATATAGAGTCACGTTCACTTGTATTTGTGTTCGAAATGATTCTGTTTTCTTGTTGAGAAATATAGGCACGCACGTGAATCCCGTGGGGGCATGGTTTCGTCTATCCCATGGTCACGTTCGTACGTTTATCATGGAAAGAAAGCAGGATGGGTTTAGATGTTAACGCTAGCTGTTTACTTTGTGAGTGGCCGATTGGAGAGTCGAGTTGTTTAAAAGCGTTGGGTTTTTAAAGCCACAGTTCTGTACTGAGTTACGTCACGCTTCTTTTATTAGAAACACGGGCGTGAAGTGAATATAGGCGCGGACGATGACTTGTGCATTGACGATGGCGTGGACGTTCTTGGCAGTGTTAAGGGTCACATACTCGGCATGGTATGATTCCGTTGACTCGTCCAGAAGAAGAGGCACGGACATGAATGCCATGAGGGCATGGTTGGGTCTGTCGGAGCATCACGTTTCATACGTTTATTATGGAAACAAAGCGGAATGGGTTTAGATGTTAACACTAAAAGTTTACTTTGCGAGTGGCTGGTTCGACAGTCGAGGTGTTTAAAAGCGTAAGCTCCTTGTTTTTCAAAGCCACGGCTTTGTGCTGAGTTGCGTGGCGCTTCTTTTATTAGAAGCACGGGCGGGAAGTGAATACAACCACGGTTCTGTACCAGGCAGCAACATGACTTGTGCACTGACGATGGAGTGGATGTTCGTGGCAGTGTTAAGGGTCACATGCACGGACATGTGGCGCTAAAAGGCATGCTGCCGTATAATATAGAGTCACGCTCCCGTGTGTTTGTGTTCTGAATAATTCCGTCGACTCGATCAGACGGAGAGGCACGGGCGTTCAGCGCACAAAGGCACCGTCAGGGTTCGTTCCTTGCTTGTTAGGCGCACAGACGCGTGGATGTAGAAGGCACGGTTTTCAAGCAAAGAACGCACATCACGATGCCATGTTTTTCAAGCAAAATACGGACCTGAAGTCCGTATAGCCACGGTTCTGTACTAAGTAGCGTCATGACATGTACTCATAAACGCGTGGACTTTCGTGCCTCTTGGCAATATTTCGGGTCACAGGCACTGGCGTGCGTCCCACAAAGGCATGGTGCTATTTGATACAGAGGCACACTCGCCCGTGTTTCTGTTTTGAATGCTTCTGTCGACTCGTTCAGATAGAGAGGCACGGCCGGTTAGCCGAGAGAGGCATAGGGTTGCATGACGCACAGTCAGAGTCACATTACCATGGGTGTATGCTTTTGGTATTCCGAAATGATTGCACTCACTCATTCTGTTGGAGAGGAATGGACGTGAATCCGGCGGAGGCAAGTCTTCTTATTAGCCAGAGTCACGTTCGTTTCTTTAGTTGGGGCAACTCACTCATTCTGTTGGGGAGGCATGGACGTGAGTCCGGCGCAAGCAACTCTTCTTATTAGCCAGAGTCGCGTTCGTTTCTTTAGTTGGGGTAACCCAGTGAAATGAGTTCAGATGCGAACACTCACTGTTGAAGCTGTTTTTGAAAGCTTCTTTCCTTGTTTTCAAAAGCACAGTCACGGTTCTTTGTTGTTGTTGTGTGTAGTACTCGATAAAGGCATTGACTCGATCTGATGGAGAGTCATAGGCATGGTGTGGTATTATATAGAGTCACGCTCGTCTGTGTTTGTGTTCAGAATAATTCCGTCGACTCGACCAGATGGAGAGGCACGGGCGTTTCATTTGTTGGAACATGTAGATGAGTAGGCTAGGGTCATGGATGTCGCTTTTTAGCAGTAGGAGCCGGTTGTACTTCGACCAGAGGCACTTCCTTAGCCCGCGAGGAGCACATTTTTGTGAACCGTGCGTAGTTTTGGTTCAAATGATTCCATTTACTCGTTCACTTGGATATGCACGGGCGTCGAGTCTACTGAGGCCGAGTCACGTTAGGCACGCAGTCGCGTCAATGTAGAAGGCACATTTTTCAAGAAAAGAACACACGTCACAGTGCTAAAACATGAAGGTGAAAGCATGGCAGATTCGAGAGACACGAATATGGATAACACGGAACTGAAGTCCATGTAGTCTCGGTTCTGTAGTAAGAAGGGTCATGATTTGTACTCTTAAGCTCGTGGACTTTCGTAGCTCTCTGTGTTGCAGTATTTTGGGTCACAGGCACGGGCATGCAACCTACAAAGGCATGGTGTGGAATTACAAAGAATCACGGTTCTGTGTAAGTGGCACCATGACTTGCGTACTCATGACGGAGAGTATGTTTCAGAAGCCCAATGGTCCGACGGGCGTCTCCTCCGGTGGCGCCGCTCTGGCTCGTCATCCGAGTTGATCCTCCAGCTATTTAAGGCGGACAGACGGAGTCTCGAAACCCTAGCCACATCCTACTCCTCCCTTTGTCCGCCACCAGGTCTTCCATTTCTCTTGCTCCTCACTATAATTTGACTGCCTACGCCATGGCTGGGTAGAAGAAGACTTCTCCGGACCGCCATGCCCTGTCACGGGAGGAGATCCTGGCCGGCGAGGGTTCCTCGTCTTTAAGTTCACCCTGTTTCTGGTTTTCATTCATTTGTTTTTTCTTTGTTTCTCCTACTTGATTTAGTTTGTGAAACATGAATTATTGTGGTTAGCTGATTCCTAATATGATACAGGTGTGTCTTGCTGATACCGATTTACAGTCAGTTGGAGCTACTCTCGTTAACCTGGTCAAAGGGATGAATGCCTTGGTTTAAATAGCAAAGGTTGACAGGATGTACAAGGAGTTGCAGGAGGTCACCTACGAATGGCAGCAGTTCTACCAGGAAACAAGAGAAGATTTAAAGAAGGCCAATGCCAAGATCGTAGAAATTACGGCTGTGAGGAGTAATCTCCTTGAAGAGCACACCCAGTCGTTGGAGGAATAGACGTCAGCTGTGAAGCAACATGAAGAGAATATGAAGGCGCTGAAGGAGGAGATTGATGAACTGCGTCGGGAGAAAACCAACAAGAAGGTCGGTGGGGACTAGATATACAGCAGCGTCCCTGGCTGTTGTGTGCGTTTGGTGTTGTTAGGCAGTGGAGTGGAGTTTCTTACCTTGTCTTGCGAAATTTCTCTATCAGCTACTTTGTTAACAAAATGTATTTTGGTTTCGAGTATCATTGTAATTAGGCGTCGTTACTTATGATGCACGGGACGTGAAGTCTCTGCATCCACGGTTGTGAACGTAGTACTGTAATGACTTGCGTACTGATGTAGGCGTGCATGCTTGTGGCTTTTGTGTGTTGCAGTGTTTCGGGTCACGGACAAGGGCTTGCATCCCACAAATTCATGGTGTGGTTTTATATAGAGTCACGTTCGCCTGTATTTGTGTTCGAAATGATTGTGTTGACTCGTTCAGAAAAATAGGCACGCACACAGGTGAATCCCATGGGGGCATGGTTTCGTCTTTCGCATAGTCACGTTCGTACGTTTATCATTGAAAGAAAGCAGAATGGGTTTAGAAGTTAACGCTAGCTGTTTACTTTGTGAGTGGCCGATTCTAGATTCGAGTTGTTTAAAAGCGTAAGTTCCTTGTTTTTAAAAGGCACGTTCTGTACTGAGTTGCGTCACACTTCTTTTATTATAAGCACTGAGGTGAAGTGAATACAACCACGGTTCTGTACCAGGCAGCGACATGAGTTGTGTACTAACAATGCCATGGACGTTCGTTGTACTGTTAAGGGTCAGAGGCACGGGCGTTAAGCGCTAAGAGGCATGGTGTCGTATAATATAGTCACGCTCCCTAGTGTTTCTTTTACGAGTGCTTCCGTCGACTCGATCAGAAGGAGAGGCACGGACGGTCAGCCCACAGAGGCATAGCTTTGCATTATGCACAGTCACGTTCGTTATTTTAACCCAGCGGAATGGGTTGAGACGCCAACACTTACTGTTGAATCTGTGAGGCACCGAATGGCCTATCTGAGAGAAGCTGTTTTGAAAAGCTTGTTTCCTTGTTTTCAAAAGCATAGTCACGCTTCTTTTTTGATGTTTCGTATATTGCTCGATAGAGGCGTGGGCTCGATTAGATGGGAGAGGCACGGGCATGGTGTGGTATTATATAGAGTCACGCTTGTCTGTGTTTGTGTTCCGAATAATTCCGTTGACTCGATCAGATGGAAACCCAGCGGAAAGGCACCGTTTGGTCTTACCCACAGTCACGTTCGTTTCTTTAATTGCGGAAACCCAGCGGAAAAGGTTCAGATGTGAACACTCACTGTTTACTCGGTGAAGCACGGAATGGCTTGTTCGAGAGAAGCTGATGTGGTGTATTCTTTGCACCGTGGTGGGTCTCAGGAAGTGACGGCGTGATTTTGTGAAGAGTCACGTTATGTTGTTTTCGTGTTCGAAATGATTCTGTTGAACCGTTTGCAATGGCAGGCACATCCGTGCATCGCGAAGAGGCATGGTTATGCTTTACCAAGAGTCACATTCGTGCATTTATCGCGGAAACCAAACTGTTCGGCGGCCGTCTCTTCGTACCTCGGGAGTGAACGCCATGTGGCGCCGCTCCAGAAACCTAACGGTCCGACAGGCATCTCCTCCGTTGATGCCTCTCTGGCTCATCGCCCGAGGCCAGGCTCCGGCTATTTAAGGCAGACGGATGGAGTCGCGAAACCCTAGCCACATTCTACTCCTCGCTTCGTCCGCCGCCAGGCCTTCCATTCCTCTTGCTCATCTCTATTCACTGACCATCTCCGCCATGGCTGGGCAGAAGGAGACTACTCCGAACCGCCGTGCCCTGTCGTGGGAGGAGATCCCGGCTCGCGAGGATTCCTCGTCTGTAAGTTCACCCTGTTTCTGCTTCTACTTCATTCGTTTTTTCTTTCTTTCAGATCATTTAATTTAGTTTGTGAAACATGATTTATTGTGGTCAGCTGACTCCTAATTTGATGCGGGTGTGTCTTGCTGAAACTGATTTACAGTCAATTGGAGGTAGGGTTAGTCTGTGTCATGGTCTTGAACAGAAGTCTCCTGAAGTAGAATTGGGGAGCAGCTGTGGCTCGAGAGAGAAGGGAATGGTGAGCGGGGCGGCGACGGCAAGTGCTGTGAGGTCCTTGTTAGTTACTCTCAATAACCTGTTCGATGAGATGAATGCTTTGGTTTCAATTCCAAAGGCTGACAAAATGTACGAGCAGCTGCTGGAGATCACCTACGCGTGGAAGAAGCTTTGCCAGGAAACAATGGAAGATTTGGAGAAGGCGAATGCGAGGATCGTAGAAATTACGGCTAAGACGAGAAATCTCCTTGGAGAGCTCATCCGGTCATTGCAGGAATCGGCCCCATCTGTGAAGCTACATGACGAGAATATGAAGGCGCTGAAGAAGGAGATTGATGAACTGCGCCGGGAGCAAACCAGCAACAAGGTCGGTGGAGACTAGGTATATAGCAGTGTCCCTGGCTATTGTGTGCGTCTGGTGTTGTTAAGCAGTGGAGTGGAGTTTCTTACCTTGTCTTGCGAAATTTCTCTGTCAGCTACTTTGTTAACAAAATGTATTTTGGTTTCGAGTATCATTGTAATTAGGCGCCATTACTTATGATGCACGGGATGTGAAGTCTCTGCATCCACGGTTGTGAACCTAGTATTGTAATGACGTACTGATGAAGGTGTGTACGTTCGTGGCTTTTCTGTGTTGCAGTGTTTCGGGTCACAGACACGGGCTTGCATCCAACAGATTCATGGTGTAGTTTTATATAGAGTCACGTTCGCCTGTATTTGTGTTTGAAATGATTCCGTTGACTCGTTGAGAAATATAGGCATGCACGTGAATCCCATGGGGGCATGGTTTCATCTTTCCCATAGTCACGTTCGTACGTTTATCATGGAAAGAAAGCAGGATGGGTTTAGATGTTAATGCTAGCTGTTTACTTTGTGAGTGGCCGATTCGAGACTCGAGTTGTTTAAAAGCATAAGTTCCTTGTTTTTAAAAGCCACGGTTCTGTACTGTGTTACGTCATGCTTCTTTTATTAGAAGCACATGCGTGAAGTGAATATAGCCGCGGACGATGACTTGTGCACTGACGATGGCGTGGACGTTCGTGCCAGTGTTAAGGGTCACAGGCACGGGCGTGAAGCGCTAAAAGGCATGCTGCCGTATAATATAGAGTCACATTCCCGTGTGTTTGAGTTCCAAATGATTTCGTCGACTCGATCAGACAGAAAGGCACGGGCGTTCAGCCGACAAAGGCACCGTCAGGTTCTTTCTTTAATTGGGGAGTCCCAGCGGAACTGGTTCAGATGTGAACACCCACTGTTTACTGCCTATTCGAGAGACGCTGGTGTGGTATATTCTTCACACGGTCATGGGTCCCAGGAAGGCACGGCGTGGCATTGTGTAGAGTGACGTTAGTTTGTCTTGGTGTTCCAAATGATTCTGTTGAATCGTTCGCACTGAAAGGCACAACTATGAAGCCAAGCACGGAGATGCGTTACCCAGTGTCACATTCGTGTGTTGATTGCAGAAACTCCACAATTCGACGGGCATCATGTGAACGCCGGCTGGACGCCGCTTCGGAAACCCAAGGGTCCGACGGGCGTTTCCTCCGGTGACGCTGCTCTGCAGGAGGTGGAGGCATTTAATAGAGTGAACGCCACGTGTCGACGTTGCGGAATCCAAAAGGACCGATGGCCGTCTCATCCGTCGGGGAAGTGAATGCCGCGTGTCAGCGTTCCGGCTCCTCGCTCGAGGTCAAGAAGCAGTTATTTAAGCCGAGCGGCGTCCGCCACCACTAGACATCATCCTGCTTCTCCCTCTTTCGCCGGCAATCCTAGGAAATCATCCATCTTCCTCTTTTCGTTTGTGACGTTCCCCACCATGGTTCGGCACAAGATAACTACTTACGCGATGCTTACTCCCGAGCGCCGCTTTTAGTTGCAGGAGGACATCCGTTCAAGGCGCGCCGCTCGGGTCGCAGCGGGCATGTCTCCGGATTCACCGGGGCCGGAGGAGATTGGGGAGGTGGAGGAAGTGGAGGGGGGTGCGTCGGAGCTCATGCAGGGAGTTGATCCAGTGGGGGGAGATGTCATGGAGGAAGAGGAGGGGGTGATCCAGTGGGGGAGATTTGATGGAGGAATAGGAGGTGGGTGATGAGGATGACGAGGACGATGAGGAAGGCATGGACGAGGATGAGGAGGACGACGAGGAAGGCGTGGACGAGGATGAGGAGGACGACGAGGAAGGCATGGACGAGGATGAGGAGGACGACGAGGAAGGCGTGGGCAAGGATGAGGAGGACGACGAGGAAGGTGTGGACGAGGATGACGAGGACGACGAGGATGACGAGGACGACGAGGAAGGCGTGGACGAGGATGACGAGGACGACGAGGAAGGTGTGGACAAGGAAGACGAGGACGACGAGGAAGAAATGGACGAGGAAGACGAGGCGGAGTTCTATCTCGGTGAGTCGGCCTTGATGGCGGAGCAGACCGCTATCCTGGAGTCCATCCAAGATGAGGCGTATGTGGAGTCCAACCGGCTCTTCCTCCAGGAAGAACATGCGAAGACCGGTGCTCTCTTCGACGAGCTGGATACGGAGCAGGAGGCGGAGGCCAATGACGTCGATGTCAGAATGGAGATAGTGGACATCTCCGACGGCGGGGAGTAGTGTAGTTTTGTTGGTAGATGTTTGCTTTTCCATGGTTTTTATGCTTTCCATGTCAAGCAATCGTCGATGTCAAAATGGAGACAGTTTCGTTTCCATGTCAAGCAATCGTGTTTTGTTCTTAAGTAGTTGTACTACCCCATCCCAAAAGAAATGTGTCAACTTTGCAATAACTTCATACCAGGTAGAACAATTCATATTGTACTGGTTAGTACAAGGTTGAGCCAATTAATTTGTGACGGAAGGTGTATGTTTTATTACAAATTGCAGTTTCCAGTACCATATTTGGGTCGGAAGGCGTATGTTTTATTACACTGTATTGTTTTATTATAGATTGCAGTTTCAAGTAGTACAAAATAAACGTCTCAACTGGGGCACATATTTTATTCTAGAGATTTCAGTGTGGTTAGATTTGAATATGGTTTCAACATGGTTAGATTCTATAGAGGCATTCAACAACATGCGCAAAAAAGCCGCAGATGTGCTTCTGAGAAGCAAGATGGGATTCGACATTTATGCAGGACATTCCGGGTTTTATAAGTGTAGAAAGAATTGTTTTTCACTTATATGACGTGTGACAGACGCAGGGCTATTACTTTTGTGAGAGGCATGAATGTACCGACGGAACGGGTACGGTCACGTATGAAATAGGTGCAAGGTGGTCCCTAATGTCTCCTTAATGTATCATCTATACACTCCACTGTTACAAGCACGATCGTCGTTCTTGTCGAGGCACGAAGGTGAAGGATGGAGCCTTTGCCTCGGTGATAGTCACGTCCCATGTTAAGAAGGAAGCAAATCTTTAGACCCGATACGTCGGAAGCTGGCAGTAAGGCACGCTCCTGCCTCTGCGTTTTCGATGACGTCACGTTTAGTGCCTCTACGTCGGGTGGATGTAATGCTCGGTTTGCTGATGTTTCTGTTGTCAGTAACTTTCTTAACATGTTACACACGATAGGGGTACGGTTTTACCCGACGTAGAGGCACGCACATAACAAGCTGGAGGCACGGATGTGATTCTAATGGAGGTACGGACACAAAAGGATCGTGATGCAAGGATGTGAAGGTGTGCCTATGCTTTAAAGAAGCTGCCATTCACACGTTTTCATTGCGGGGGAATGGACTATGAGCTGCATGCGTTTTCGAAGGCATTAGACCTCGTTAATGAACTTATCAGAGAGAAGGTGAATCTTTTGGTTGACGTCTAGAATGTTGCATAAAACGACTTGAAGCCAAGTTATGCATGGTCCCCTTGGTATCAGAGGCACATTATGTGCCTATGTGGTGCACTGGAAATAAATTTGTGCAAAAGACATGTAAACTGCAAGCAAACTACAAGGTTAACTACGACACAAGCAACCTAAATTTATAACAAGAAAACGACAGTCTTCAGAGAAAGCAAATCTAATCATAAATCGAGAATGGCGTGAGCAATGTTCTAGATGCTTTTGTTGGCCGGGACCACCTGCTTCAGTAGTCGTAGTCGCCGCAGGACCTAGCGTGCTTCCTGGTCTGCTTCTTGTCGAGTTTTGCCCGGGGAAGCCCTTCCTGGATGATGGTGAGGCGGCTCCATATCTCGTATGCAGCATATGCGTCCTTTTCAGCGTACCCAATGTGCCTCGTGGACAGGGCCATGCGCGCCCAGCGCTGCTTCTCTGCGTTGGTGAGCTCTACGTCGTGGACAAGGATGCCTGAGGCGTCCCCAAGGGAGTCCAGAGGCTTGGTAGCTGTAGGCACCCTCCATTCTTTCTGGATGTCGGCCAGTGGGCGATCTCCAATCCGGCAGCGACGAGCATCTCTATGTCGCTGTCGATGGAGAAGCCAACAAACGTGTACCTGGGGTCGGCGAGGAAGTTGTCGAACGTGGTGTAGTTCTTGTCGGCGGCGCTTAGTTGAAAGAGCAGCACCGGATGATCCTTGCCGACGGGGAGCTGGACGAGGGCTGGTTTCTGATCTTGGCCAACGTCGTTGGTGTACTTCACATCAACTCCGGCAATCTTGTGGCGCTCGAATTCGAGGTGTCGCTCGTACTGCTTGATGATGGTGGCCGCCTTGTGCAACTCGTTTGGGTGGATCACTTGCAACTTGGTGTTGCCGTGGGCCTGCACCTCGAATTCCATGGTGAATCCCATAGCCTGGAGCACTTCGTCCTCCTGCATCCTGGTATTTCATGGGGAACAGTGAGTGGGAGCGCAATGGTGATTTCTGTTGTTTGTGGGAGACAAGTCCGCAGTGGAAGTGTAAATTTAAGGGCGGGGAAGCGGCAAAGGAGTGCACGATCTCACTGTCGATGCGGTTGTACACATCGTGGGTTCTGGATCGTGGTTTTTCTTTATAAACAATAAAAATAAAATCAGCAGTTATGTTTTTAACCACCGTCGTATCTCCAGCAAGTCGTGGCGATGATAGCTGTCAAATTTTAACTTTTATAATTTATCTAGTGAGGCATGCAGGGGCAGTATGTAGAGGCACAAGTCTCTGGCCAAGAGAAGCATGCTTGAAGTGGCTGGTTTAACTCTCAGACACACAGGCGTGGTACATTCATAGGGAGTGGCAAATGTTTTTTTTATACATTCGCTGGGAGGAGCAGTGTTGTGTTTCTTCAGAGGCACGGTTGTGCGTCCGTGTTGCAACATACGCTACCAGATGGACAGAAAGAACGAGAAGCAATGAGAGGCGCGGACATGCAGTTGCAAGAAGCACTCATACAACAAGAGGCGCAACAAGAGGCACATATACGATGCTACGTGATTGCACGGACGTCAATTCATGCTATGGTGCGACGTGAGGCACGGGCACGAACAAATAGCCGTGCACTCAACTACATATGCAAAAAACCACATATGTGTTTCTGAGAAGCACCGGCCTCCGTGGTTTTACCACAAGGTGGGATTCGACATTTATCCAGGGCATTCTGGGTTTTACAAGTGTAGGAAGAATCGTTTTTCACTTATATGTTCTGTGGCAGAGGAACGGCTATTACTTGTGTTTTGAAGGAATGTACGTCAAATGTACGTGACGTGAGGATTGACAATAGGCGTCCGTTACTGTTTTTCCGGAATGTTTTTCAGTTAAATTTGAGAGGCATGAATGTGTTGACGGAACATGCACGGTTATGTCTGAAATAGTTGCAAGGTCGTCCCTAAGGTGTCCTATACGCTTCACAGTTACAAGCACGGTCGTCGTACTTGTCAAGGCACGGAGGTGTAGGATGGAGCCTATGCCTCTGCGATAGTCACGTCCCATATTAAGAAGGAAGCAAATCTTCATCGACCCGATACATCGGAAGCTGGCCGTAAGTCACAGACGTGATTCTAAGGGAGGTACGGACGCGAAGGATCGTGATGCAAGCACATGAAGGTGTGCCTCTGTTTTCAAGAAGCTTTCATTAGCACGTTTTCATTGCGGGGGCCATGGCCTATGAGTTCCATGTGTCTTCGAAGGCATTCGGCCTCATTAACGGACCTGAAGCTAATTTACCCACGATCCCCATAGGAGTGGAGGCACAGAAGTGCCTCCGTGGGTGTTTTAAGTAGTTGGTGTTATTGATGGACAACCGTGCCTCTGTAGTGTTCTTCTTTGAGGGTCACGGGCGTAAGCAATGTTTTGCAAGGAGAATAAACACCTAACTACCTCTGTATTAAAAATGTTTTTCTAAAGTGTTGCATATGAACTATTTTTAATATTGTGTGTGCAATGGTTTGTTAGAACATTGTGCACTGCTTTTAGTAGCATTTTGAAATTGTTGTCCCTGCATTTCGACGCTGCATCCACAAAGGTACTAGTGCATGTGCGTTACGCTAATTGTATAGCACCTGTACTGTGTTTATATTTTTTTAGTTCACGCCAATATATTCTAATAATAGAAAACTCCAACATTGCATTGGAAATAAACTTGTTCAGAACATATGTAAACTGGAAGCAAACTACAAAGTTAACTGCGACACAAGCAAACCTAAATTTGGAACAAGCAAACGGTAGTCTTGAGAGAAAGCAAATCTAACGAGAAATCTAGAATGGCATGAGCAATCTTGTAGATACTTTTCTTGGCCGGGACCACCTGCTTCAGTAGTCGTAGTCGCCCCAGGACCTTGCGCGCTTCCTGGACTGTTCCTTCTCGAGTTTTGCCCGGCGGAGCCCTTCCTGGATAGTGGTGAGGCGGCTCCATATCTCGTACGCAGTGTAAGCATCTTCTGCCGTGTACTCGATGTGCCTCATGGTCAGGGGAATGCGCGCCCAGCGCTGGTGCTCTATGTTGGTGATCTTCTTCTTCATGTCCTTGTAGTAGTGGTGGACAAGGATGCCTGAGACATCGCCAAGGGAGTCCAGAGGCTTGGTAGCTGTTGGCACCCTCAATTCCTTCTGGATGTCGACGAAGTGGGCGATCTCCAGTCCGACGCCGACGCGGCTGAGCATCTCTATGTCGCCGTCTATGGAGAAGCCAACAAACGTGTACCTGGGGCCGGCGAGGAAGTTGTCGAACCTGAAGCAGTTCTTATCAGCGGCGCTCAGTTGAAAGAGCAGCACCGGATGATCCTTGCCGACGGAGAGCTGGACGAGGGCTGGTTTCTGATCTTGGCCAACGTCGTTGGTGTACTCCACATCAACTCCGACGATCTTGTGGCGCTCGAATTTGAGGTGTCGCTCGTACTGCTCGATGATGGTGGCCGCCTTGTGTAACTCGTTGGTGTGGATCACTTGCAACTTGGTGTTGCCGTGGGTCTGCACCTCAAATTCCTTGGTGAATCCCATGGCCTGGAGCAGTTCGTCCTCCTGCAACCTGGTATTTCATGGGGAACAGTGAGTGGGAGCGCAATGGCGATTTCTGTTGTTTGTGGAAGACAAGTCCGCAGCGGAAGTCTAAATTTAAGGGCGGGGAAGCGGCAAAGGAGTGCATGATCTCACTGTCGATGCGGTTGTGCACATCGTGGGTTCTGGATCATGGTTTCGTCTCCCTGACGGTGCGGTTGTGCACATCCTGGGTTTTTGATCGTGGTTTTTCTTTATAAAAAACTAGCTGGGTGACCCGCGCATTTGCGCGGCTAGATTTTCCATGCATTGTTCAATATGAGTTTTGACATATCTTCTATAAGCATTCACCATGTAATTTGAGTTTTTTTCCTGCCCATTCTCATAATAATTGCTATTTACGTTATGTTTGGTTAGGGAAATGTCATGCATCAAGATGCATCTACACTTACAAATCCATACTCCAATTTCCTTTGTCATGTACCTATCAATGCAATTCATTTGTATTCATTGAAAATTGCTACAACATTTTCTCTCTGCTAAGTCTTGCATACCTTCTTTATAATTTATCTATTTGCGTTCATGTTATTAGTTTCATAACTGACCTTTTTTTGATTATGCCAAAAAAATTCTTATAAACTATATTATTTAGCACAAGTAAAATGATTATTACGTACTTGACGGGACCTTTTGTTTCAAACATTTTCAAATGTAGAGTGAAAAATCATTTCCCTTCAATTATTAATGTCTATCGCACACTCATCGATATGTTAAATATTCTTATCTTTTGTCATGTACATGACATCTTTTACATGGGCATGCACATGATTATTCTATCAAATCATGTCTATATTGTTTGCATTGAGTTATATGTTTTTTACCACAATTATTATAAAAGATACTTGACATCATATCTTGCTTATCGTTCTCTCTTTGCATATGTGTCATAATTTGCGTTTCTTATCATGCCCATGTTCTTTTGGTGACTATTTCACTTGCCTACCTATGGCAATATGATTATTAGTGACAAAGTAGACCTAGATCATGTCAATCACACCTTACCATTTATCACAGGGACTACGTTCTTGAGGTACAGCCTATGATTTCAGCATGATAAACAAATCTTATTGCATAGTCCCTCGTTTACAAATGTAAATCACACAATTTTAAATTTTATATGTTGGCCATAACGGTTTATGCGCAGTATTTAAATTAATAGTTAAGAGAAATGTAATCACGTAAAGAGTGAAGTTCTATAATTTCTAATACAATTCCAATGGTATTGTTTAATTTAAAGAAAGATAGCCACACATGATTATTTCAATCGATCGCCGAACCCTGAATTTGGCCAATTAGTGTCTTGATTTTCTAGCCGATGGATTATACTATATGATTTCCCTTGGCCAGAATGCAACTATGTATCCATCGCATAAAATATATGACAAAGCAACAATGCGAAAGTGACTATCGATTGTAAGTAACCGATTGTCAAGATGATTTGTGCTTCCACTTGATCGTCACTTCCTGCAAGCTTGAATTTCACACGGGAACAATTCAACAGCACCAACTTGGACTCTGCGCTACTCATTTTTATTGTATTCTCTTTCCCCATATTATATGAAACGTATGTCTATTGACACATGCAAGTAACCCATGCATGTCATCACATAATTAAATTTTATTATTACCCCATACTTTATTTGTAGGTATAAACTCAAATTTATAATCAATATTCTAGTCTCAATATAAGAATTATTATAGCTATAAACTTTGTGAAGTTTGCATGGAAAAGAAACTTCATTTATATCATTCATTGAGTTTTATTAAGCATTAAAAATTATTTTTACAAAAGTTAAATAAGAGATAATTATACATGTCTCGCCTAGTGAAATCCACGAAGTGCTCTTGCACAAAATTTCCATCATCCTGTCCAAATTCACGACCAGTCAACCTAGTTAGCACATACAGGTAGCTAATCAATTAATTTGTTGAGTTCTGACATCAGTTGTAATGCATGACATGCAATACAACGTCTACAACTGCTAAAAGAAACCGTACTGCTCTCCTTTTTTCCAACAGGGCTGCACCAGATCTAACGTGACATTATGATTAGCTTTGATGCACATATATTATTGTGTTATTTTGAACTTGACAGATCAAATTATATGATGGTAGCTAGAACAAACAGAACGATAAGATATTTTATGGAATGATCGATGTATATAATGCCCTCGTGTGATCTGCAAAGTCGCCAGAGGATTGTGAATGCAGCACGTACTGTACCGTCACATCCAATTCTTTCAGCCTATCGCAAACATTGAGGTTTACCTGATTAAGAGTCTCCATGTAAAACCTATTAATTAAGGGAATATAAATTCGCAAAAAGAAACTTGACAGTACCAACTGGATTGTTTGCATGTTCGTGTACATATATAGTCATGCATGCCTTATGTACGTCTAAATTTGCATACAAAAGTTTGTTTATGCTAGAAAAACATTTGAATGTTCTGGAGGAAACAACCTCGTGATCAATAAAAAACATTTTAGAATGTCACACAAATCTCATCAACTTTTGATGAAAATTTACACATACAAAAGACAGATGTGCGTACATCTAAAAAGTTAAAGTTTTGACATGTGAAAGTAGATGTCGTTTACCTAGGAGCTCATCCATATTATTCACATTTTTCACACAGAATAAAAGACCAATGACTTGGTCAAGGCTGGTCCAATGTGCATCCTATGATTAAAGAAAATAAGACTTTAGCAAACCACTAATCTATTTTCAGATCCGATTCTGAATCAAACTTAATCATATTCAATGCACCACGTACGTGCTGTAATACCACACATTCGCTCGTCATCCCATCGGAGCCGGTTGCGCTGCCGGAGTCATTCGCGGCGGAAGCTTTCTATATCGTCCCGCTTTCCACTTTTCATCTTCGCGCCGTCCTTCTTGGCCAGAACCGCTCCCACTTGGGAATTTGGATGCGGCCGCTGCTGCTGTACGTGCTCTTCCTCCAGCTCGTTACAACGCGCCACGTATATGCATCCACTGTTCGCGGCTGGCGGCCGGCACAAGCAGCTGGCTCTGCACCAGCAGCCTAAGTGAGCCCGCCTGTTCCCATCCTCTGCTTACTCTTCCCATGCTGCTGTCACGCTGCTCATGTCCCGACAGTGCTTGTAGTTGCCGTTGTTGTGGTTTTGGAGGCAATTGCTGTCTGAGCCGTTGGAACTCAGAATCCCATCGGAGTCGGGGTGCTCCGGCAAGAACTTCTCGGTTGTTCAACGATGGCGATGATGTCGAGTAGTGGGACACAGTCTGGTGTCGAGGGGCACGCTGGATGACTGTTCCACGGAGCAGCGGTCATGGCATCGGTGTCAGCCTCTGTTTTGAGGTGCGTCGGGGTCAGGCGTCAGCCTCGCCGTCCCTCTCGCCGTAAATTAAGTTTTGTAGGTATTAGTGAAGAATCCATGAGTTGTAGGGTGAGTCAAGTAAACTTGCCAATATGCCGGGAAGCCGGTAATGCTAGGGTATCTCCAGTCGAAAGGATGCCGGATCCAACTAATACGGCTACGCTTGAGGAAGAAGAGTGCTCCTACTCCTACTTATTCTTCTAAGAATAGGCCCGGTGCTAACTCCACCTTCCGGACTGCCCTTCATCGGCACGAAAGTAAGATTGGACATGATAGACGGAAGCAGAATCGAGGCAGTATCAGTTTCCAGGTTTCGAGGAAGGAAATGTCTACAGGGCTCTCTTATCTTCTTAAAGGATGAGTGTGTATACAACCAACCTATAATACGTATTTTCGAGGTTCCTATGCTATGGTATCCAGGTTCCCGTCAGGGAAGGGATAGGGTGCCGTGTTTTCCACAGAACAGTCTGGTGGAATCCAGTGGTATATAGAAGCTCTGTGCCCTTCTCTTTCTCCTGCAGCAATATGAACTCAAAGGGATCCTTTCCTACCCGGGACAGCTTCATAGCTCCTACCTTTACTCTGGATTTGCGCAAGAGTGCTCGTCAGTGATCTCCATTCAAAAAAGTGGAAAGGAATGTTCCATTGCCACGAACAATATGGGCTTTCTCATGGATTCCCCTTTTCCTTCTACACATTATACTAATATAATTGGATTGGGAATTCGCAGGAATGGGTATTGAGAGGAGGATCACCATGGCCAAAACAGCTCTTGTCAGCGACAAACTCTATGATTTGCCAATTCCAATCGATTTGCATATCAGCAAGCAGGGATGAGCACATCTGGAAACCTTGACTTCCTCTGGATGCGGACCAATATATGCATAAACCTTCGTTGGCTGGGTTCTCGTTTCTCATCGAGTGTTGAGACTATCTTTCAAGGAAGCTTCCCAGCATGACCTTTCCCTGAATTAGCGTATAGTGAGGTGAGTATCCGGGTATCATGACAACTCCAGTCAAGCACTGGGCAATACCGGCACTTAGATGGATTAGATGACTTTTGATGATCAGCCTTTACCAAGGGCACCGCCACTTATATACAGAACCTATACATTTCCAAATAGGAGATGAGAGAGCCCTTGATCCGGCGCATGACTCTCGTGAATGAGAAGCTCAATAGCCATCTATCTAGAGAAGGAACTAATGCCACTGATAGGAAATCCATAGACCGTACGCCCACTTACCACTCTACCACTTCAATTCAATGACGGACTTCACCGATACCTAGCTTGAGAGAGATCGATCAATGGCATGTGGCGTATATTTCCGAGAGAAAGAGGACTGAAATTCACCTTTACCCCTTCTATCACAGGTCTCACTAGAGATTCCCACAAACAAAAGAGAGATTAGGAAGACCGCTCCTTTGCGAACTTGGATGGCATTTTCCGCAATCTGTTTTGTGGATGATATCCTTCCATACCAGGAGGATCTCTTTGGAGAATCAAGGGTCCATTCCAATAGACATAGTGCAAGAGAAGAGAATTGGGTGACTTGAATATGCAGCAATTTGCCCGGCTATGGATAGGCAGGCATTCCTTTCTATGGGCCACCCACTGCTCCTAATCAAGAAATTGCTTTAGGGCAAGAGTCATGTGTGACCAGATTGGAAACCAATTCCATTCCTGATGAGAAACTATCTGATATTCCTCCTATTCCGGAAGGTTTTCTAGCCACCTGCTTAGAGATTTGATGGACTACCAATCCAAATAGCAGTCAAGAAAGAATCCAAGTTGCAGTCAAGATAGATGGAATGGACTAGGGCGCAAGGAAAGAGATCCAGAACGAGACCGATCATTGTATACATAACATAGTGGAATTTGAGTAAATTCTCTGCCTTTCCCATTTCCAATTCAAAACCACTAGGCATAGAAGGAAATCTTTCCCGGTAGAAGGTTCTCAAGAATCAGCAGTGGGAATAAGCCCTTCCAGTCTTTTTCGCCTAAGAAGGTTTTGGAGGAGGAACCTATGGGAACGGCAGTCCTGCATCGAGATTATTAGTTGCTTACCGCTGCACATTTTATCAAGATCAACCTGTGGGAATAGCCGTCCCTTCCTTACCAAAGAAAGAAAAAGGAATGACGTGGTCTGGTTTACAATTAAGAAAGAAATAGGATAAGGGTAAAGGTGACATTTTAGCTCTTCGCTCTGCTCTTGGTTTACGTGCTTTGTTAATCGGACCGGAAAAGGGGCATTTTAAGGTAGGTTTCCTATTAAGTCAGCACCGGATCAAGATTGGAGACCCACCACAAGCAGAGAACAAAAAGCCTAAGAGTGGTGACCAACCATCTGCAAAAGGAGTAACAGAGCAAAGCGGAGAAGAGAAGGGGGAAGAAAAAAGGTTCCTTACTCATTGGATAGCTTCATCTATTGGTCAGGGATCCCATCTTTACTTTATTTAGGTGCCTAGACTTTTCGGGGCATAGGGTAGATTTCACAGTCCTTTAAGTGAATACGCCTTCTCTTTATGTATGGAGCTCTTAAAGAATGGATCAGCTCCTAGCGAGAAAGTCCAAGGTCTGAATACCAAGAGCGGTCAAACACAGTGATCGGTCCCGGTCAATGGGTAGAAAAGCCCGCCCTATAATCTGAAGTAGTCTTCGACTAGGTATATAAAATGGATAAAAAGAAAGAAGGGAGGAGAGGAGATAGATGCATTTCACTAGGCGTATATGATATTGGAAAGAATGGAATCGAGTAAGCTTAGGCCAACCGATAAGTCATCTTTGTGTAACTTCCCATATGCCTACTTCTAAGCTAAAGTAAGGAAATAGGGTGAGATAAGCAAGAATGAGCCGAACGAAGACGTAAGGTTTGTTTAGATGTAGTCTTTGTGCTTTTCAAGTTGCTTCTTGCGAAATCAACTAAGTTCGAAAAAGCCATGCCCAGGTTTCCGGAGTTTAGATAAGATATGTCACCGTTGGAGGATCAATATTATCCGGGTGATCCATATATTATGAGGGAGTATAGAGAGGGGTCTAGAGATAGTACAACAGAGTGAACCTATTCATTAAATGGACTTTTCCTTACCTCTCATCAGCTTCCCTTTCCCTCGCCGTGCAAAGGCCATCTGGATACCTCATAAATAAATCAAGCGGCCGGCTAGTAAGCGATCCCGAGGGGCTATCTTCTCTCCCATGCTGGTGCCTTGCTTAACTCAAGTATAAAGTGGAAATTCAAGCCAAAATCCGGGGTGATAAAATTCCATTTGAATCTTGAGATCCAAGAAGAAGGATAGCTTCATGAGTTCGTTCGACTCCTAGCTTAGCTGGAAAGCTTTTGCTTGTATCTGGCAAAGGTGTAACATCCATCATACTCAAATGTAAGAAGGTTTGCTTATCTAGCTCCAAGGCAGTTATAATCATTTACGTAACCAGGGTTTGCACCTCATCGAGGAGGAGAAAGGGCCGACGACCCATACTAGAACTCCAAGATAAGATCTTTCAGTCGATCAGACGGCCGAGGCCTTTAATAAGGTCCGGGTGTGCCAATGAGTTCTTCTAGTTATGAATCGCCGTAGGGAGGTAGCATTACATTTGTATTAGCAAAATAGAGCTCCTCATAGAAAAGAATGGCGAAGAAAGTGTTAGAGTACTTTCTTTCTGTTCAGTCCTGGAACTTATTCTTTTCCGATCGACCTATCAACAAGAGCAATCATACCCGTCGAGCGAAGTTAGGAGCTGCTCACAAAGAAGGCCGAAACCAGATGAGATGGCCAAGCAGATACCAGAGAATAGGTTCCTTCACGTAAGTCTACTTTATTTTAGAATTCAAATTCCATTGATGCCGCATAATGACCATTTTAAATAGGTGGAAACGGGAGACTGGAGAAGATGATCACACTTTGGAAGAGAGATTCACAGGCACCTGCCCCGGGAGGGGCTTTTGTTCGATACAATCACCGAACTAAACCGCTTAGACCGGAGATGACACTTGAAAACTCGTACAGAAATCTATCAACTTGACTTAGAGGAAGAAGTGGCAGGGGTAGGTCGGCTGTTTTAAGTCCGGATGGTTCCTCTTGTTGGCATGGCGTTGGTATGCCTCGCTATCCTTCAACTCGATCCGCCATCCTTCAAAACAACAACTACCAAAACACGAACTCAACGGCTTAGAACCGTAAACCATATACCTTCTCGGTAAAACACATCTCAAACAGATTATTATCGAAATGAATGGATTTTATCGCCTTAAGTAAGAGAAAAGGTTTGTGCTTTAGACAGAAATTGACTACCTACCCATTGATTGGATTTCTTCTTCTCCCAGATCCAATAGAAGTTTCCAATGAGTCATTGCCAACTGCTTTAGCAGGAATGATCGAAAGCAGCAGGGGTTTAGTGATCAAGCTCTCACTTTAAAGTCCCTGCCAAGCAATACCAATCCCATGCTCTTCGATGGTTCTTACGCCTGAAAAGAATCCTTCTAAGCTTTCCTACTAAAAAGAACCTACGCTCCATTATAGACATAGAATCTATCGTTGACCTACCCAAAGTCTTCTTTTGGTTCCTAGAACCATGCAGAAAATCACTTGAGCAAAGGATGTGTCAAGCATCAATGGTTTTGAGATGAAAAAATCAGTCAAACAACACCGCAGATCGGCAATCCGATCGGGACCTTCGCACTTGACCATCGTAAAGGGATCGTTGTTGCTTGGTCGATCGATCCGTCCTTCCACCCCAAAGCTGGTAATCCAGATCGAGTTCTTTGGATGGCATGTAATGGATTTCATTATGAAAAGGGTCATTTTTGATGTTGTAAACTTCATATCCAGAGAAATGGATGACTCACGAGGGACATATAGATTACTTCAGATCTCCACCTTCCTATGCTATGTATGCCAACCTTGATCTAATAAGTGGTCTTAATTAATATGCAAGATAGGATAATATTATACAAATGGTTGGTTTTGTTCAATACTTAGGTAGGGCTGACTACGCCACCTCGAGCCTAGGATGGAATTGCTTACAATGCATCGGCCACCGACCGAATTCAAGTAGGGCCAGTGTATAAAGACCGGCTTATCTCTCTTAAGACTTAGTCCACTTTCTACTAGAATCAGATTTTCTAGTTTGCAAGCAGGTGTGCCAATTGTAACAAAAACTTACGGCTTAGGTGGATTTCTTTAGTCAGTCTATAACTCAGGATTTTCTTTATAGGACTCCCACACAAGTAAGTAGCTAGCTAGCTGGTATTGCCAAAGCCAAAAACACTGCTGCATTCGAAAAGGCGAACCTCGCGGAACCGACTTCTTCCTTTTATGCTGAAACTAGGTCTCCCTCTGGGTAATTCTACCTATCCGTTTGGACCACGTACCTAGATCAAGTCAATCATTTCAATCTAAGTTGTCCTCAGCTACAGCAAAAACAGAAGAAAGCAACAAGTTCTCCGTTTCCTGTTCCCAAAGGGTGTGAATGGAATCAATAAGTATATATATATAAAGTTGACGTAAGTCATATGCATTCGGTGCCCTCAAGTAGGTACGACTATGGATCATTCTATTCCTTTCCTTTAGGTAGTCCTAAAAAGCAAAACGTAATGGTAGAGGATGAAGGAAACAAAGAATGAAGTCTGCACCTTTGACTACCGATGAACCGCCATTTCGTTTCTTTTCTTCTTTGTTCGGCTTTCACAAGCAAGATACCTTGAAGCGGTGTGATCTATAGCCCAGAGAGTACCATTGTCGACATGATACAATTGGCCTTCCTCTTCAGATTTATTTAGAACTTCAAGCGTTCAAGGCAAGGTTGTGCAATCTCTCGTACTGCGAGAAAATGGCTTATTTACTACTTTTTATCGATCAATGGTCCACGGTCCCATCCAATGAGTGGTATCTGAGTATCATAGTATCATAAGAAAGTGCATTTGTACACCCGCTTATCTTTCTATAGAAACTTATCTCTAAATGATTTTTAGATAGGATGTTTCAAATTACCCCTGCCACGTAGAATGGGATAGTGTCAACGTCCTTCATTATAGTACCGAAGATGCTCGTAGGCTGGTCGATGGAAAGGATGGCTTTTATTCAAAGAGATGGAGATCCTGGTTTAGCAATGCGGTTGCCCGTCCTTGGGTTTATGTCGAGCTTTTCAGATTAAGCCTTTGGGAGCGAGAGAAATCCTAGGGTTGCTTTGTCTTCCTCTTACGTTCTTAAATATAACTGAAAAGCATCCTGTTTCTTTAGTTGCCTCAAAGCTCGTGATCTCCCCATGTTTCTTCCGGAGATGTGTCGGTGGCTTTGCAATGATGCCGAAATGGCGAACGGTTACCTGTAATAGCCGGCCAAACCTAAGAAGTTGCGGACTTCTTTGACTAATTGCGGAGAAGACCAGTTGGCAATGTTCTTCATTTTGTGGGTTTCAGTGGCAACCCCATGCTGGCTGATAGTATGGCCCAAATAGGATAATCAAGCGTTGAGCGAAAAGAGCACTTTGAGCGTTTGACTTGCCATTGATCCCTTCTTAACAACTCAAGCACCGATTGCAAGTGGATTGTGTGATCTTCAAGAGAGGCAATCAGACTAAAATGTCGTCAAATAACACCAGGCGCATTTGCACGTAAGGGGTTTGTTTGAGAGTGGCGTTCATGGCTCCCAAGAAGGTGGCTGGTGCTCCCGAGGTCAAGGACATGACCTTGTACTCGTAGTGCTCTTCCGTAGTCTGGAAGGCTGTTTTGAATTCATCGCCAGCTGCCATACGAATCTGGTGATAACCAGCTCTGAGATCGGGTTTAGAAAACCATGAGGCACCGTACATCCGTGAGTTCTTCGACTATGGGCACTGGATACTTGTCGATTTACAAACATCGCATTTAGACAGCGATAATAAATACATAAACGCCAGGAGAAACAAAAATATAAGATTTTTGGTCATAGAACCCTGGTACCAATGTTTATAGAACTGTCCAATTGATAAAGAGAAGCAGCTTTGAAGTCATGGAGAACGAAAATAGGACCCTGGCTCGAGCCCATCTAGTGATTAAAGGTAAAGTGCTTCGCACATTGGTGCAGGGAATGCGTATCACGCCTTTTAACTACCTTTGGGGAGAGCGGACTCGTGATGACCCTCCTTGGGAAACAAATGAAGTGGATGGATTGGAGTTCGTCTCCGCCAATTAGAGATACGGTGTTGACCCAAGCTGAGTGAGTGAAGGCTCGCTTGACCTACTAGCTGTTTGCTATCAATAAATAACTAGTCGACAATATGCTATGCTTACTCTCCGAGCACTAAAGCTATCGAGAAGTGATGCAACAAAGGTTGTTGAAGGTAAAACCGTCAAACAGAGAAATCTTAATCGTCGTAACAACGCTGAACCTAACTTGTACAAGAGTTGGTAAGAAAGTGCAAACGTTGAGTAAGAAATCGCCATAGGGCGGTACAAACAGTAAAGAAAGGCTTCGCCAATCGGAATAGGAATGCGAAATCCCAAAGAAAAGGGTGTTCAATTAGATAGGAGGATTCCTTTGATCCATACCGTCATCCGACGGACTTCACTGACTTCGTCAATTGCTCTTTATCGCTTAATAGAAGGGAAATTTCATGAGATAGATGAAAAAAATGAATATCAATCGAGAAAAAGCTTAAATAGACACAATTCATAATAGATACAATTCGTAAGGAAGAAGTGATCAAAAGTACGAGGTCGGCATAGGAGATATGATGTGTCGGAGGCGTATGCACAGAGAAGTCAAGATCTTCCAAGATAAACCCATTCCGATGCCTATAAAATCAGGTGCACCGCGTCTATACTACAAAAGTGTGATAGGTTTCTTCATATTTCTTCCGCCGACATCGCTTTCTTATTCCTAACACAATTGTTTAGCTAAGTTTGCTAACGAATCAGGGAGAATCAACAACGAACACCGCATTTTGAAAAGGAGACGTGATTTATTCCTACCTTCCTGAACACGTCTAGAAACAGCAACCTCGTACATAATACCATTTCGCATTACAGTATCCACTTTCAAGTCGGGGTGAAACTTACTAAGATGTTGGGTCATCAGAATACCATCGAATTGACTCATGTTTTGAAAGTAAATAATTAGTGACTTTCTTTGTTTGCTTACAACAGAAAGTATTCCATTTATGAATGCTTGGAGTACACAATCACTTCGATCATAAAATGATGGGTGCGTATTTATGTATTCGTGGGAACTATAATGATTAATATAAATCTTTGAGAGTTTCTTGTCCGAATTGACAGTCATAAAGGCGGCTGCATAAGCGTGGTGGCGGGGAAGATTTTGGATTCTATTATCTCCATGGGAACATAGTTCCGATCCAACAAGGAATGGTTTCAATGTCACCTACAAGGAATACTGATGGTTTAGGAGGTTGCCCTTTATAATCGTGGTCCGCTTCCAGTTCCTTAAGGTATTTATCCACTTTTAGCTTATTCTTATTTGGAAGTTTGGTAATGTATGATGGGAATCTTGAATTATTTTTACATATAGGTTCTTCCGCATGATTTTCCATATCACTTTGTGAAAAAAAGAGATCTCATTAATGCTTCTCAAAATAGTTATAGCAATCCCTCGCCATCCTGAGCCAGAACGAATCCCAGTCAAATCTCTAAATGCTTTTGGCATTCTTTTCCCTCGCATTTCCCTAATTCTTTTATTAATATGGGAATGGGAGCAAATGAGGAGGCATCGAGTCGAAGAAATGAATTGCTCTTTGGCTAGTGGAAATGGGGTACTTGTCGTCAACGAAGTAACTGCTCTATTTGGAGAGTGGAGCCAGCCTCAAAGCCGCCTTGGTTCTATCGTAATCTCTCAGCGTTTGAGTTGACTAATCCGATGATACTTGAAGAAGATTGAAACGACGAGATTTCCTTATAGGAGGAGAAAGGGATTTCTGTTGCTTTTGGGTGGGTCCAATCAAGGTACGAAAAACTCTTTTCCCACGGCTCACTAATACGATCCTATCTTACCATTCTTCTATCCTTCTTCATCACGGGACGTAAGCATAACGCTGATCTATGGACGAAGGAAGGTATCAGAAAATTCATTATGACCTAGACCTAAACCAGGCTGATATTGAACAGAGGAGGAGTTCTTGTTACTACTTCTCGGGCACCAAAAGAAGTTTCACCGATTCGGACCTTTTGTGGTGGTCTGCCGAGGACAAGCACCTAAAAACAACCCTTGTGCCATGGAATATTCCTTTACGATTGGAGAACCTGGCTTTGATGACATTCCCGAGGAAGGTATTTCCCCTACTAGGCTCGTTGTTTCGCTTATTAAAGATCGAGAAGCGAATGCCTCTCGTAATTGATTGAAAAGTGCTCGCCTCTAGTTCCGGCAGATGCCTGCCATGTACCATCCGTGGAGGAAGTAGTGGGTTATTGGAAGTATAGGATTATTTCTCAAGTGTCACCAAGGATACACCCCACTTACTAAATAGGCCTGTGGATGCGGCATCCGGCTCTATGCGATGAAAGCAATGGGAAATGAGATTCGGGTTTGATTACCGGTACAAACAAGTTCAAAGCTAGCGAGAGCATAAAGAACGGTAGATTCCATTCAACTGGTAGGTCAAGCCCTTACCCATAACACTTATTCAAAATGGGCTATCCGAAAGAGGAGATCAATAATTCCACTATCAATATGGGTAGGCTGCTATATCTAGAAAGAGAAGATGAAAGGTTTTGGATTATTAGCAAAGGTACTTATCTTATTACTCAGCTAGGCACTTACAAACCTATTTATTTACAAGTTCCACATGGGTCTGGTCAGAAGACTCGAATCATTCTCACGGCCACCCCACACGGGAGCGGCCCGCCAATCGATCATCACTTGCATACAAAAAAGCCCTTTTCCAATGGAAACCTGGGAAATACAGTTGCTCAATTCATTCGATTTGAAATAGCGTATAAAGTGATTCTTGCAATTTCACCGCAGCGTAGTAGCAATTCTCATGGAATCTCGGTCTTGTTTGGGCCGATTCCTTAACGAGAGCCTAGTCGAAAGCGCCCATAAAAGAGTAAATCGTTTTCGGTATGGTACGCTGGCCCCTACGAGGGCGGTAAGCAAGGTAGAGACCAGGAGCAGGACCGTGAAGGGTCTTCCCATCTCTTCTTGTTATTGTCTTTGTCCGAGATGCCCGGTTCACCAAATGATAATTCAAATCGAGATTGTGTGAAGTAAAGATCTTTTTCTTGAAAGCGGATTTCTCCCTTCAAAATATCATCCATCTAATTTGTTCCAAGATGGAATTCTCACCCAGAGCTGCGGAACTCACGACTCTATTAGAAAGTAGAATGACCAACTTTACACGAATTTTCAAGTGGATGAGATCGGTCGAGTGGTCTCAGCTTGGAGATTGGATTGCACGTGTTTATGGATTGAACGAGATTCAAGCAGGAGAAATGGTGGAATTTGCCAGCGGTGTGAAAGGAATCGCCTTAAATCTGGAGAATGAGAATGTAGGTATTGTTGTCTTTGGTAGTGATACCGCTATTAAAGAAGGAGATCTTGTCAAGCGACCGGATCTATTGTGGATGTTCCTGCGGGAAAGGCCATGTTAGGCCATGTGGTCGATGCCTTGGGAGTACCTATTGATGGAAAAGGGGCTCTAAGCGATCACGAACGAAGACGTGTCGAAGTGAAAGCCCCAGGGATTATTGAACATTAATCTGTGCACGAACCCATGCAAACAGGCTTAAAAGCAGTGGATAGCCTGGTTCATATAGGCCGTGGTCAACGAGAACTTATAATCGGGGATGCATAAACTGGAAAAACTGCAATAGCTATCGATACTATATTAAACCAAAAGCAAATGAACTCAAGGGGCACAAATGAGAGTGAGACATTGTATTGTGTCTATGTTGCGATTGGACAAAACGATCGATCGTGGCACAATTAGTTCAAATTCTTTCGTGGTTTAATGCTTTGGAATATTCCATTCTTGTAGCAGCCACCGCCGGATCCTGCTCCTCTGCAATTTCTGGCCCCATATTCAGGGTGTGCCATGGGGAATATTTCCGTGATAATGGAATGCACGCATTAATTATATATGATGATCTAAGTAAACAGGCGGTGGCATATCGACAAATGTCATTATTGTTACGCCGACCACCAGGCCGTGAGGCTTTCCTGTGGATATTTTCTATTTACATTCCCGTCTCTTAGAAAGAGCCGCTAAACGATCGGACGAGACAGGTGCAGGTAGCTCGACTGCGTTACCCGTGATTGAAACACAAGTCGAGACGATCGGCCTATATCCCCACCAATGTGATCTCCATTACAGATGGACAAATCTGTTTGGAACAGAGCTCTTTATCGCTGAATTAGACCAGCTATTAACGTTGGCTTATCCGTCACGCGTCGGGTCTGCCGCTCGGTTGAAAGCTATGAAACAAGTCTGCGGTAGTTCAAAACTGAATTGGCACAATATCGCGAAGTGGCCGCCTTCGCTCAATTTGGGTCAGACCTTGATGCCGCGACTCGCATTACTCAATAGAGGTGCAAGGCTTACGTATGCCCAAACAACCACAATATGAACCACTTCCAATTGAAAAACAAATTGTTGTGATTTATGCTGCTGTCAACGGCTTCGTGATCGAATGCCACTAGACAGAATTTCTCAATATGAAAAAGCCATTCTAAGTACTATTAATCCTGAATTACAAAAATCCTTCTTAGAAAAAGGTGGCTTAACTAACGAAAGAAAGATGGAACCAGATGCTTCTTTAAAAGAAAGCACTTTGCCTTACCCGTGAATTAATAAAAAGGTTGCCTTACTCGCAGATGTAGGAAGAAGGCTTTTCTCGCCAACCCAACCCCAATAGGCTATTTTGGACTTTTTGCACATAATTATTAAAGATCGATTTTGTGCCATGCGTAAACCAAGCTGCCGAGAGTCTACCCCAGCCACAAGGGGAGCTGCTCCAAGAGTTCAGATACCCCACCCAGCCCCACAAGGGTTGACGGACCCCTACCTATACCTATACCGATGATTACCTATACCTGATGATTTTCAATCCACAGCTCATTTTCTTTAATATGTGACAAGCCTTGCAAATTTTGATAATATGTATCAAATTAGTGGTCCGCATAACCCAATATTTGAAAATTATGGAGGTGCAGGCCCAAGTACTTCGAATCATCAACAAGAAATCCAAGAAAGAACAACGAAGGAAAAACGTGACAAGAAAAGTGTTTTCTCGACTCGAGATGTTAGAAGGTGCTAAATCAATAGGTGCCGGAGCTGCTACAATTGCTTTAGCCAGAGCTGCTGTCGGTATTGGAAACGCCCTCGCTTCTTTGATTCATTCCGTGGCGCGAAATCCATCATTGGCTAAACAATCATTTGGTTATGCCATTTTGGGCTTTGCTCTCACCGAAGCTATTGCATTGTTTGCCCCAATGATGGCCTTTCTGATCTCATTCGTTTTCCGATCGCATAAAAAGTCATGAGATCAAAAAAGAAATGTGAGAATGTAGTTACAGATGTAAAAAAGTCAATATCTCGTTCTCTTGGTCGATGATGGCCTTTTTATTGATTTTGACGATTGGATCTCTCTATGAATGGAAAAGGGGTGCTTCGGATCGGGAGTAACCATTTTGGAAAGGGCAGGGGGGAAAAGTAAAGTCTAAGCGACATATGGCACGAAAAGGAAATCCAATTTCGTAAGACTTGATCTATCATCCGATTCTGGTTTTTATCAATGGGGGACTTTTCATAGTTATCATTGTGATAGCTGCTTTAGTAGTAGATCCCTCCTTGATCGTGACAGATCAGGTTAGGCAAGCACTACTTTAAGTGATTCTGACACTTTTACAATATGTTTTGATATATGGTGCCACGCTGATTGAAGAAATGGTACCGGCCCTCTGGGGGCAGGAGCGATGTGCAACCGTGGGCACAGGGGGGCTTGAAACTCCTTCGCGTTCGGAGGAGGAAACCTCCAAGGCAGATGTCCTGGTCTCATTCATGAATAGAAATGACTTTGACCTTAATCTAACAGCCGCCCGAAAGCATGATCACCGAAAGGTGAACAGCCACAAGATAGAGCAACAGCCTCGTCTGTCAAGAGATTTCCACTCTACTCCGGCGAAGCAAATCCATTCCACCAACAACTTGAGGGCGTGCTCTTCCGAAGAAGTATGGCTAGAACCCTAGCTGAAATCCGAGAAAATATCCAGCTCCGCCAACAAATTTATTTATCCCGACAAAGAATGCTAAGGACGCCGCTCGGTATGCTCCAATTAAATACCAGTTTGAATGGGGCATTACTATTTTATTTAGGATCGCAAAGCCTTTTCCCGATGGTGTCCTTTCGGATCCTCGAATCTGCCAGCTATCAAGATCGAATAGAGCAAATCATGCATAGTAATGCAAAGAATATCAATTGCTTGGAGGATTTGATAGAACTAAAACTTCGCTTGGAGTCGCAGGACTCCGCATGCATAAATGCTATTCTCGAAACATGGAAGGATCGGTATGCTACCAAAACAGGACTAAAACATTTTAGAGGAATGAATGGTAGCCATCATCATCATTCTCTTTTTCGTTAGAAAGATAAAGGGCTTCATTTGAAGAGTTAGTTGGCGGCCTACCGCCCGCAGATGTAGAGAAAGAGATAGAGGTTGCCTCTCTTCAGAACTGCGAAACCAAAGGGACGCTTGGAAAGAAGGGAACGACGGATCTTATCTGGTTCTAATCCTGTTCGTCCCGTAAAAAAATACTACACCAAACTACACTAACTATGTGTTTATGAAAGCAATAACTACTAATTGTAAAAATTACAATCGAAAGCCCCCCCCCCCCCCGGTAGAAAACCAGCTATCGTTTCATATATGCGCTAGGAGATAGTATCCTATCCCCCTCAATCTCAGGAGTCGCTTTCTCTATGCCCGACTTACGAGCTCTTTGCTTATTATTTCTCGGGTGGGATGAAGGTCGAAATGTCTAGTTTGAATTGCTTATGCTTATATAGTTTGAATCGTCTAGCTTCATACCAAGGTTGTTCTACAAAAGAACCAAGTAAGAAAGTAAGCCCGTTCAATTGAAATAGCTTCCTCGCTTCATAGCTCGACACCCACCAAACTATGGATACGATAGACTCGGGAGGGGTAAAGGGTTACTTTATTTGGGCTGCTAAGTCTTTCTTGTTGATTCTGGAAATAAAGAGGACCTTCTTAATCCTTCGTGCTCCACACCCGCCTCATCGACCTATCCATTCGAGCTCTCTCCTCTAATCCCAACTCGACACGGCTGAACGACGACGCCTGCTCACTTATAACGAAATCACACGTTAAGCCCGATGAATTCATCTACAATTTCTGGATTTGTCGGTTTGGCAAGGCGTAACCAGGGCCCTTCCATTAAGGTTATATTATAGTTTCGATAGGAGAGATGCGCACCAGATAGGAATGCAAGAATACTCAGAATTGTTTCTTAATTGGTTTAGTCTGTGGAAGAGAAGTATCGATCTAGAGGATTGGCCCCCCCCCCCACCAGACTGACCTAGTTGTCCTTGACTTGCTTCGGAAAGAAAAGACCTAGTACTTGTTTACCTTGACCATGGCTACTTTCCCGCCGCCTTTCCTTCTATACTTTTCCTATGTGCTATCCTGCATCCCTTGTCAAGCTACCTATCCCTACTTAAAAAGCAAGCCTACTTACTACGTGTTTTCCTCTATTGGCAAATACGCATATACCGACTTCCACTCACGCTCATATCTTGCATAAAGCCTTCCCTAAAAACAAACTAGCCCGTATCTTCCTAGTCCTTGTTGCCAGCCCTACTCGACTTTACTCGACTATTTAGAAAAAGCTACTACTTGAATGCATACTTTTACTATTATTTAAAGAAAAAACAAAAACTATTTATGAGTTTATGCCCCACCAACAGAAAGCAAAAGAACGCTCAAATGAGGAACTAGAATATGCAAGTGCAAAATCTCCTACCGAACAAAGAAAGCACTATATCTCATTTTAAAAATCTGGTAAAAATTCTTCAACCTAACTCAACACAACTATATTTCGACTGCATATGTATGTTTGTAACGTGCCACAAAACCATCTTAAGATTAGACAGTTATCAATCAGCAAACGCATTGACCACATGCAAAAAATCAAGACGGATCTCCTTCCTTTTATTCGTGCTTTCCTTTTATAAGTCACTGCTATTCTTCCTTGACCCTTCTTACCTTTGCTAGATTTTGCATTCCCTCATTACTATTCGCTCAAGATTATCTTCACCTTTGGAATTGCTTCCACCAGAAGTAGACGACAAGTACCGTAGATGTCATAATTTCGTATATAGCAAATTCAGGTAGTAAGTAATGGAACTGTAGCATGCAAAGGGACTGTACCATGGAAATTGAGAAGAAATCTCCATCAAGTTTTTCCATTTTATGCCATATGAATAAGAGATTCCTTTTAGTTAGAAAGCTCGCGTGAAGTTTGCTATCAAAGACCTCGGTATTCTTTTCATCCGCGGTTTCCCACTTCTCTGCCTCTCTGGGTGAATGCCTCTACCAGAGGTTATGCGCCAGCTTGGGAAAGCCTTAAGTTATATCTTAATCTGTCTTGCAAGGTAGATTGGATCATGTCCGCGATAGAAGTTGCGGAGGAATGAAACGACGATTTCGGTATAGGAAGAGAAAGGGATTGTGCAAACGACCTTGGCGAGATAGGATAGACAAGGGATTCTTTCTTGGCCCTTGATTGCCAAAACTCAGTCGCTGAATTAATAAATGAAACTAATAGGAATGATTGGGATGATGAACTGGATCAATTCTTTCTTTCGCCGACCACCAAGGTAATTAATTCCTTCCATTGGCCAAGCGGGTAAGCAAGGAGACGACGTTCTCATTAAAAATGAAATATGCCATGCCGAATTAAAAACAACTCCTTAAACTCCGTCGTTTACCGACATCCTCTCGCCTCTCATACGCCCTCCGCTTATCTCTTAGGCATAGGCATCTCAACACATTTCTCCTTCCGAAGTTGCTTGTCCGAACTTGGCTCTTTAGTAAAACGAAGGAGCTGCTAAGCTATTATTAGGTATCAATTTAGGAGCCTTTTGTCATTTCCAACTACATTATTGTGAGCATTCGAAACCCGCTCCTACGCGGTCATCAAATTGGCTGGCTTTGGACCCTCGATCGCAGCAATGAACTCAGCGTCCCACTTAACTTACTTTTGGTACTTTTGAATCTTGTCCCATCCCATAGCTTCACAAGTGAATCTACCTATGGATCCATAAAGTTGATCATTACTTTTCAAATTCTTATTTCATGTGTCCGCCATAGCGCTTTATCTATCTCCTGGTCTGATTCATCTTTGGAATGTAACCGACATATTACAAGGCGAAAAACAGTGATTTCATCGATTCCGGATTGCCGAGTGTCTCCTTTCCCTCTTTCCTTTCACTTTCCTCGCATAACGAAAGCATGATTTACCCGAGCCGAGTATCTTGTTAGAGTAATAGATTCCGCGCCGAGATGATGTGTGTGACCGGCAGGAGATTCTTTTACTCCAAAGCCGCTATGCAGGTTTGTGTGTGACAACTATGTCGATCAGTTTTTAAAGACGCCCAGAAACTATGTCTATAGATTCCGACAGAGAGTACAAGTGGTGCCATCGGAGGAAGTCGACAACCTCGTAACAAGAATGGAAAAAGGATTGATTGCTCAACGAAGTAGTACCAACAGGATATATTAATCACTAGGTTACGGTAATATGTGCTTGTCTCCGAAAAGAAGGATAAAAGGATAGATTAGCAAAGCAGTCACTCCCAACGGCAGATGAAAACGATACCGACACATCTACTAAATCATCTTAACAACCTTGAAGATACGGGATTATATAATAAACTCATTTAGTTGATAGATCATTATTGGATTCTTTTATTGTGACCAAGATCCATGAAATAGCTCTCTTTATACTACGTTATAACTAGCGGATACTTCCCATTCTTATGTCTTCTTTCCTTATTACGACTCCTGTGCTTAGATAAAATACGACGCTTGAGTTTGGACATAGCCAATTGCTACTTACGGTGCTAGGCCTTTTCAAGCAATGGAAGGCAGACTTGAATGCCAATCGGACATGGCCGTAAGCTTAGATAATATCGCTAGTTTCTCTTGTTTATCACTTAATAAATAGTCTTATTTGTCCTGTGGAGCGAGGAGAGAAGATGACAAGGTTGAGTAGAGAAAGGTGGGTCATTGTCCCAACGTAGTAGTATTTTTGTTTTGTTTTCAGCTGATCTATATCAAAATAATAGAATAAATAAAGGCAAAGGATTTGGTTCTACCGTCAAGTACAGATTTCCTTTACCCGTAGTTGGGAACTCAATAGTTGTTTGAATACCGACCGCCTTCCTTGCGCTTCAATTCCTCTTATCCAATCCAACTTCCCCGGGAGCCAAGCGTAAAAGCAAGTCCTCTAGTTATGGATGCAAGACTCACCTCACTAAACTTAGGAAGAACTAATTCAAGTAGAATTACAAATAGCGAGAAGTGGATGAAAAGGGATCGAGCCTAGCTCGAAAACAACTGCTCCTTCCCTCTTTCTTGCTTGCTTTACTCGGTATTCAAGTGAAAGATTAGGCTTGGTACTTACAGCTACCAATGGTAAGGATTGGCACGTGAACTTTCCTTTTATCGAGCTCGAAAAAGCAATGAGTGGGTTGGCTGTGAAAGGTGAGTAGAGTTTTTAGTTTAGTAAGAAAAGTACCGGGTGAGGCTCCTCACATCCATAACATATTATCTGTACTCTTTTTCAAGCATGCCTCTTTTAATGACTCTCTTTTTCAACTTAATTGTGGCATTTCATTCTCGTTATCGACTAATGGTTGACACCGGAGAAGCATTGAAGGCTCCTTCCATAGATTCCAAAGCCCTGCTTGCTATTATCGTAATATTCTCGACTCCTTGTTGTCTTATTGATCCGACCAACCGCAATAACAACATTGCCATTCGGGTTACGCGAGTCGGAGTATTAAATAAATGGAATATTCCAGCAGAGCAACCGAACCATCTTCTCGTTGTCCTTCCATTCTTCCGACCAATAAAATAGCTCTTGGTCATAAGAATCCAGCCGAGTTCAAATCGGAGATAAGAATTGAATCGATTTCAGGCACTTCCCTCAAGCCGAAACCGAACAGAAACTTGTAACTTCTAGCCGAGAAGGATAAGAGAGGTTTGTCTTGCTTTGTCTTATAGTGATTGTGTGCCGTGGGTCGCCAAGAGACGGGACGCTATTGTCCCGGACTACTTGGACTAGTCTACTAGGACTCGGGGGAAGAGACTTGTTTGTGATAGGACGAGAGATCAAGTACAGTGTTCGGTTCAAACTAGGCAACCTCTTCGTTATAAGACCGAGAATAGTATATGCCCGTCTCACCACTAGCTAGGGCCACCAAAGATTAGGAAACGAAGGAAGAGTCGTATGGCTAAGGAATTCAAGGCTGATAGAGCTCTTGGGAAGAAGTCAAGATCCAGCTTTCTTTCATTGATATCACAATAACAAGCGAGGAAAGGACAGTCTTTCAAGAGAAGATAGGTCTGTTTTTCATTAAGGAATTGCGGCGAGTATTGCTTGTTTCCCAGATCCGTATCGGGACTCGCCGATAGATGGGATGGACCCACCCGCTTGACTCTTATGAATTGATAGTTAGATACTATTGCTAAAGGAAAGTAAAGATAGTGGTTTGTGTTGCAAAAGCTAGTTCAAGGTCAGGCTCACAAACAGAGTCGCCAAGAACGAAAAGCTGAAAGAATGATGTGTCAAACAGTTGATTGCGCATGAGAGGTTAGTTAAGTATAGGAACTATTGTCCCTAACGAGAAGTATGCTGCTGTCCCAATAAAAGGATAGTTGGACGGTATCGATTGAGGGAATAGGGATAGGTGGTTAAACGTGATGCTGCGCCTAACTATATAGAACGGTGATCCATGAAGAGAAGTCGGCCAGCTATTAAGTCGAGAAGTCATCAACCTATTACTAGTGTCAGTTACATTAAGAGAAGTCATCAACCTATTACTAGTGTCAGTTCTCTTCTTCCTCTCTACCAATTGAAAGTAAGTATTGATTTCGCCTAATAGGGACAAAGCAAAGTAGGGTGGTCAAGTACAAGATGCCCGAGTTCGTAGTGCCCACTAGAATTCATTGGCAAGTTATAGAAGTCTTTCTCTCTTCCGAGATATCATTGGTCAAGGCAGCGAGGGCAACCATCATTTCTATTGCTCAGAAGAAAAAGATAGGACAAGGGTCTTGCTCCACCCAATGGAGATAAAGCACGGGATCCGTTAAGGGCGTATTGAATCGATAAGAAGCACTTGAATTCTAGTGGGTCTGCCACCCAACACTAGCCCCGGATCATTTATGTATTATCAATTGATAGTAGGGGCAGGCGGGAAACTCTTTATATCGCTTAAGTAAACTACTGATTGTATTGTGGGCTGGGATCCTACTTCTATAGCGAAGTAAAGAAGTGTGGAATGCGCTATCTCAAGTAAAGAAGTGTGGCTTGATAGATAAGTTGCACAAACCTTTGAGCTCGATTCGATATAGTCTAGCGATTAGTTCATAGACGGAAGCTCCATTCTCCCATTGTTCAGGACTCTCATTGTTCTGTTTCGTAAAGTAGTCGGCATCTTCCTTTATTCAATTAGCAAGGCAAAGGTTGGTTGATTTCATCATTTCTAGGTATACCCTCTCCCTTTTCTACGAAGGTTTGCTGCTCCGCCGCACCAAAGTGAATTATTCTATTCTTCTCCTTTGGTTCACCAAGGGGAAATCAGAATTCACCATGGAACTCGTGGATCAGCTCCCTTACATAATAATATTTCACTTTATCAGCTACGAGGGGAAAATCTGAAAGACAGAGGATAGAGAGTGAGAGAAATAGTGTGAGACTTGCGCCGCCTCCATTTCGAGGGATTTCGACGTTCGGGGTGATTGAACTATTTCTTTACCTGTTCAATTTCTAACGAATCAAGATATCCTCTTGTTCCGTATAAATAGTAGCTATCTGCTTCTTCCACCGGGAGAGGATTTGCCTCGATTGGTTAAGCAATTCCCTTAATCGTCGAATTCTCGCCAATTGATTCTCGACTTGTTTTATCGAGAGCAGAGGCGAATAATAGGCTTGTCACTCTGCGAATTGAGCTAGTTCCAATTTGGATTTGCCAGCTACTTGTTTCATGGCTTTAATTTGAGCCGCGGATCCTACTCGAAACAGAAATACCCACATGAATAGCGGGTCGAATTCCGGCATGGAATAGATCCGCAGATAAGAAGATTTGTCCATCTGTAAGGGAGATGACATTAGTTGGAATATAGGCGGAAACGCCTCCAGATTGAGTCTCAACTATTGGTAAAGCGGTCATACTTCCTTCGCCTAAAAGAGAATTTAATTTAGCGGCTCTTTCTAAAAGGCGTGAATGCAAATAAAAACATCCCTGGATAAGCCTCACGGCCGGGAGGTCTTCTTAATAGAAGGGACATTTGGCGATAAGCTTGTGCCTGTTTGGAGAGATCATCATAAATTATTAAAGTATGCCGCTCATGTACATAAAATACTCAGCCGTGGCTGCTCCCGTGATAAGGAGCGAGGTATTGTAATGTAGCAGAATCCGCCATTTTAGCTACTACAATAGTGTATTCCATGGCCCCTCCTCATGGAAAGTAGTTACTACTTGAGCTACGGAGGATGCTCTTTGACCGATAGCTACATAAACACATATTACACCTTGCCCTTTTGATTGAGAATTGTATCTGTAGCTACCGCTGTTTTGCCACCGTCTGTCCCTCAATAATGAACTCTCGCTGACCGCGCCCTATAGGGATCATCGAATCGATAGCAATAAGCCCTGTTTGAAGAGGTTCAGATACGGAACGCCTGGAAATTCTACTTGGAGCAGGAGATTCAATTAAGCGAGATTCGAAGCTACAATTTCGCCTCTCCCATCAATAGGTTTAGCCAGAGCATTTATAACACGACCCAAGTTATATACGCCACGGGTATCTCGAGCAATTCTTCCTGTTGCCTTTACAAAACTTCCCTCTTGATGCTAAACCATAGCTCTAATCGGGTCAAATTCCACAATTTCTAAGAACGATATGCTTTTTTTCATTTTCCACCGTGGAAAGCTTCTCTCAATCCCTCCCTAGTCCTTTTCTTTCCTGGGCACAAAGCTTACAGTTGACCGCCCACATTCATTCATTGTTTGTTCATTGTGGAATCGAACCACGTAGCTAGCGCAATTGGGATTTAGAGTCCCATGCGTGAAACTAAAGAGGATTTTCAGTCCTCTCGCTCTACCAGCCGTAACCTAGAAGGACACTTCACACCCGATTTGACACAGCTAGACTGGAAACACCGCTTGTCAAGAGCATGCACCCCAAAGATAGAATACTTTTTGAGTATGTTGGTAAGGTCCGGTCATCCGCTTCGTGCTTGCACTTCTGCGTAACTAGGGGTGCAAGTCCAAGACAACGTACTTTCATAATTGAATCAAAAGCGCCGATACATGAAAACTCTCTATATACGATATTTATGACACGTAATGTTGTTCTTTCAACATGATTCCTCAACAATTTTTCATTGTAACCGACTCTCCGCTCTCTCCGCTCCACTTTGGTTTTCACTAATAATTACCATGATGAATTTCTCTTACTGCTTGGTTCCGCATTGGATTTAGGAAACTTTTGTTTAGAAAGTGGTGTCACGACCGTGGGGATCAAATGGATGGTTCAGAAAGTCTAGTGAAGCGGCACGGTTTAATCATATAGATGACCATAGTGGTATGGTTCCATAGAAAACTATCGGAGGCCATTACCGCCACCGAAATGGTTTCCATGTCTGCTGGATGATTTGACGATATCGTAGTATCAAGCTAGAACGGTTTCAATTTGTAGGACGGAAAGAAACCTCATCCTTTGGTGCACACTCAACCGATGAAGCTCAACCCTCTCTCGAACTGAGCTATTTCCGCTTTTTCAACAAAAAGTTCAAGTAGTTCAGTGAAAAACGGTCAAGCTTTCTTCCATCCTTCCTAGCTCCTCGAGCTTGCACCCGCCGACGCCTTTTTTCATTGTTCGCTCGAGGTGGATTCGAACCACTCTCTCCGCTTGGATTTCGAGTCCAAAAGGCCCGGCGAAGAGGATTTTCAGTCCTATGCCCGCTGCCACCAGAACGGGATTTTTCCACTTCACACCCACACAATCGGGATTTGATGAAATAGCTACGTTTTTTTCTTATTTGATTCGGATACTGTCAATCTACTGTCCATCTTTATCTTTAGTTTTCTCCTTTCTTTCTCCTCAACCTATCTCCATTGGATGGACTTATGAAAGAATAATATCTAATCTCCCCATCGCGGTTAGGATCCCATGAACCAGAGCGCCAAAGACCGGTTCCTCGATCTTCCTACTAGAGGCATGGTCATGGCTTTCATTCATTCATTTCATTCTTTGTTCTGTTGTGGAATCGAACCACTCAAAGGATTTAGAGTCCTTTA